>JBBPDA010000001.1:37005788-37018474 GCA_037974385.1 Arnoldichthys spilopterus
TAGGACACTGCCTTTGGGACCTGAAGGTTGCAGGTTCGAGTCCCAGCCCGGGCACTACTGAGGTACCCTTGAGCAAGTCACTATCCGACTACACTTCTCCCCAGGTGCTGTTGGTAGCTGCCTGCTGCTCTACGTGTGCACATGTGATGGATTAAATGCATAGGTCACATTTCATTGTGGCTCTTGAGTGTGCTCACAATGACAAAGAGTCAAATATAATTAAATCTTTTGTTGAGTGTGTTGCATCCAACAAATTCTAATTTGTGAATATATACAAAGTACAGTTAAGTTGCTCAGTAAAACTATTGAAAATGTTTTCTTTGCACTTTTGTCAGTTAAATAAAAGTTTGGATACATTAATATATTGCAGTTTTTTTATTACATTCTGAAAATATTCCAACTTTTATGGAAATGGGGTTTGTATTTGTATGGGTGCCTTAGGCTTTTGTACAATGCTGTATTCTCACTACGGAGATGATTGTTTTGCCATTTTGAGCTGCTGAAGAGTTTTAGCAGGTTGTACATTACAAAGTGATCTGTACTAAACTGAAATTAACTTGAATTAATAGGCTCAGCACAACAGCTGCCTAAAAGCCCTCAATCCAGTGCATTACACTACAGGGAAAGTGGGCAGTATATATTGTTTACTGTTTGGAGGTTTTGGAAACTGTGAAATTAGAGAAAGCCTCTGGTAAATACCTAATCAGTTCAGGTATGAAATTGAACATGAACCTTTGTGGTAGAATGTAACACAAAGAACATGTAGATACTGAGAAACACAAATTCAGGATACCTGCTTAAAATGGCACAGATATCTGTATTTCCTTGTCACATTTACTGGTCTGATGACATTTCTATAAGGCAGATCCATAAAACTCTCGTCTCATGAGTCTCACATCGTAAAAGCTAGTGTAATAGAGTAGGAAATTAAATTGCAAAAGCTACTGGATCAATAAACATATTATTTGCCATTGCCCAGATTAATGTCAGGTGCTGATATGGCAGCTGTCCTATTGAACAGGCAGCGAGACCGAACCATTCAGACGTAAAATGTACAACACTTTTTTCGGGCTGATAAATCCAGGAGTGCAGCTGTATTCTGGGAAAACATTGACGAAATTCTCTGCTTGATTAAATTTAATAATCCACCTACCCGCGCACAGAGAGGAGAGGATAATAGTAAGCAGGATGGGAGAAGGAGGAGAAGAGATGATGAG
Source organism: Arnoldichthys spilopterus (assembly GCA_037974385.1). Classification (NCBI taxonomy): domain Eukaryota; kingdom Metazoa; phylum Chordata; class Actinopteri; order Characiformes; family Lepidarchidae; genus Arnoldichthys; species Arnoldichthys spilopterus. The sequence continues at coordinate 37,007,006 of JBBPDA010000001.1, forward strand.
AACACAAACATTTACAGCATTTACAGCATTCAGTGAACAGATGGTAATGCTACAGGCTTCACCTTTCACCCTCTGCTTATTGACTTATTACTGCACTCTACAAGCTTTTGGAACCCACATCAGCTCTTGATGAAGCGTGAAGCTAGCTGCAGGCCATATGAGGGTCCAAGAAACAAGTAAGGCAGTTAACCTTTTTCACTCAGTGTGAAAAGAGAAGAGGCGCCTGTACGAATTACCACAGGCCATTTATTCAAGGCACATAACTTTAATCATGTGATCATGATTAGATTCGGCAGGGTTTAGCCTCTAGGAGTTGCAGTCATCACATTATACTGGTACTGACACAAGCTGTGATATTTAAAAAATGAAATATTCATAGTGTGTTAATAATGCACAATATCAATACTGTAAATAATGCAGTGTCAATATCTAACTGGATCACACTCCAACATAGTAGGGGGCAGTTTTACTGGTCACCACTCACCAAAACACAAAAACGTAGTTTAAGAAACAACTGCCTGGATACCTAGCTATCAGCTACTAAATCTTGTCAGAGGAGATGAAGCAGAATGAAACACTGTATCTACACCTTAAAAAAGTTCGCTGACTTGTGTGGGAGTTTTTGGATTTTGTAAAAACGAATGGGGTGTTAGGCAGCATTTAGCAGTTAGGCCTCCATCCGTCTGCTAATTGGACAATGCAAAAAAAAATTTTACATTTAGGTTGTTAGTTGTGTTGTTAAAGCTCAGTTATTGTGCTTCTGTACCTGACAGCATTTTTCTCTCCTGGTTATTGGTTAGGCAGTATCAAAGAAGCTATATATACAATTTAGTATTTTGTAGTTATGAAGTAGTGTGTATATTACAATGGTTTAAATAATATAATCAATGTAAAATTCTCTCTATATATATTTATATCACTTTGTAGTTCATTTTATTATTGAGAATATTTGTGGAGAAAAACAATAGAGTTGATATCTGTGCATGCCTGGCCAGATTACATATTTGCCCATTGAAAAATATTGCTGAATTTAACATTATGGGGAAAAACATGAAATGTGGCCTGTACAAGCAGTATGGCGCAGTTCATTTTTTGTGTTTTAATTATTTTTACACACAAAATAAAATACAAATAAATAATTTCCCTGTAGAGTGTGTACTTATTTTAACTTAGAAAATAAAGAAAACAACTAAAAATGGAAGAAAACACCATTGTTTTTACAGTCACTATGTAATTCGTAATATCATTATGTAAATACTTTTGAATACTATAACCAATGAAATTAACATCTCTAGATTAGGCTGATATCAGTCTTCAAGCTTTGACAGTTTATGCTGCCTTCCAATAATCTATTAGGCTGGTCTTTCATATCTTATTACATGCTAATAGACAGTAGTCTAATTTTCATTATAATGTTATGTAATATAATATTTCAGAAACATATTATTTCAGAGTGGTTTCGATGACAGTAACTGTGTATTGTAAGCAGTAGTGTAATTCCCTCCCTATGAGAAGTGGTGCTGGAATGAGGCTACAATACATGTGAAATATGAAACAAGATTTGAGAATGCTGTCAGCATGAAAATGAATTCAATCCTATTTGGTGTGTTTACTCACACTCTGATTGGCCTACATTTTCTCTGGGATCAGACACACATGATTGATTCTACACAGCAATAATTGAACAGTCAGGCTGGCCTCTCAGATTAAGGAGAGATTGCTTTAGCACATCTCACAATCAGAGAAATCTACCCCAAGCTAAAGAACCAATACTGGAGTCCAATTGCAGTGAGAGTTAATTCCCCTAGCAATCAAACTGCTCTCATATGCAAGAGGAGTCGTATGAGAATTGTTTGAGAACGTTACCTCTAATTTGATAGCTTCCATCTAGAGCTCATTAATCAAAGCAAATTCAGTGGAATTGGGTGGGACCATAGATTGGAGTAATTCACTGAAATGAGCTGGAAATGCTAATGCAAGACAATCTGTGGTGTTAATAGATTTAAACATTTCAAGTGAGACATATTTTTTCTTTTGGTTCCTTTTGAAGTGGCAATAAAGTACTAATTTAAGTCTGAGGAGCTGAACAGATTATTATACCACTGCTGAGTTTCAGGTAGTATGAGTGGCAGATCACCACTTCATCAATAAGGGAAATAGGCCATGCCTCAAATGTTTTCACATACTCTGTCAGTATATGTATATGTCACTGTGTAGTTGCTGTAACTTGACATGACTTATTTGGTTGAGGAAAATACAATTTGTGTTAATATTTAATTGGGCATTAGTAAAAAAATGAAATAATGTTTACTAGAAAAGAAAAATGTTCATTCAGGCTTAGATTCACTTATATAAATTGCCCTTTTCCTTAATAAAATGTGATTGTAACAAATATATTTACATATAATTCAATAGTGTTTTCCAAAAATGATAAAAGTATTGGGTTTTTTTTAAATCAAATTTTATTAGGTTTTAAAGGTGCTGTCTGAAACACTGGACAGTGTTTAATATAAAGCCTGAAAGCTGAAGTTGGCTATGGAGTGGCCTTCCATATTCTACCCATTCTACTCCGTAGACATTTTTATGAGATCGTCTAATTAGTATGCATTACAATAAGAGGCTGTTAATTGTAGTTCCTGTCACAGTGAAAGGCGATATCAGAAGGCCAAGCAGGCCATTCAGAAAGATGACCCATTTAAATAAGAGCTGAGGCTGGCTCTTCAGCTGCAGTGGATCTGCATTTATTTCAGTGCTGCATGCCTTCACAGCTTTCCGACACCTGTCAGTCCTGGCAGGCTCTTTGCTCAGCGTTCTTCAGCTCCAGCTCCAGCATGACACACAATCAGTCTTACACACTCAGTCTTTCATATGGCCGTCATTATTTTTCCACTTAGTCGAACTAACGGGACAGCAGCAGCCAGAGTGTGCCAGCCCACCTGCAACTCAGTGAGGACGGTGAGATGAAAGTGCAGACAGAGCTGCAGGTGCTGCTTGTTAACAATCATCAGTGATGAAACTGTGTTTGACAATTAGGGTCACTGTTAAAGGGGACAATTCTGCATACAGCATCAGCTGCCGTTCATCTCACAGTGCAAATATAAGTATAAACTGTGCGTCTTTCATTCTTTATCATATATTTACATTTTAACAATTAGTAGTCTGTGCTGTTATATGTTATGCTTTGCAATTTCATTGTAATGGCATAACAGCCCAATTTGTTGCACAGTTATGTCATTAATTTACGTTTGACTAACATTCCGTAATGTCAAGCTGAAGTATACAATCTTAAACATGCACCAGCTGCTCAGTTCCACAGTGAAAACATCACTCTGTAAATAGCTTTTGTTTGTCCTGTTGCCTATTAACACCACTAGCAGGATACACATTTCCACGATTCATAGTATTGTACTTACATCAAGCTTCAAACAGTGGTATTCATTAACTTTTCCATCCTGTTCTAATCCTGTTCAGTTCTAATCTTCACTACTCCTGCAGAGTCAGCTGTACAGCACACATATTAGATCATAGGGTATGCTCAGCAGCATTTTCTCTCTGTTTTTAGTATAGCCAGTCAAACATTTTTCCCATTAATCCAAGCATGTAGCCTTTCGTTATGATCACATGACATCATATTTGAACATGCCTGGGAAGTTAAAACACCCTGAAAAGATGCAGGTGTCAAATAATAATGAAGTTGAGTCTGATGTTAACTTTGGCAGTGGGCCATGAATACAAAACCTCCTAAACAGAAAGTGTGCCTTTTGACTCTTGGTGTCCAGAAAAGGTGGCATGATGATTTTTTAAAAAATAATACAGATGCAGTGGCAATGGTTTCAAACATGACTAGTGAATACAGCACAACTTATAAAAAAGTTCAATATTTGACATCAGACTTAAGAAAACAAGTTCTTCACAATGAATGCTGAAATACCACATTTACCTTTCAATGGCTACATACAACTACAATAGTCAAGTCAAGTACGCTTTTATTGTCATTTCAGTCATATACAGTTCATACAGTACACAGTGAAATTAAAAAAGGTTCCTCCAGGACCACAAAAGGACCACAAAACTACACAACTGACCACTTAAAGTGCATTGTGTGCATACATTGCAGAACAGTCCAAAGACAGACAGGTACAAACAAAGACAGTGCAGCAGCGACCAGAGCACAGTTATGGATCTACCTGGTTCAAAGTAGCAATACATATCATCATAAGAACATGAATGTTATGTTTATCTGAAAAATGTTTTTAAAATGTGTTAATGACTAATTTTGTTGAGTTTTTGCTGAAAATAATCACTTGATAACAGCGTGTACATACTTGACCTCAAACTAGGTAGAAATTACTGCAGATACACCCACTGAGTGGCAAAAAGACTATTCATTGCTGAGTGATGGTAGGCATTCAACTTCAGTGCTACAAAACCCACACTTCCACACACACAAAATACATGTAAAAGAAAGAGCTTTTGTTCAACAAGGAATCTAAGCGATCATTTTTCAAACTGCTGTAAATTAAAGAAAAGAAGAGCAAATGCTGTAGTTGACAGAAACAGCTGCCTTTAGACAGGGAAATCCAAAACTGGATGTAAATCAAACAATTATATTCTTAAATTAAAGGCAGTTGGACTCAACAGTGAACTTACCAAAGGGTAGTGCTTTATGGACATAGACGTGGCTTGGAATCTGGTTTCCTCACATGCATTGAATGCCTTCAGGCTTTGCTTAGTATAGATTCCTGGTGTCAAAATCCGGTACAACGAAATGTCAGGAAACCTGATACCTGAAAAAAATATACCATGAGCATTTTCTTCTACCAGTTTATTTTAATGGTAATCTGTCAAAGGTGTGATGTGCTTAAGCTTTTGCAGTGTAATGTAGTGACCTTCAATGGCACAGCTGAATAAGATCTGACAGGAAGTCTTGAACAGTAGTTTTAATAAATAGAGTGTGTTTGTAACAGTGATGTGCCCTGCCTCATACAGCTGTGTTTTAAACACAAAGCCTAGCCGCTCATGCAGGTGCTCAACACCGTGGTAATAGGATTACTTTTCCCACTAATCCAAGCATGTAGCTTTTCATTATGATCCCATGCCATTATAACAGACTTGCAAGGAAAAACACTCTGAAAACAGACGCAGGTGTCAAATTATAATGAAACTGAGTCTGATGTTAACTTTGACAGTGGACAAGACAAACCCACAGAATAATAAATGGGCCACTATTGTCTGTGACCTTTGACCCTTTGTGGCCAGAAGGTGTGTGACTGGTACTAAAACCTCTGGTACACTACATACAGTATGAAAACCTTACCCGGACGCATAGTACTGACCCTAAAGTCTTGCCTTGCATTAAACTGCAGGCTTATTAAGACTTATTACCCATTAACTGCTGTGCAGTACTATTCAGTAGCCAGTATCTAACATATATAGTTCTGATTTAGTCCCACCAAAGCAGAACAACTCTGCAAACCTTTGACAATCACTTTATGTTAAATGTAAATTTAGAAACGAACAAAAAAGGGTCAATAACATACCCATTTGATTACCTTTTTTGTCTGTTTATCCAGAACCAGCTCCTCATGTGGAATTTCCATTTTTTCCATAGGCCAGTTAGAATATATAAAATAAATTTCTGGAAAAGTAGGGATTTTTCACAAAAAAAGCAATAGCAACAAGAATCTGTGATTTGTTAACTCTCTTGAACTTTCCCTGAATTTAACTGATAAAAGCCCAAACAAAATATTGTTTCACTGATCAAATTTAATGAATTATGTAATCATAAACAAATTAAGAATTTGATGCCTGCAACTCATTCAAACAAAGTTGACACAGGCCCAAATCAGAAAAAGTTGGGACACTATGGAAAATGCAATTAAAAAAAGAAAGTAGTGATTTCTAAATTTACTTTGACTTGTATTTCATTGCAGACAATATGAACACAAAATATGTCATGTTTTTTCTGGGCAACTTAATTTAATTTGTAAATATACATCATTTCCTGTCATTCAGGACAGGACAGCAACACATTACAAAAAAAGTTGGGACAGTAAAGCATTTATCACTTTGCCATTCCTTTTCACAACACTTAAAAGACATTTAGAGACTGAAGACACCAAGTGATGAAGTGTTTCAGGTGTACTTTTGTCCCATTTTTTCTGCAAACAAGTCTTAAAGTGGGGAACAGTACGGGGTCTTCGTCGTCACATTTTGCACTTCAATATGTGCCACACATTCTCTATTGGAGATGAAATATCCAAATCTCTTCCTTTCTTTCTTTGAGGAACATTATTTTTAAACATTTCAATAATTTTCTCACGTATTTGTTGGCAAACTGGCGATTCTTGGCCCATCTTTGCTCCCAAAGGATTAGACCTTTCTTGGATGCTGCTTTTGTACCAAATCATAATTACAGTCACCTGTTGACATCACCTGTTTCAAATCACATCATTATTTAACAAATTTACCTCATTACTAGCCCTAAATTGCTCCTGTCCCAACTTATTTTGGAATGTGTTGCCAGTCTGAGTGACAGAAAATGATGTATATTTACAAATGAAATGAAGCTGACCAGACAAAACATGACATAGTTTTTGTTAAACCGTCTGCAATGAAATACAAGTCAAAGTAATTTAAAAATCACTACTTTCTTTTTTTATTTGTATTTTCCATACTGTCCCAACTTTTTCTGATTTGGGGTTGTATTACATCACCTTTCTTAATTACAATGTTTAATCTTTTTTTTTTACTGTGGAGACAAACTGTTGCAGTTCTGCAAATGGAATTTTTCTCCATTTTTGCTTGATACAAGACTTCAGCTGCTTAACAGTCTGGTGGCTGTTGTCTGATTCTCCTCTTTATGAAGCGCAATAAATTTTCAATAGGAGACAGATCTGGTCTGCTGGCAGGCCAGTCAGGCACACACACTCTGTGTCTACGAAGCCAAACTCTTGTAGCACTTGCAGAATGAGGCCTGGTATGGTCTTGCTGAAATAACCATGAAATTCCTGGGACAACATGCCACCTTGACGGCAGAATATGTCTCTGAAATCCCCAAACACACCTTTGTGTCAGTGGGAATTTCACACACATGCAGTGGGCACTGATCCCCCAACATACCATGACAGATTTTTCTGTCAGAACATTTTTTGCTGATAACAGTCTGGATAGTCTGTTTTATCTTTGGGACAGAGAGCTCAAAGTGCATTTTTCCTGATAAGCAAGCTGAATGGTGGACTCATCTGACCACACCACACATTTTTACTGCATTTCAGTCTACCTGAGATGAGCTCAGGTCCAGAGAACTCAGTGGTGTTTTTGTAAAAAAATTCGTTAGTTTGTCTTTTTCTTTGTTATAATATTTTTTTATGTTGGATTATATGATGCAGTAACAGACTATGTTGAGTAATAAGAGTTTTCCTGATGTCCTCCTGAGTCCATGTGGCTATATTTATCACAGCACCATGACGGTTTCTCATAAGTTGCTTTGGGAGGTTTGAAGGTTTCTGGTCTTGTCCTACATGGACTGAGATTTCTCTGGATTCCCTGAATATTTACACAATATTATATACTTTAAATTGTGAAAGGCCTCAATTCAATTCTTGGGTTGAAAAATGTTCATTTTAAACTGGGTGACAATTCTCCCATGAAGTTTGGCACAAAGTGGTGAGTCATTGCCCATCTTTGCTTGCAGAGACTGAGCCTCTGGTGAATGTTCTTTTTATCCCCAGTCATGTTCCCCTTAGCACATGTTCCCAAACAGCATAACTGGAATATTCTAGACATTTTTCACTCTTATTTTATTCCATCCCAACTGTTTTGAGTGAGTTGCAGGTGTCAAATTGTAATTACAAAGTACATTTTGATCAATGAAAACACTGGAAATCTTTTCTTTAAACTTTAATCAGTTAAATAAAAGCTCAAGAGATTCTTATACAAATTTGGAAAATTAAAAATCCAAATTTTTCTGAAAATAGAGTTTGTATTTTCAGTGTGCCCTGGGTCTGCCCTAGGTTTTTCTTCAAGTTGGTCATGCCTGAAACACCCCCACCACTGTTTGTAATTGCAGTTGTGATCTTTGTTTTACTACCAAAAGCTTGTGACCATAGACGAGGGTTAAAGTGATTATCGACTGGTATTTTAAGAACTTTGCCTTCTAGCTCTACTGATGGTTCAGTCCAACAATGGCATGACTGCCTCCATCACCCCAATCCGCCTGTCAATGTCCTGCTCAATTGTACCCTCACTCGTGAAAACCCCCCAAGGGTACTTGAACTCCCATACTTGAGGTAGTAATTCTCTCCCAATTCAGAGGGGCAAGCCACCTTTTACCAGCTTAAAACCCTGGCCATGTCCCAGCAGCAAATTATTTGCTTTGTTTACAGATGCTAGTGAATCTTTTAGACTAAAGACTAAAGCCTATAGCTATTTATTTAACAAAATCACATTTTTATGAACAGTTTCTTTAGAATGGTTAAATGTTCTATGTTTAATTAAAATATTGAGCAAACAAGTCAGTCTCTTCTTTGTGTTCTATATTAGTGTACCCTTTGATCATTTGGGATCTATTTTCGTTTTCTGCCATTCTTCAAACAAAGCCTGACAGTTTTGTTTTTAGTGGTTCACACCCATAGAGAAAAATGAGTCAACAGACAAAGCAGAAAGTATACAAGACTAAAAGTGGAACAAAAATTACATGCTGAGCATTTTTCTGCTACTTTATTCCATGGTAATCAGACGAAGTGTAATGTCCTTAAGCTTTTACAGTGTAATGTAATGACCTTTAGTGCTGCGGTTTAATACCACCCAACTGTAAGTCTCAAATAGACTGTATTTTGCATGAATGGAGCGGATGGATGTTTGTATCAGGATTATGCCCTGCCTCATACAGCTGTGTTATAAACACTGAGCTTAGCACACTTGTGCAGGTGCTCAACACCATGGTAATAGGATTAGTTTCTCCACAAATCCAAGCATGTAGCTTCTGATTATGACCCTATGCCATTTCAACCAGCTTGGGAGGATAAAAAGACACTGGTGTCAAATGATAATGAAATAGAGTCTGATGTTAACTTTGACAGTGGACAAGACAAAACCCATTGAATGGAAATTGGGCTACTCTTTACCGTGACCTTTGACCCTTGGTCGCCAGAACTGGTGGCATGATTTGGGTGGCTGGTACTGATAAACACCTACATCACTTTTCACCCAGTATGAAGACATTATCATGAGGACATACAGTACAAAAACAAAGGAAGATGAGACTGAGCTAAGTGAGGGAGACACAAGGGATGGACATGAGACAGAAAAGGTGGTAGGAACATTGCACTGAGGATTTGATTGCATTTGGACATAAGAGCAGATACTGGTTTTAACTGATTAAATCTGAATCACAAATGTCACTCCAGCTCATCCCAAAGGTACTAGACTTCACTCCATCATTCCATCACAGCCGTCTAATGCTTTCTTAGACTTTATACCCCTTTAGCCAACACCTGGCATTAGGCATTGTAACCTGAAGGCTGAGTGGACAGGTCATGTACTGCTTACTGGATGCAAATTATAACAGCACTGCCACCACCTGGATAACACACTCACCACTCAGCATGATGCTAGTCTGTTAGCGTGACACAATAGGCTAGGCACAATTGCATTCTCTTCCAAGCATGTTAAGTTGTCCAGTGAGGCTATTTTTTGCACCAAGATGTGGTGGCTCTTCAAAGCATGTGTTCTAGCAGGGCAGGAACTGAATAAAATTGGGGGATTGAGGAAAAAAGTACTTGAGCCAAAGTTTCCTTTTAAAAACCAGCCACAGTAAAGGAAAGGGCTGGTTATTTCCTTCAAAGAGAAAATAGCCCCTTAGGAAGCTTTTGACATCTCTATGTGCACAGAAAAGCAGACCAATAAGGAAATAATTTAAGTACCAAGGGCCTCAATTATTTCTTTCATCTCAGAAAATGCTGTAAAATGAGCTTACATTCAACTCTTCTGGATATTAATTTTAAAGGCAAACATATAAATAGCCATATTAATAATAGTGCCCACCATAAATTGAATAGACCTAGTTTTGTGTCATTGGTTATCAAATTGTTTCCAAATGTTACCTGATCTCAGTATAGTATGTCAAATGTCCACTAGAGGGTGATAGAGTGAAGGAAATGAAAGTAACAGTTTGTCTCATTGAATAAATCTGAATTAATATTGAGCTTCAATCTACGTGTATTAATAACAGCAGCAGTAGTAAAAGTAGTAATAGCAGTTGGAGTTGTAGCAGCAGTAGTAATACCAGTAATAGCAGTTGTAGTTATAGCAGCAGTAGAAATAGTAGTAATAGCAGCTATATTAATTTTAGCAATAGTAGTTGTAGTCATGCCAATAATAGTAATTGTAATAATAGCAGCAGTAGTTATAATGGTAAAAGTAATAGCAGTAATAGCAGTTGCAGTTATAGCAGCAATAGTAATATCAGTAATAGCAGCAATAGTAATACCAGTAATACCAGTTGTAGTTATAGCAGCAGTAGAAATAGTAGTAATAGTGGAAATAAGTTGTAGTAATTTAAATAATAGTAGGTGTAGTCATAGCAATTGTAGTAATAGCAGTAATAGAAGCAGCAGAATTAATAATAGTAGTAATTGTAGTAATTGCAGCAGTAGTAATAGTAGTAGTAGTAATAGCAACAGTAGTAATAGTAGTATTAGTAGTAGTAGTAGTAGTGATTATGGTAATAGCAGCAGTAGCAATAGTATTAATAGTAGTTGTAGTAATAGCAGCAGTAGTAATTGTTGTATTATTAATGTTAGTAACGTAGGCTACTAGTAACAGTAATAGTGAAATTACCAGTAACCTACTAATACTGCTAAAAGCAATGATAGTAGGATTAGCAGTGTAGTATAATGCAGGAGGACAATGAAATGAACTAATGAAAACAATGAAAACTTTTTCCCAATGTGTTTCCTTTAGTTCATCTGTGCCTAAACTCTGCCTGGTGTTCTGGCTACCAGCTGTGACAGATCTAAAGTAATAATAGAAGCCAATTTGCAGCTCATCATGTAAATTACCTTTGTGGCTGGTAAGCTGTTCTGGAAAACCATTAGCAAACAAAGGAAACACAGAAGCTGTGCTATTTACTGCACATTTGTTCAAAATGGATCTCCCACTAGATCTCTAATATTTCCCTTTAGCCCAAACAAAAAGACAAAGGATAGTTACTAAAAGTGCTTTAAAGACAAGCTTATAGAAAAAGGATTACTGTGGAAGTGTAGCCATGACAGTTCTGCAAGTACAGGTTGTATTGTGTACATTATAAGTGTTAAGTCTGTTGCATATATGTAATTACAGGATTCTATCATCCCCTGTGCCTCCAAATGAATGAAATGAAATTAATGAATGAAAGTGACTCTTTGTCATTGTGAACACACTCAAGCACCACAACGAAATGTGATCTCTGCATTTAACCCATCACAC
>JBBPDA010000001.1:37018574-37063118 GCA_037974385.1 Arnoldichthys spilopterus
AGTAGCAGTAGTAGTAGTAGTAGTAGTAGTAGTAGTAGCAGTAGTAGTAGTAGTAGTAGTAGCAGTAGTAGTAGTAGCAGTAGTAGTAGTAGCAGTAGTAGTAGCAGTAGTAGTAGTAGCAGTAGTAGTAGTAGCAGTAGTAGTAGTAGTAGTAGTAGTAGTAGCAGTAGTAGTAGTAGCAGTAGCAGTAGTAGTAATAGTAGTAGTAGTAGTAGTAGTAGTATATTGTTTTATTATATTATTTCAATAATAATAGTAATAATAATAATAACAATAATTAAAAATAGTGCCTAATGTATTGACTAATCTCCATAGTGCATTCAAATCCATGTTGTTTTTTTTAATCCGTATCAGTTACTTTGATGTATAATGGATAGAAGTCTGTAGTCACCACTCTAAATGTGTTGTGGGAAAAGGCTCAAGCTCCCATTTCCTTGGGGCACAGTTCCCTGCTGTGCTGCTGTACATGAGAGTCAGTCTGATTGGCTGTAAGTCCTGTCAGTCAGCTCACAGTCTCTTACAGTGTCCTGCCAGTGGGCGGGCCTACTAATCTGTCACTGGCAATGCAAGCGTGGGCGGAGACAGAACGGAGCTGTCTGTGCTCCTCTCCGTCTATGAGCCTCTTACGCTTTCTACACGCTACCCCCCTTGCTCCCTCCCACCCTCCCTCCCACTCTCTCCCGCCCACGCCACCTGCCCTTGAGTCTTAGCCGCCGTTAGAATAGCAGAGCAGCTGGAATCCTCTGCTTCTTAACAGACTCAGCCCTCTATCTCCCGTCACTCTCTTTTCATCCTACAGCCTCTCTCCACATGCCTGCAGTGCTTTATCTTCGTCTGCCAGACTGACCTGTGATGGGATGGGAGGTACCAGTGCCGGCTCTGTGTGGCACTTGAACGTGCTTGGCTGTGCTGTGAGGCGGGCCGTCCCAGGACAGGCATGCTGAACGGGGGCCGCGAGGGCCTGTTTGAGCTGGGCAGGCAGCTCCAACAGGAAGGCGACTCACAGGCTGCCCTGCACTGCTTCCTTAGCTGCCTGCTTGGCCTGACCCATGTCCAGAGCTTCCACTCGCTGCCCAACTGCCTGCATCAGGTGAGCCTCAACCTGCAGGACCTGCAGCTCCACATTAAATGCACCAGGATGGACATGATAATGATAATGTTTAAAATGTTAAGAATATTAATATTTTTTGTTTTATCTATATATATCAATCCTCAGTTCTTACATATGTACATGTGTAATTACCTTTAGGTTGCTCATAGTCACCTTAATCTGTATACATCTTAATTAGAAGGGTACCTTTATAGGGACTTCAAACAAGATGCATAGGCATTAAATAATCTTTGAAAAGCAATGCTTGAGTACTAATGAATCGCATGTGTCAGTATATCTACTGTATTAATGGCATGTAATATCAAATAAAGCAGTTGACATTGTATTGATGTAAAAACAGTCCAGCCATAAAACAGTGGGCAAAACATGGGGAAGGCACATTCATGTTTGCTCTTATCTCAGTACAATGTAACTGACTTCATTATATATTGACTTCTGTAAAGCTGCTTTGTGACAACATCAGTTGTAAAAAGCGCTATAGAAATAAACTTGACTTGACTTGACTTGAATTATGTGAATACTGACATAAGCTGTTCATAAATAATCAAGCATTGCTTCTTAGGGTGTTCAGTGCTTCAGTGTTACGAACTCCCTATGTGAACCACTTTCAAAACAAAGGGTTACATCAGTTTTTAATTGCTGCTGGTTTCATCCTGTCACTGTGCACTAATTTTACATTTAGTGCAAAGACTCCACTCATTACTCACTCCACACAGCAGAAAGCAAGCATGCAGCATTCAGTATTTTCTGAGGTCACCTCAGATTCAGCTATTCATGATGTTCTTCACTGATGTTTTCAAAACAACCTTACAACACTTCTGTAAATCTTGTGCACTCATCAGAAACATCATATAGTATGACCTAGATCCATCTTGGCATGTATGGCATGGAGGCTCATGCACAGGGACTTGCATGGGAGCATGTGCATCATTCGCAAACATAGGCAGTACACAGAGCACTGTGCATATTAGACACTGCAAGGTGTGTTTGGTTCCACAAGCACAGTTTGTGTGTGGAATGTGTGGTCAATGTGTTGGCACACTAACCTAAAATGCAGTGCAAATGTTTTCAGCATGACAGCCAGTCTTTGCATATTTTACATGGGTCAGTGCATTTTCAATTACTGATGGCACTGCTAACTAAAAGTGGAAAGCTTTCACATTTTTGTGAGTGATGTTACACACATACACAAAGAGGCACCTACTATGTTAGTGTGAATGTGTATTAAAGCAGGATTAGCTCATTTGGATATAGAAATGGGCTGTAAATGAGGTGACTGAAGGCCTGTAGCAAAATGGGCCTTCTGGTGTGCTTGATGCTGCATCAGAAACTTAACATTGCCCAGCAGCTTTTTCCATTCTACATCAGAGAGAAAGCACAGTCAGCTGTACACACATCACTGTTGTGAACACAAAGACAAATCATTGTTGTGAACACTAAAGCATGTCTTTATGTGTAAGGTTATACTTTCTCCAGTGAGCATGGGCTTCTCTAATCTAATCGCGGACAGGGCTGCCTGATGACAGTTAGTCAAATAATAACAGAGCTGATAACTTGGTGTCGGCCTTGTGGACTTTTTCTTGCCAGCCCGGTCTGAACATTACAAGTGTCCCAGGAAATGGAGTGAATATAAACAGTAACTCTTATACAAGCGTAAAGGAATGTCTGGCATTACAGTCGCCAGAGTGCTGCACATCCAATGTGCAAGAGTTATTTTCTAACATCTCAAACAGCATTCCAGCATAAAGTTAGCATAAAAGTATTATTTACATTCATTAGCTGACACTCTTATTCAGAGTGAGTTACATTCACTAATTACAGAAACATTCCCCCTGGAGAAAAGGGCTAAGTGTCTAGCTCAGGCGCACAGTAGTAGTAGGCTAAATGAGGTTTGAACTTGAGTCTTTATTGGTCCACTGATTCACAGTCCTGTTTGTTATCTATAAAGCTAGTACTACCTTGTATTATGAATGGTACATACCAGCTTTGACAATTTTGAGTTAGAGGTTAGTAGGTTCAAGTAGATTTTAGGTCTAAGTAGTGTCCAAAGATGTACTTAAAGGAGCTTGTATTCAAGAAGATTTTCTTTAATCTGTAGTATTGCTTTGCCATGAGATTGTCTTCCATGAGTTTGCCATTCAATAACCCCTTAAATAGTCTGGATCTGTTACACACCCTCTAATGTAGTTTGCATTGTAATACATTTTGTTAGTAAATAATAAGCCTTATGATGTCATTAGGATTTTTGAGGTTAATCATGACAACCGGTCAGAAAAAGCTTTTTTCTTTCTGGTAGATCTGGCAGAACTCTTCATCAATGATACAGCTATGTATCTCTTTTTTTTGTAGGGTAGCGACTTCAGATCATATGCACATATTTAACGAAGGAAATTGTCTTGTATTGACATAAAAGCATTAGACCAACCAGGACAGTTATATAAGCAAGTAATGGGAAGTCATATTTCATCATTTTTTATTATATATTAACATAATATTTACTTCATCATGTAAATACTGCTTTAAGCTGTTTATAAATAATCATTTATTTCTTATTAATCAGGGCATGTGTTATGAACTGCCTATGTAGATAACCTTAAAAAACTAGCTACCAAAACACAAAGCACCATGAAGACTTTTACATCGAGCCAGTGTACTGAGCAGTCATTTTACAATTAAAATAAATTTTACACAACAATATAATTTAGTTAGCATTGTTTTCCATGAGTCATACATGGGGGCGGCACGGTGGTGCCTTAGGCCCGCAGTCAGCTGAGATTGGCTCCAGCTTCCCCGTGACCCGGAAACGGAAGACGCGGTTGGAAAATGGATGGATGGATGGAGTCATACATGGATGCGTGTCATATGCATGCATGTCATATGCCTTGGATTTTGAGGTTTTAATCATGACAACAGATCATAATTATGTTTATTATGTGGAGAAGCCAGAAAAAGTGTATTTTTTCTGTTTGACAGATTGCAGAACTTTTCATCGATGAGAAGAATTGTATCCTTTTCTGTAAACTTCAAGAAATGGTCCACTCCTGCGTATGCTCTCTTCTAGTTAGTTGACATAAAAGCCTAGAGAAGATGTCATCCAGAATCTAACATAGGGATCTAGCACATTTAGATGATTTTCCAGTTTAAAAATGCCTAACATGCTCTTAAGTTAAATGATTGTTAGTGCTTGTTGTTCTGGATTCCAGCACTGCAAGACCAGAACTGATTAACCTTTGAACTAGAGCACCATAACCTTTTCTGTGCTCTCTGTCCACACAAGATCTACAAACATGCTCATGGACTGCAACGCTACAATGCATGGGTAAATATTTAGGTGTAAGGCACATGCAACATCAGATGATCAAAATTTGCATTACATCCACATGCCTGTTTACAGATGTTTGCTGATAACAGTCACGAGAAGAGGAAGACTAACAGTGATTCTGTCCTACACGTTTTTTATGAGGTTCTGTAGTTTAGTGCCTCAGGGTTTTCACAACCATGTTGTATAGGTCTTATCCTAAGAAGATTTGCAAGTTTTATGATTTGTCAGTGCAAACAACATCAGAGCTAATTAACCTGGGTTGACCCAGCGTGTGCTGCACTTTCACCATTCATCCGTGGAGTGCTAATAAAAGCAAGGCATGTGTTACATGTTATACATTCCCCCTTAAACTACTTACCCCTAATTGCAAAGGCACCAAGTTTTTATAAAAGTTTTATTTGATCAGCTTCCACTTATGGGTCATTTTAAAGAACTGAGATATCTTGATTCTCGACCCCATGATAAAGATGTTAACATGTGCAGGAATTGTTGTTCCAGCACTTTTAACAGGATGCTATTAAATAACTTGAAAGTTTGAAATGATCTTTTGACTTTTATCGTTTAACTGGATGGATAAGTTTGGGCAAATACAATTTTGCTTTGTCTGTGCAGAAGATTTGGAACTGAGTGGTATTAGGACAGAGCAAGGTTAGAGGTCATACTGAGAGTTTGGAAACACTGGTAAATGTAGATTTGATCTGGAATATTCTCTTCTCATTTACTCTACAATTACAGCTAGATGTCTTAATCACCCCAAAGCTATAGACTTGGCATTACAAGTGGTCAGAATCCTTATTCAGACCATTTGACCTTTATCATGCCATTAACCCAAACAGCTTCAACAAACAAAAGAAAAGAGGGAGATTGCCAATCTGCAGCCTTTGGTTTTCACGCCAAGGATTTTTTCTTTGCATCCAAAAGGAGGCATCTGTGTTTGTTATTTCCATAAGCTGCAATTGGACGAATTAAAAATTAAAATAATATGATAACCATACTGTTGGAGCAGATGTTTCTATTTCCAAATTTTTAGAAGAAAAAACATTTCTATCGTATAATGGAGCTTAATGTAAAGATACCTGAATTTCTATTGATTTGTTCAGCAAATTCTATTACGATTAAAACAGCAGCTGATACTTTTAAATTATGTCAAAAAATTAAATGGATACAAAAAGTTTTGTTCCAATAGCAATTTTAATTCAGAACTACCGAACCTAACATGGCTTCCGCAAACAAAGGAAAAGTGGAATAGATTACCAAGCTACAGCCTTTGTTCTTGAGCCTGAGTGTCTTTCTTTGCATCCAAAGCTACCTCGGTATGCTCATAATTTCTATCAACAGCTATATGACTAAATGGGTTTGAAAGTTGTGTGATTAAGCACAGTAGATCATCACAGTGATATAGACTGAATGCACAAGTACAGAGAGGTCATCACTAATGTCCTGTCCTTTCTCTATAGTAATGCAGCTTAGCCCTAATTAGCTAACTTATCACTAATGCTCTTGCAATATTTCTTCACTAGAGTTTCTCCACTCAATGCTGGGTGCACAGGGACAGCTAATATAAAATGGCTTTTCCCATGACAGTTCAGTTAAGTGTTTCTGACAGCATGAATAATATATCACAGGTCAGGTTTAGCGGTGGTAGCTTAATGCTATTCTGAGTAATATTTGACATCACTTAGTACCATCACAGTTGAATGAAATGACAATATGCCATTTAACTGATAGAAATAGCCAAAATATATAATTGGATAGTTAAGACATTATAAAATAGCTATAATCTTCAAAAGACAATATTTTTAAATCATTATCTGCAGTTATATAAACAAAAATAGGGAAAAAAACAAACATCTGTAACACTTTCTGGGAGTAACGTATCTATAGGCATGTTTGATGATATTCAGAAACTATTATAGTGTATACTATATTGTGCTTATAAAGCATTATAAATATAGCTATATATATGTATAGAAATACTTGGGCAGTGGGCAGTGGTGGTCTAATGGTTAGAATGCTGCCTTTGGGATCTGAAGGTTGCAGGTTCAAGTCTAGGCCCGAGCACAACTGAGGTACCCTTGAGCTGCCTGCTGCTCCACGTGTGCATGTGTGATGGGTTAAATGCAGGTTACATTTCATTGTGGTGCTTGAGTGTGTTCACAATAACAAATACTTTCACTTTATGGCTATAAAATATAAATGCAATGTAAAGTCACTGTCAGAACTTGTATCTCCTAAATGGTAAATTTACAGGAGTTTGGAAAACATTCTGAGCCTATAATAGCAGTTAATGTTTAGATATTTTATTCTAAGCCATTTTTGTCCA
Organism: Arnoldichthys spilopterus; assembly: GCA_037974385.1. Lineage (NCBI taxonomy): Eukaryota > Metazoa > Chordata > Actinopteri > Characiformes > Lepidarchidae > Arnoldichthys > Arnoldichthys spilopterus. The sequence goes on from JBBPDA010000001.1 coordinate 37,025,331, forward strand.
GTTGTACAACATAGTATCAGTGCCAAAGGAACTCAAATAGTGCTTCATGACTAACAAGCCTGCCTAGTCATAAACACACACAAATGCCATGTTTTCTTTTAAAAAACTTAGGAAATTCATATTAGCTGTAACTGAGCTTTGAGAAAAGTGCAACATATTGTAGTCAAAGTTCTTTGTCACAGCTAAAATACCATTATGAACACTACTCATAATGCATGTTAATAATTTAAAAGTTTTTATTTTCTAATTATTTACAACATTTATGACTTCTGAATTATAAATATTCTGAATGTTAGTATATATTCTAATAGACATGGAATGCATAGAAAATTTTCTATGGCCTATGTTTTAGCCACAATATTAAAACCACTGACAGATTAAGTGAATCAGTCAGGGCTTATATGTCGGATGCAGGACAAATTGACAAGCGTAAGGATTTTCACACTTTCACAAGTGCCAAATTGTGATGGCTAGACAGTCAGAGCAAGTCCAAAACAAATGCTTTGTGAGGTTGTTTCTGGTATGCAGTGGTTAGTACCTATTAAAATTGGTCCAAGGAAAGGAAACACTTCTGCCACAGGGTTAAGGACACCCAAGGTTCACTGCTGTAAGTGAGGAGTAAAGGCCAGCCTGTATGGTCTGTTAATACTGGCTGTGACAGAAAGATGTCAGAAAACTCAGAGTAGTTTGATGGCAGCATGAAGGCAACCTACTCAACATTAGTGAAGTGTCAAACTGTCAAATTTTCAACTAAAACAATCATTTCTGCTTAAAGTCAATAGAAATATGTTTTTGGACACATTGTATTTATTTTGGCAGATTGAAGCTATCTATAACCTCGAGCCCTGATGTGTACAATGTTAGAACTCCCAGTCCACATCTAAATCCATGGCACCCAGCTGCTCACCAAAAATAGACATGGAACTCCTGGGAATATGTGTCACATTCCAGAAAAAGATCATTGTGCATTAACAGCTTTAGCAAAAACAACATAAATGATCACTAATGCTGATTCACACAAGAGATTAAACGCTGCTATTAAAATACCTTATTTTAGGGCAGTAGATTCTTGCCAACTCATTTCCTCCTGGCACTAGTGGGTACTATTTGGGAGTGCTGAGTGCTTTGCCTGGGATTCAGTGTTGTTCTGGCACTTGAAGATGTACAACCATTATGCCATTGTTGCCAGACACTCATGCGTCAAACGCTCTGACTGCATTAGCTTCAGTACTTTTATTTGTCATTCAAAACAACCCAACAACAATATAAGCTCAGTATCACCTTCAAGCTCAATATCACCTATAAGCTCAATATCACCTATAAGCTAAGACCTTATCCTGGTTATCACTTATCACAACAAAGGTTTCTCCGTTGAGAAACAAGAGTTCTGTTCAAAATCCAGTATTCACAATTAGCCATAACTTAGGCCAATTATAGATGAAACATATTGTACAGGGCAAGTTTGTGATGATTCAAGCATCCATTGTGTGTGATACTAATTAATAGGGCTTAACCTTCCTTCATTAGCCTCATAGTTCCAGTGCTAAAGTAAAGAAAGTAGACTTGTGCATTGGGGTAGAATTGTGTAAAATGCTGTTTTTTGCTAAACTATCACCTTAAAGCATGTTTTTTTATTGTTGGGTTTATCAGAGTTATTTTCACCCATTATAATACCAAAATAGATCCACTTGCTCATTGCTGCACGTGAGTCTGTTATGTCCTGCACTGAAGTGGGTCATTCAGATTTATTTTAAGAACATTTTCCTTTCCAAGCAAAAAGACTTTAATGACACTTGTCAAGTACAAAGTGTCGTCTTACAAAGAAATGCACTTTTTTTCCCTCCAGCATGCTGTTGTGTATGTAAACAAACCTTTTAATACATGTCTATTATTAGCTATCACACATGCTTTGTGCCTTTTATGGATAGAGAGGAGTAAAAAAATCACTGACCAATCAAGAACTGCAGAGGAAGAAGGTATAACTTACACTATTTCTTATATGAAGCTCTGTTACTTGATCTGAGAAACAGACTGGTTCAAAACGGCAAAAAACTATTAAAATTTATAGGAAAGGACTTTTTTGAAAAAACTTTTTTACTGGTCATACGGGGTGGCTGAACAAATCTTGAATCATACGAAGTGTGAGCGACTGGACTGGGTGTGTGTGTCATAACGACCTGCTAATCCCTGTGACAAGCACGGCTGATCCTTCACTCTTATAAAACAGATGAGAAGGCGCTGAAGTTCATTCAGGCGGAGAAGATGTTCTATGAAGTGGCATTGATCGAGCTCACCGCTCTGCAGGGGAGCACAGGCAAGTGCGCTTTATGACTTTATGGCTTCTTTTCTCTGGTGCCTGCTTACTCCTAATAGAGCCTCTGTGAACTTGGGCTACTGTGGGGCCGTAGGCTCTGGCCTTGGACAAGAATATACGGTCGTATGTGAAAGTTTGAATGCCTCTGGTAAATGTTGATTTTCTAGATGAAAATATGGGCAACATCCACTACAGAGGGCTTAAAATGGCAGGTTTCTACAAATTTCCTTGCATAACTTTTATGTATTTTCTAAGTTTAACATTTAGGGACAAAACTTACTACTGTATATAAAAAGGTTTCTAAACTTTTACACAGACAGCATTTTATTCCCTGTATATTTTATTCCCTGTAAAGGATCTGTGCTTATTATCGTTTCAACATACTTAAACTTTAGCATATGATTTTAAGTGCAATATGTGTTTAAGCCTTTAAGGTGTACTAACGTAGTACTTGTTTTTTAACCAAATGTCTATGTGATGCATCTGTAGCATACAGTTACCATGGAATATGCTTTAGAAGAACACAGGGAACCTCTTGTTTCAGAACCAAAACCAAGGTATTAGTCAGTGAGCAGGTGTGGAAGCAGAGCACCTTAAGCAAAAAATGTTCAGTACTTTTACTAAATGCAGGGAAACATGTCCGGATTATTATCTATGGTAATCAAATGTATGCTGCAGATGTGGTGGATAGAGGTCTGACTTACAAATCCTATATTCCACTAAAGCAGTGTAAAAATGGCATTTAATTTATGGAGACTAATTTTGCTGGTATTGCTATTGCTCATACTGTTTTAGAGTGATGTTGTTTTTGCTGGAATTATCACAGTGCATAAGTGAGCTCAGTGCTGTAAGCTACCAGAATAAGCTTTCGATCATGCCTTGACTACGCGACTGAGCAGAGCCCCTGGCCAGGAGGCTAAAAGGAAACGCTGGCCTGGACTTTAGCCACAACTGCATAGAGCAGTGATACGTTTATCCCAGGTTCATCTTTATTTACTGTGGGCCATGCCAGTGTTCACTGAGGGAAAAGGGCCATCCATCTCTTCTCCTGACACACGTCTGCATGCCGTTCCTCTTGCTGCTGGGCTGTGCTGAGGCAGCAGACTGCTGGAGCGTGGGCTCAGAGTGGGAGTGCTTCAGCCCACAGAGACAAATGGCTACTGTGTGCGTCGTCTCATTAAAGAGCCGCTGGGCTCCATGGAAACGCAGGAGCCTGACTCAGCACTTGTGAGGCGACTGTAACCGCCATGGCTTCCTCCCTCCGGGCAGGGCTGGTACCTCACTCACTTGGGCAGAGAGAGCTCCCAGCAGCTTAAATACCTGTGTTCAGATCTTTCAGATCTCATATTTGCATAAATCAAGTGTCTCTTGCTGGTTAGTTCTGATTATAGATATGGATTTCACTTTCAGTTACTTATACTGGATACAGAAGCATTAACAGAGATAGCCTTTTAAAAGCACTTCATCTGATTCCCTCTGAGGAACATCAATAATGGCTGAGAAATGGATCAGATTACCTCTGCTGAAAGTCAATATAAGTTTGATTTGCCTCCCTGAGGAGATCACAATTTTTCCTCTTTACCCCAGATTTGACTGGTCAAGACCCACAAGCAGTGTAAGGGCTGTTGTTAAGGGTTGGGCCAAACCTTGAATTTTACTCTCCTGAGGATGGTAGTAGCTTAACCTTAACTATGAAGAACCTGAAATGCATAAAATGTCTATTATAAAGTCATATTTATGTGTATGGTCCATATTTAGCAGTGACAATCTTCCAGGTTTTAAGAGTTTTATTTTATGTAATGTTTATTTTCTATTATTAAGTTGTAACACTTAGCACACCTTATAACACATCATATCTACAGAGATTGGTTAAAATGAATTTTTGAATAGTGTAATGGTCCATTAACAAAGGTTGGTGAGCCTAAGCACACTCCTTTAGCTTTGCACTAGAGTAATATGATGAATGTTTGTGTCACTCATCAATTTTTTGGCCAACACAGACTTCCATTACAAGATATACTTCTGAACGAGAGAGGGAATGACACTACTGAAACATTACCTGTCAGTCCTATCAACTGCATTTGAGGAAAGGGGATTACACAGTGTTCTTTTGATTTGTTGTCAAATCAAACGCATAAATATTGCTCTCTAAAACATTGCACTGTAAACTGCAGCACACTTTTAAAAAGTTGGAAAACCAGTTGAATCTTTTTCACATAGTAAATTAGTAAATTTAAGTCTATAGTTTGTATAGTCTACATAATTCTTTTCTGAAATTTATTTCATTAAAATACAAAAGAAAATTTAATAAAATATGAACTTAATGAAAATAGGTAAATTTGATAAACATATAGTATCAGCATTTATAGTGATAATCAATATGCTGTTAAACATAGTGATACATATTATAGTGAAATTACAGCGTATAATTGTTACATAATCATCATTGCTACATTCATCACCTCCCATCTCTGTTTATGTTTAACAATTGTTTGTTGAGTGTGTGACTGTATGCTTAGGAACATCCTGTTAAGAGTATTTGAATTTGTGGGTGTGGTAAATACAGTGCTCTCTCTCGCTCTCTCCCTCTCTCTCTCTCTCTCTCTCTCCCGCCCTCCCTTTCTCTCTCATCCACTTTATTTCCTCTCTACGTCACACTGTTGCTTGTACCGTGCGTCTCTAGGGTTCCAGCTCTTGTAGCATATTGTCTAAGGCTTTCTGACAGTTTGTGTGTGTCTGTGTGTGTCTTTGGGTGTCTGTGTGTGTGTCGCAGGCTCTCAAGAGGACGGTTCTCTAGGCTCTCCGGGATGGCTCTCTCAGGAGGAGTTATCAGAGCAGGCCTCACAGGCCCAGGACCTTGAAAGACTGGCTCAACTTTGCATCATGAGCAAAAGGTAAGAATTTGCCTGGATAATTCTGGTGCAGTGAATTTGCATGGGAAATACTGGGAATGACATTTGAGCAGAAGTGAAGGCTACCAAGTGTTTACTAAAAAAAATCATGTTTTAGGGTAAATACACTGTTCTAATTAGTCCTTTCTGGATCATTTCACCCTGTAGTTAGTATACAGAATATTGCTCTGTAATGTTTACACTACACCAATACAAACTATTTCATATTCCATATCTGTGTGTAATAGCTGAAGTGCTGTCTTGTTTTCTGACTGGGACCAATTTTAACCTTCAAATGAAAATAATGAAAGTCTTTTTTATATTGTTAGAATTGACTAAATATTGCCACAGAGTACTCTTCTGGCAGTGATAGTTTCCTGGGCTCTGGTTCAGGAGGATGTGGAGACATTAATATGAGCAATGATTCTCTCTGTACTGGCCCAGAGTAACAGAATCAAGTGTGGCTTAATGTGTCTAACCTATGTCACTCATTATGGGCATTAATTCAAGACACAGAGATAACATCAAACATACATCTCTAAATGTATTTTCAACCTACAAATTAATTGTTTTATTGTATTTATTTCCATATATTAGGAATATTTGGGTCATATTACTAAACAGTCAGTTGAGGTTATGGGCTTGTTTGTGTGATCTTTATCTAGTGAACCCCAAGTTTGCACGCAGAAGGAAAGGGAGAAAGGTGACTGGTGTTATGTGAGTCCACAGGCTTTGAGTGTTACTGGGGCACACTGACATGGGTGTCTCGTTTCCTCAAGGGGCTTAACATGGCCAGTGAGCTACTTGTAAAGCCAACACATACTGTACATGTGGGGACATTGATTGATGTTTATACTGTCCTCCCACCCCCCTTCACACATCCCTGTTGGCATTGGTTGCCGACCTAAAGCATTTAACCTTATCGTCCTATATAAAGATACCAATTGTTGGAGCTGCAAGAGCGAGAACAGCATTAAACTTGAATGAAATTGTTTTTATTGGTGCCCTCATAAGATTACGTTTCAGAGGACACGAAGATAGATGGTGGTATTTGCATTGTAATCTCCTAATCTCTGCCAGTGGGTCAGGTAACACAGGAAAGCTAAAAAGGGCAGAGATTCAAGCTGTACATGCCCAGTGAATGGGTAGTCACATTTAGGTGCAGTGTGTGTCTCTCCTCAGGAAAGCAGCTGTAATGCTCAGAAACTTGTCTATGAAATATTGAAGATGTGTTTCTTTGTAGGGGGCGGGAGGGTAAAGGAACTTTTATATATGGTGTTTTCATTAAAAATGCAGGAAGACAGCAGTTCTTGGCATTTTTGCTGAAATATTGCTACTATAAATGTTGCTTCCATCCAGTCCATCAGAGTGTGAAGAGTATTTTTCTTTTGCTGGCCATGGGAAACTGGTATAAATGGGCTAACAGTACTAAGCCCCCTTTGTCTTTCAAAGGTATAACTTTTGGCTTTTTGGCAAGTGTGTGAATATGTCAGTTAATAAAGAAACTTTTAAAACCTTTTTTCTTTATTAGAAGCTTTTGTTTATTCAGTTTCATCCAATTTTATTCATCCACTAATACCTTCACAGTATTATATTAATGCCAATTTTACACTGGTTCTATAGCAGCTCTACTTGTAACTTGTAACATGGACATTTATAGCTTAAAATTGCTTGGAAAACACATCTTTTCATGTTTTGTTAATGTCGTAGGTAAAAAGTGAAGTGCTGCTTAAAATACTTTGGGATTGTTCTGTTAGTTTGCTATAGCCATTAAACAATGGCAAAGTCAACACTCAGACATTTAATTGCAAACAGTAGCTATCCAGCTCATTTGATTCCTTCATTGCTGTTTTTTGGTAAAGGCTCTGAAATGTAATGCTACAGTGTGTAAACTATTGATAAATGTTATTTTTTTACCCCCATCCAATGCTGTGATCAGCTGCCAGTGGTGTCCTTCCTACACTTGATATTTACATTTGTAGTTGTAAGGACAGTGGCATGTCTGAGTATTGTCCAAAGTCTAGTTCTAAAATGGTATTTGGATTAAAATAGCTGAGTAAAAATAGATAACAGGCTGGCGCTATCAGCACTAGGCTCAAGTGCAGCTTAATTTTGGGAACATCTGCAGGTGTTCTAAAACAATGCTGCCCTAAAATACACACACAAACTCACACATACAAACCATTTATTTAACTCAAATGTGTATATATAATTTTCACTCAAATAACTTTCACACAGATATTGAGTAAATAATGACAAGAAACTTTGTGTAGATGTAACATGCAGTTACTTTGGAAGCAAATTCAGTGCTGCAGTTTTTTTAGTGCAAGCATATACTTAGAATAGCTCACTCCCTGCAGAGTGAACAGGAAATGCTTTGGCCTCTTGAATCTTTCAGTGTCGTGGCAAGTACCTAAGCTATGTAACTGCTGATCAAGTGTCCCCTGCAGACAGTCCAAAACAGAGCAAACTGACACCCGGCCATTACTAATTGAAGCTGGACCATGATTAGGAACAACCACTTGGACATATGCATTACCCTCAAAGAGCATGTTCTACATTCATAAGCACATGTAAAGGTGACTGGTGGGCTTTAACCCTGAATGTGAAAGTAATAGATACGCAGAAGTCTTTGACTGGCATTCGGGACAGAAACGTGCCCCCAAACCTTTTTTTTCACACCATCAGCACATGATGGGAGTAACATAGTCTTATTGTATTACACTGATGTTCAGGGTGATAATGCTAACATCCTGGGGCATAATGAACCACCACCGAAACAAAGCCCGGTGTGAAGCTGAAATTAGCAGACTTATGTGAACACTGTGCAGTTAGTCAGATATGTGACTCTCTGCATATGGTTCCATATTTGTTGGCACAGTTCACACGTTTCCACTGCCTCCATTACAGGCGTCAGCAAGAATCACAGCGCACGTGTGGCTGGATTTGTTGTATGCCGAGCAGTGAAATGGATCCACATACCTGACAACACAGCATGCCTCACTAAGCCTGATAAAGACCTGCCATTGCTTCCGAGCTTTGGAGGTATTTGTGTGGAACGGTGCCAGATCTGAGGGGAGTTTCCACCATGCATCAGATTTACCTTGTGTTAGAACTCAACTCAACTTAAAGTTATACAGTAGAGCAGGAATCTGAATAAATCTACACTTAGAAAACTACATGTAATAATGCAGGTTTGGTGACAGAGTTATTATTTTTGTAAAAAAAAAAATCAATCAAATTTTTTATTTATTTTTATTTAATATTTACTTGTTTTTTTGCAGTAACATTTTACTTTGTATTGGTGATTTATAGTGAATGGACTTTGCCCAATTGCCCAACATTACTTGGAATAAAATGTCATTACGTTAACTCCTATAGATTCTCCTATAAAGTTTCTGAGTGATGAAATGTGCTTACAACAAGGACTATGTCTCCTAGGACAGCAGTGCTATGCTGTAATGTGCAATGCCATGAATCTCTTGCACAAGTCATGGTTTGCCATGTGAGAACATTCAAGGAATACGTGACGTGAAGCTTTTGTTGAATTCTCTCAAGTGTTTCTCAAGTGTCAAGAGATGTCAAAGGCCGCATGAGGCCACTGGTGAAGGCGAGTGTCAGCAGTATGTCTGACAGCCTCTCACTCGCACACACCATGGCCCTGCAATGTGATCTGCTTCATGTTTACACTTGCTCCATATAGCATACATTGTACTGTCTGCCTTCTGCTGTTTTTATTATCATTAGAATTTGTTTTCTCATTGCTTGACACTGATATCAGAAGTGTAGACTGAATTCTGTCAATACAGAATGAAATTTGTTGCATGACTCACCATGTAATGAAATAAGGAATTATGTAATTAGTATGTCAAATAGTATGTCAAAGCAAAATTAAAAATGCCTGACTTCTAAGCAATCTTAGCCTTGAAAAACTATATCGGCCTCACAGATAAACATAGTGCACATGTACAGTAAATTATCATTGTGTAAAACGTCCACTCAATGTTTAATCAAAGTCATTATGCACAGTTAATTTGAAGTAGAACAAATTTTATTTTATGTATATATAGTCATAGGTATGTAAATATGTGTGTGTGTGTATAAAAATATAAATATTTATATATAGGATTTATATATATGTATATATATGTGCATTTTTCAGTTGCTGTAACAAGTAAATTTCCCCAATAGGGGATCAATAAATATGTGGAATACCCTTGATAAAGATATGGATTAACTTATCATTTATCCACTTATCATTAGCAAACAACTATTCGTGTGTCTCTTTCACACATGCACATCCTCTTGAGACTGACACAACTAGCAACAAGCATGAAAGGTTTCCATGTACACAGTACTGCATAAATAGCTTAGGAAATCATGGGCTTAAATTTCTTTTTTTTTTAAGTTTTTTCTTCTTTTCTTTACAGGCCCCATCTTGCTTTAGAGTACAGCGGCAAAGTATGTACATCATGTCACTAGTTGATTTTAAAAACCTTAATAAAAAAAACTTAATTCTACTGTTAAAGCTTTGTGTTGATCCATATGGTTTCTGTCTTTCACAGGCCACTAAAATACACCAGCGGGCGTTTGGTAATGATCACCCCATCACAGCCAGGAGTCTGGAGCTGCTGGCCACTGTCTACGCTGAGATTGGCAAGACAGAGTACTCAGGTACAACAACCAGTAGAAAGAACATGCATTCAGTTTTGTAGCAACCGGTTTACATAAAATAATTAAATGAATGCACACTTCAGTTAATGTAAAGAAGTAATTAAGTGTATGAAATTAACTTTTTTTCATTTCAGAATTACTGAATTTCAACATTTATTTATAAATATATTTTTTAAAAATGTATAGTTAATCTGCAGTTGTGGTGTAAACAATTTCTTTTAAACATAAAAAAATAATGTTTTGAAATTTGCAAGTTTATTTATATACACTGCAGTCATTCAAAGTTTTTTACAAATTCAAAACATGATTAAAACATAATTAAAACAATACATTTAAAAGAAAAGACATGAATAATGAACATAAAAAGCAAATTGTAAATGGAAAGCATTTATGTGTTGGTGTAATATCTTATTTATGTGGAACAGATGTTTAAAACAAATTATTTTACACCTTTGTTTTCAGCAAAAATAAACACAATAATAATAACAATAATAATAATAAAAATGATATCAACAGCATATGGTAGTGAAAAAAGAGCTCTTCAATGGTTACATAGCCATATATTATTAGCTTTCTCTCACAGTGCATATATACAGTAAAGAAAGATCAATGAATATGTAACCATGTACAGTTAGCATGCTTTCTTCCTACCCAGCTTCAAGTGAAGTTTTATTTAGATGTTAACAGAAAAGCCTTTTCATAATTTTGACAGTTCGAGGTCAGGCCTTTCTTCTCTTTTTATTATTTCCCATCCAGGCAGTATTGCCTCTTTAGCTTCCTGAAGGCTAGTAGAAATATGCATTACCTCCTTTATTTCTGTTATGCGGTGAAGCATGCCAGGTGCCCTTCCATGTGGTTTCATACTGGATAAAAAATGTGTACAGGATATTCAACTCAGCTACTGAGTCAGCTGCTTCAAGAAAGTGCTTTCACAACAACATGCCATCCAGTATAGCTTCTTGAAAAATGAGGGTACATTAACCGTACAGGCCGTGCTGTTCACAAACTTAAAATAATCACATACGAAATAATGTCTAGAATAGCCACAGTTCAGGAATGCACAGGTGTTTAGTTGATTTGTTTGTTGAACTTTAGAGACCTACAGGAAAGCACTTGCTATACTTTGTGTCTTACATTAGGTTCTTCATGGCAAGTGTTGTTATTTTTTTGCATGAGACAATCAGTGGAAAACATCCAAGTAAACTGTTGGCTGCTCATTTCACAGACTCATTGGGCCAGTGTGTGTCAGCTCTGTCAAAGAGGTTCTCTGCCTACGAGACATACAGCAATACACTCAATGGCTTCACTCATAGCCATAAGGACAGACATACTGAGCTGCGGCACAGGAAAGAGTCAAACCCACCACCGGACACTCCAAAACCAAAGGTACTGATATTTATGATGGTAAAATCTTAACTGTAATATTAATCCAATTAGCACCTTTGCATCTCCAGTGAGTGTTTTTTAGTCCAATACTTATGACCTTCCATAACCCAGCTCATCAAGCAAGCAACCGAAGACACTAGTGGTACTAGGGATAAAGTTGTTTGTGTGTCTCTGGAGACTGATCTTTGTAGAAGAAGGAAAAATATTCTGAACTTTGAGCCTTTACAGGCCTGTTTAACTCTTTGGTAGAGCACAATGTTGCTGGAAAAATGTGTTGTGCTGAATTCCTAAATGATGAGATCATGGTTGACTAGACCTATAGGTGTGAACGTGAAATTGTGTCATTGTGAACATGAGATGCTTATATAAAAAAACAGTGTGTCCAGTATTGTTTTTTTGCCCCATGGAAGTAACTCTTGTGTAAAAATTAATTTTTTGTTTTTTGGATTGCTGTGTATTTTTTAGGGAGACCAATGTACTTTAGAGAAAACACAATTAAAGATCCTTTAACATTATGATACTTTATTCCAATTAAAATTTTGAATAGCTGCCCTTAATACGTTTTACAACCAAAGAAAAAGCAAACAAATAGCATTACGTTGTTTAGATATGACAGAAACAACATTTATATGCACCAAGAATATTCAGAGATTTAGAGAAGATGCTGTCTTTAGGCCATCAACAGTAAGATTCCCACTTCCATCCTGAAGAGGACCAGTGTGGGCGGCAGTGAGTCAGACCCCAGCCACCGGCGGAAAACAGAGAGACGGGTTCGCTTCAGAGAGCCAGAGATCATTGTACATGGTAAGAGCTTTTATGCAGGATTTAAAGAAACAGACAATAAAATCCTTCCTCCAGTCAGTCACTCTCACCCCTGACCTGCAGATACCTCTGACCAGCCCTTTCATATGCACCCTGCATCATTAAGAGCCGGCACTTAAAGGAAATGAGTAAAGTAAATTAAAGAGGTGGGAGAGCACTGGAACAGAGCTTTCTCTGCTGAGACTGAAGTTAATGAATCACCCAGGTTTAACAACACACTAACATGCCAAAGTGATTTACATACATGGTTAATTATGTATGCAAATGAGGCACTGTGCAGTCTGTGCAAACAAGAGTGTTGAGAGACTGAAAGAAAATATTCACGCACAATGTGTACAGTGGTTTTGTAGTAGGCTAATTGTTTTTTAGGGGATACATGTATTTTTTTTAAGTCTTGTTTATTGCTTCATTTTTATGACATTTCGAGGGCAATATAACTATGCAATGATTGATTCGTTATTTTGTAATACTAGCTGCTGTGCTTATCTGTAGGCATGTTTTGTAAGCCCTGAAAGTCTCTTATCATTCTGGATTTGCAGACATTCCATATTATGACTGTTTAGGAGGTGAGTGTATGGATGATTTTCTGCCTTTGGCAGCAAATTACTAATGTGCATGAGCAACAGCTCAACACTCACTGAGAGTTTTCCACTTCCGTTTAGGCCTTATTGTCTATCCACTTTCACAATTGTATTCCTCTCTGGTAATCCTTTTAAGTCGAGGACAAACATCTATAGTCTGATTCTATTATTGTGTCTGGGAAATTTGTTAGAATGGAATGATATTACTGCAGTAATGGCATGTTGCATGGCCAACCATCTCACGTGAACAGATAGCAGGGCAAACTACATTTGTTTCTTAAGTAATTTTTTTTTTTAACTTAGAGAGTTTTTTACAGTGTCTACATTACTAAAATATTACAGTCATGCATGCACTGACCGGGACTAGTAGGTTTAAGCAACTGATGGATTTTCTTGATGTCAAAAGGCAAGAAAATGCATGGGACATATCACATGCAAATATATCTGGAATCCAACTGGAAAAAATCAAATTGCATTTGCCTTTTTACTATGTAGACAGAAAATCCTTCTAAAATCAGGTTTGCCAAAATAATTAAGTATAAGCAGATGTGGGTAATGTAACTCTATTTTTCGTTAGCCAGATAAATGACTTTTTATTACATTATAATGAGCTTTTCTGAGTGTAGCATGGATATTGTCACCACTGACCAACTGCATGTTTTATTACAATGCATAATTAGGCCTGTTTAATTGGATTCCTGACAGAGCAGCAGAGTCCAAAATTAGCACCAGCCACTCTCCAAATGCAAATTAAAATCTACACTGGCAAATTAAATAAATAAGGTCAGCAGTCATTGGTGGGTTGTTGAAATAAGCCTACTTCACTACAAGCTTTCCTTACTACAACACAATCTTTTTTCTTAATTTATCAAGACTTGGAAAACTATCTATCATAATGTATATCATGTATCATGACAATGTCTTTAAAGTTTTATAATATTTTTGCCATATTGTCCACCCCTAGGTATGAGCTGCCTGTCTGAACAAAGCTGAGCCAGAACAGTTTCAATTTGTCAGTAACACGTTTAGAAGTAACATCTAAATCAAGTTGTCACATTATAAAAATGGAGAATATAGCCTCAAATGGGTACGCATATACTTTCCTCATTCCATTTGACTCATGCTGATGTAGGTGAAAGCAGGCTTTAGAATTTCAGTAAACATTGCAAGAAACAATGGAGTGCATATAATCAATGTTTTTATAACTTAATCCTTAAAAATATGCATAAAATTGGAATTTAGTCTGTGCATTCTCTTCTTTATACAAACTACACTTGCTGAAGTATTAGGATTTTTCTAGTTGTTCCTGATTTCTTTGTCCTTTGTCCTCTGTAGCATACGACTCCTCCCACAGCCGACCTCACCTGGCCCTTCTGACCTGCCTGTTCCTGCTGCTATCAGCACTCGGCTTAGCCCTGTACTGCACTGACCGCCGGCGGCCACACCATGCCTGTGAAGACCTGCAGGCAGCACTGGCCGTCTACCTGCTACAGCTCAAGCAAATCCTGTGGGGCTGCTGGATCTGGCTCACCATGCAGTAACCACACCTGGCCACCAGAGGCAGCAGCACTCCCCAGCCATGCTCTTTAGAAGAAATGCCAGAAGGTCACTCAATAGCTGAGAGCTGTGGGGACTTGGGAACACTTGATGCCATCTGGGTTTTTAGGAAACAGGTGAGCACTTGGCAGATGAGGCCGAATTTATGTGGCGTCATCTAGACCCAATCTAGATCAAAGACCATGAACTTTTGCACACCATCTAGACATGGTGTTCTTTTGCCCTTTATGATGGCTCATTTGATGCCATACCCTCATTTTTACTGAGAGGCATATACATCTCCAATCTATTATAGCTATCTATACATCCTTGTAGCAGTTGTGGTCAAACCACATGTTTCTAATGCTGTTTGTTGTCCCTTTATCCAAAGACTACTTGCCTGGGAATACTCAATCACAATATCTGTGCAGTATGTACAAACTATTCTTTAGACTAAAATCAATATGTCATGAAAAATTTCACACCCACCTTATGAATCACCCCACCTATCTCAGTTACACAATCACCCTGTGCTAGTTTTTCATTTACTATACAGTCTGTGATTGTCTATGTGCAATGCAAAACAGTGCTACTTATTTTACTATTAATCAAATATGCTTTGAATACTGAATGTGTTGAGTACTGCATAGTTTCACATGTAAATAGAAAATATTAATGACTCTCACCTAATTAAGCCATGTTAATGTGCATAATATATTTGAATGTAATTGTAACCATGAATATGAAATGGAATGGCACAATAGCTAGAACTACATACCTACATACACTATTTCAAATGAAGGACTATGATGCAAATGTTAAGCACAAATGTTCCCATCTTTTGCATTGGCCATATTTTATTTTATGCAATGCCAGACGTGGTCTATATGGGAAAAGGGCAAAGCCATTTTTAGTTGAAAATCCAGATTAAAAGACAATTATTTCTATATTCATGTCAGTTGAGTTCATTTTTTTAAGAACCAGCTGTACCAACTTGGCATTAGTATAACTATGATATGTTTATTTGTTTTACTATTTTTATATGTTTTTCTAGCTATCCATTTTCTATAGTTAATATAATTTAGAGGTTTTTTTTACTGCTCTTAAATTCAGTATTTAATCTTGATCTCTCTTTGTGGACATCAGCTGTGAGCATTTTCAGTATATACTTTTGTTTAATGTTATTTTGGAGAGGACAGATGTTTCAAATGTTTCAAGCCAAGGACATTGCCTTCACTTACACATTCTGCTAACAGTAATACATTTAAACAGATGTTCAGTTCCAGCAAAAGTAAGAACAAATACATTACCTTTCTGTGAATACCGCTCCTTAAACCAGGCAGGTGAACTTAAGGGGAATTCCACATGAAATAAAAATATAAATTTAAATCAATAATAATAAAGGAAAAGAATATTGCTGCATACTTTAGAAATGGAAAAGCCAGTAAGCCAATAGTCCTGCTACATAGCAGACAATAAATATATCAATAAATGTAATCCAAATTTTATACTGAAAAAACATTTAAATGATTACTTAGTGCAACACATTATTAGTGAGGAATGAACACTGATGCCAACATGCTAGTTACTCCCCAGTACCTCTGATCAATTATTAGCATGTTTGGATAGTTAAAAAGTTCCTCTATCCCTGAGTTACATGTAAAGAAGGAAGTACTATTTATTTAGCTAACAATAGCATCCTCACTGTGAAGTGTGTGATTCTGAGGCTGTACACATCAAATATTAGGACTAATTAGTTATATTAGGACGTGATGTAAGAGCCAGACAAAATGATACTGTTGTATACAGCAAATCAAAACACTGTGACATACCTGGTCGGAAATGTGTGTCTGCTAAGATCACATATAATGTCTATATATAAAAACAACTGCATTGATTATATTATTATATTATACGTAATTGTAATTGTGTATAATTTGAACATGATTGCCTATTGCATAGCACAATTTAAAGCTTACTGTACAACGTGAACTGTTTACTGAGATTAAGATAAAAATTAACAAAAAGGTTACTTGCGAAACAAGATGAAGCAGTTTTCATTAAAAACTGGATTGATTGTACACTGGTGGTTTCTGAACATACAAACCTATAAAGCAATAACGTCTCAGCACATGTTTTCATTATGTTCTGGGCTTGGTTTTATGTTGGTGGTTTGGGTTTTTTCCACATTTCATTAGAAATACTGTATATGAACACTTTCAATAGAAGTGCCTTTTTAAGGTTCTCTCCTTTTCTTTTGTCAGTTTATATTATGTTGCAATGAATTGTCAATAAAGTCATTAAATAAAGGTCACTGCAAACCAGAGAAAGTAAGAGTGCCGGAAATTTATTTGGTTGCAAGTAGTCTAGCTTAACACACATTTCCCTCATGATTTCTTTTTCAAACAAAACATAAGTGAATAAAGTGATACCTGACAAGATACAGTGTGCCCCCTCTTCTACGTTTCTGTCTATAGAACTAAAATGAAAAACTTTATCAACTGAATGTCCAGTGGTCCATGGACACTGACATTTGTCTAGGAAGCCTAATATTTATTGCTTATAATCCTTCAGGCTTTGCTTTGTGTATTTCCTGGCACTAAAATCACAAATCCTCGGTGGTACAGTGGTTAGTGCTGTCACCTCACAGAAAAAAGCTCTCCCAGTATTTATTTCCTCCGGGTGCTCCGGTTTCCTCCCACTGTTCAATGGCTGCAATAGGTTGATTGGAAACTATAGAAAATTGCCAGTAGGTGTGAATGTGTGTATGAAAAGTTGTCTGTCTATGTGTCGCCCTGCGATGGGTTGGCCTCCTGTCCTGGGTGTACCCCGCCTCAGGCCCGCAGTCAGTTGGGATTGGCTCCAGCTTCCCCGCGACCCGGAAACGGAAGAAGTGGTTTAGAAAATAGATGAATGGATGGATATGTAGACAGGGAATGCTGGTGAGCTGATAAAGAACTGAAAGTTTCACTGAGACAATGGCAGATTGCGGATGTTGCATAACAGTAATTGGATAGGTGAGATATTAAGAGGCAGTCAAGTGAACTACTGTGCCTAAAAAATACTTTGTACATAAGCATTATTTGGATTTTTTCATATTCTTTTTGAATATTTGACATTCAGTCTTATTTATATCCATGTAAAATGATTATACCCACAACGTTGCTAATATAGATGTAAAAACTGATTATTTACAATGTGAATTATTAAAGATTAATAGCTCATTATAAATATAACTGGTGTCCATCAGTGTCGAGAAAAAAAACTGTTTAAGCAAAGTAGAGGTGCCATTACTTCTTCATTACAGTAACACTGAAGGCTTCCTGTACTCTTTGCCAGTTACATTGGTAAACATGAATGGTTCACTTACAGCACTCGGACTGGAGTAGTTTACTGACATTTAAGCTTTTACGCTGGTAATTAGGCACAAATTGAAAGTCGACTCCGACAATTTAGACGGCTTAACAGTTCAAAGATGAATTCACTCCAAAAAAAAGAAAAAAGGCGACACTACAATTTATGGACTGTATTTTATACAGGATAGAGATGACACATGTTTATATGGTTGTATTGCAAACATACACTCAAATCAATATTCATGCGTTTACTAAATTAACACATGGAATTAAAAATATTCTATTAAGGTTTTCAAAAATCAAAATAAGGTATTTGGCTATTTCAAATAGTTCATACTAAAAATGCACACACCACAGTTTATTGCAGCATGCATCAAATACTCAAGTGGCAAATACTATCTCTCATACCACATGAAAAAATAAAAAGTGACACTGAGAGACACAATGCACTGTGCAACTGTACAGCTTTCATATCTCGTTTCATCTGAAAAAGCAGGTTAACGTCAACGTTTCTCATTTTAAGAACTGTATGATTCTAATCCTTCTTTGTGACTTACTGTGTTCTACTTATACAGTGGTACAGAGCATAATAAATCACATATTGCCTTTATACGTTACTGTACATGGATGATTACACATCATATATGCTTACACATACAGGTAATAGCAGAGAGGTAAGAACAAAACCCGAGGAAATAGCCTGAAGAGTATAATACTGTAAATAAGGTTAAATACTGTTTACTGAAAACACTAACTGAAATACTGCCTCTAATTAGGAGCTCAGATTTATGTATCAGAACTCTAAGTGGGAGACTGAATGTTTTGCAGCTATAATATACTGACTTTTAACCCACATTTCCATAGCTGACGTTGAGCTTATACAAGCTAGAGTAAAAGAACAACTACATGTCATAATAGCTGAACGATTAGTTGAAAACACATCTAACGAGAGCAATATTTAAACCTAATGTTTCATAAACAGGTATTATGATAATTCAATAATAGAGTTACTACAGCTTTAACATAGATTGCAGTCAGTTTTAAGTCCCTTAATCGGCATACTATGAAATTAAAAGCTGTGGTAATCTCTATGCTATGGCAATTTTAGTACTACTAATTCAGTACATGTGCAAGTATTTCGCATCTCGTCTCAGTCATCATATATTCAGTCATGAACCATCTATTCCACTGCAATGGATGATTAAGACTGGTTGCAGAGAGGATCAGATCATGCCACTTTTCTTATCCGCCACATCAGAGCAGCGGCGTGAGGAGCGGCCCAGCAGGAACTCTTTCTCATGGATCAGACTGTCCAGCATGTCCTCCTGCCTGTAGTTATGGTAGACCTTCAGGAAGGCCATGACTGTGATACCCAACCAGGTCAACCAAGCAGCCCACAGTCCAAACTGTAGGGCAAAATGGTGGAATATTTTTATACACTCATAAAATGTAAGTAATGTGCACTTATGTCATGTTATATAACCACTGTGGTAATACATCCTTTATATGACTATAACGCTACCACAACAGTCTTAACATTAATGTACAGAACGTTAATGCAACAAGGTTTTATTCAAAGTCATAATGCACTTTAAATGCATAATATAAAGGGCATCTGGTACAGTATGGTAATGGCTTATATTTGGAATATATTTACAATGAACCTACTTGTGCAATAGCAAACTGGTCATAGAAAGCAGAGTTGTCCAATCCCAGCTCCAGATCAGTGTCCTGTAAATCTTCACAGCTGAAAGTGAAAAGAAGTAAACATTCTTGACAAATCATTACTGGCAGAATATTCTAGACATAGGCTATGTAAGTAGATTTGTGCATGTAAAAGTATGTGTGCATAAAGCCTAGGGCTAAACAAAGTCAAGCTCTAGCAATGAACTTGACCTCATCATATTTTCAAAAAAATTGTCTCATCAAAAAGGTCTTCAAATTTTCTTAAAAACATCATTTATTAGAGCCACTAATTTAAATTCAGGTTGTGTTCAGTGAAACATGATGGAGCATTAAGCTCACTGAACTGAACAGAATTAGTGTGCCTCAGGCCTAATTTCACCAAATCTGCTCAAATCTGCCTTATGGGTGCATCTTTGCTGTACCTGTTTAAGCACAGTGTAAACCTTTATAACAACTCAAATATTCTGAAAAGTATGGCAATCTGAATGGTTTGCTCACCTGCTGGGCATGCTGCCCCCCTCAGTAATGGCATCACACCACAGGTTGAAGCCAACACTCACGATAGTGCTGGACAGGAACACAGCAAACACCACGAATGAGCTGATTAGCAGGTTCAGGAAGGCATTGAAGATGGAACTGTGCAAATACAGAAGAGAATACCTTCAGAAAGGTTACATTTAGGGGTGCACAACAATGTTGGAATTTCATCAGTATTGGCAGATGTTTGCTTGAAAAAAAAATCCACACTGGGCAGATGTTCAGATTTGACTGATATTTCAAACCAATGTTGATGATGCATTTATTGTGCTCTGGAAGACAAGGAGCATGTTTAAATGAAGTTGGAATACCATGCTAAAATTTAACCTCATTAAATTTCATACATTAATAAGTTATATGCAAGTCATATTTTTCTAGTTCAGGTAGATTTTGCCCCAATTTATGCATTTTTAAATGTGTTTTTGTACTGGCATTGTGACCCCTTGGAATTCTAACAGCAACCTGAGGGGCTTTGAGATACTGAGCTTCAAAATTTCTGCTTTCCATTCAGCAAAACTGATATATCTTGTTTTCTAGATTAGAAGTCTAACATTCTATACATCTTTAAAAAAGACCTCAGATAATGTTAATAATGTCATAGAATAAGAACAGGTGAATAACTCAGTTATGACAAAAACGTCAAACAGAACCTTTAAATTCTGCTGGGACAATCTGTATCAGAATAAAGGAAATATACATGAAAAATACTGGGTTTCAACATCATTCTACAAATCTCACACTGGTATATCCTAAGTAATAATGGATAGATAATGTTCAGACTAATTCTTTAGAAAATGAGTTTATTTATACTAGAATACAAAAGAAAACTGCCATTGAATATGTCCAAACAACGTCTTGCCTCAGTCAGAGAAGATTCAGTTATTCCCTAAACTGTTTACAGCAAAGTACCATGCAGCACCATCATCTATTATAAAACATCACTGTTTCTTTAGCATTTTACATAACGCAGCCACTAACCTCACTGCATTCTAAGCAATGTGTCAGTCTGGTGTCTGCTGCCATCACATCTGCCATTAACAGAGCTGAAGGGCTGCATATTGATCAGGCCATGGCTGTTAATTTAGATGCTGGATGGGCCGAGGGATAATCAGCCTATGCTCAATTTCATTTCCTATATGCCACAAGGCCAAGTATCATCAGAAAGCCCCTTTTAATGCTTTGGGAACCCGGCATGGCCTTTTACGCAACGTCATATTGTACTCATACCAGCCTGGCTCCATGCATCCCATTCATAAGCGGATGCCAGCGCATCCCTGGCACGAGCAGGGTGCATGTGAGGGACGGGAAGGCAAAAAAAACGTGCACTCACTCGTCGTGGCCTTTGCAGATAAAGAAGAGCAGCCTCCAGGCTTGAACTGCGGACAGGACGAGCGAGGCGATGCCTACAAAAGTGATGAAGCTGCAGGAAGACTGGGGTCCCCACTCCTCTATTATAAAGCGCTGCTTGGACACCGTGATGTTCTCGTTCTGCCACATACCTCGCGTGAAAAGCAGACATTTTCCTCGGAAATCCTCTGTATTCTCCGAGAGAGGCACTACTGCAATAAAGCCGAAGAGGAACGCCAAAAAATACAAAATGCACTGAGCGAAGATGAAATTATCTTTGGCCATTTTTGCACAGCTACTGCTGCTCAGCCCTGGAGCTCCGGCAGTGCGCATGCGCAGTAGCGCTCTGCGGGCGGAACTACAGTGTAGACGGAGAAGAGGATGAGAAAGTCCGTGTACAAACACAGAGTACGTTAAAGAGCGTTTCATTTGAGGGAAATTATCTTTCTCCATCTTAAGAAATCTTAATGATTTATTTTAACCCAGGCATAGTATACTAAGATGACTCACGACACAACGCTAAAGATATAGCGCCTAGAGGACGGGGGGATGGGGGCATGGCTGTGGCAAGGTTAGGGATGGGGAGTGTTCAGTGCATTAAGTACAGTTAAAGTCTGTATAGATGGGGGCATGGTAAGGGTGGTCATAGCTGCCTGTATAAAAGTATTTAATATATATAGCAGCTGCACTTGCACTGCTGTAGGTAGATAGATAGTCATTCCAGCCTATAGCCGTGCAGCTGCTTTATATGTAGTACTTTATATAAGTCCTTTTGGAACTAATATATATATATATAGTACAGTGTGTGTGAATCTATGTATGTATCCATCAATTCAGCCTACAGCAGTGCAGCTCCACCCATTCATGAGTGTTTTGGCTTGGACTGCTTTGGAAAAAAAAACAAGGTTTTTAAATATAAGGGATAAAGAGAAATACGAAATAAAAATTAACATGTAAGATTTGGTCTTTTTAGGATGCTTGACATAAATACACAGAGAGAACAGCAGTAAGCACACATTCCTTGTCCTCATTTGTGTTGTCTGCAGGTTATTCTTTAGAGAGTAGGACCATGTGTCAGTATACTATCATCCAGCCACAGCTCTTCTGCTTTATTAGGTACAGGTCAGTCAGTCTGGTTTCAGTCTGGTTTCACTAAAAATCAGACAGATGCCAGGTCAGATCCTTTTCACTGCCATTTTATATAATACAAACATTTTAAATATATAAATTAAATTGTTTGACAAAAAAGTAGAAATCTCACATTGTGACTGAAAAGCATGTAGGTTTTCTGCTTTAATCATTAGGCTAATATCACTGATACATATAGCATATGGGTGGTTAAAGTTTGTGTTTGGCTGACTGCACAAATTATGTATAGAACATGTCATTCCAGTATGGATTACTGTAACTCATTACTGTTTGTATGTTCCTCTGTTTGTGCCATGAACGCATGTTGGTGTGTGTATACAGTTTTAGATTTGTTCATGATCATGATATATTTTAAAACAAATATGCATTTTTTATGCAGACAAGAAAAGTAGCACAGACAAAATAGCCTTTTATCTATTTATCTGGACATTTTTATCTATTTATTCCACTATATGTGGTTTGGTGTCTGGAGTTTAACTGCAAACACACACACACACTTACAATGAATTCAGGAGAGCAAAGAAATTTTCCAGATTGACATGTCTGTTGCTTTCATATACTGCAAAGCCTGAAAAAACAGCATCTTTTCTGCAGTGTATAAGGGAAGACAGAGCATCTAGTAACTGCACTGGCTGCTGAAACATCAGGGAGCTGATCAATTTTTAATAGGATAGATTAGCACCATCTCAACTAAACATACAGAGCCTTTTATAACACCAGGCTAAAAAGGCACATCTGGGAATGTGGGTCATACCCACTGGGTACTCATTAGGTCTTTAAGTTCAGTGTAGAGCCACTCGTTTCTTCATGAATTGTCTGTCAGAAAAAAAAAACTGTAAACTTGAAGTAAGCAAACCAGACTAGTAATTTGGCTCATATGAATAATTAGTGAGGATGGATTATGGATTGCAAGGTTGTGTCTTCATTTGTTCCAGCCAAAGTATCTGTCAATAGGAAAAGCCAGGAGACTATTGACACCTTAAACAAGATTTAAAGGGAGACATTTTGTAAAATACAATAAGAACAAGAATAAATACAAGAATCTATGATTTGTCTGTTCTCTCAAACCTTTCCTTAACTGATAATAGAACAAAGAAAAGATTTGTGTTGTGTTGTGGATGTCAGATTTAGAGTGTTGCTTATATTTACAAAATACAACCAAGTCAGTCAGTCAAGCCCTTAATAGTCATTTCTTTCATTGCATAGTACAAAATGTCCTCTGCAGAAATTGGGTGTGTAGATGTGTATATGTGTGTGTTAGACAGACAGGCAGACAGACAGACCCATTAAGTTAATTATTAAGTGAATATATCTCTGTTGTATCAGCTGTGAGGAAATGGAAGCTCTATCCTACCACCCAGGCCCTGTGAGTCAAGTCTGTTCTCTTAAAACTCAGCATCAGATTAAGAAGGGGACTTCTGAGGGAAGCCCCAGGGAGGCCAACAAACACTTTAAAGAAGCTTCTCAGTTCAGTGGCTGAGACTGAAGTGAAAGTGCACCAGTCAATGATATGTAGCTTTGCATGCAACTGACCCATATGGAAGAGTGGATAAAAAAGGATTCCTGAAGGAAAAAACATATCAGAGCAAGCCTGGAGTTTGCCAGAAGTGACCCCAGCTAAAATAACAATAAAATATCTCATGATGAGACCAGATGAGATAAAAATGGAGCATTTGCCAATTATCTGCTGTCAAATAATGAATTTTGCAATTATAATGAACATGCAAAGATCTTAGTTTGCTGGTCGCGCACACCTTCTACAGGGAACATATTAGTGCCCATTATTTAGACAATTACTGTTAATTTACTATATTTTTATTGAGATAACATAAAATGTGGTGTGTGCAAAAATTATGACTCATATTTATACTGTGTTTAATACATTAAAAAAAAGAAATGGCATTAAAAAATATTTAAATTTCTCCTCTGTAAGGGCATAATTTTCACTCAAAAAGCCAATGGTTTTGAATACAAACACATTGTTTTTATCTAAACACACACACACACACACACACACGACACAAACAGTTTCGACAGTACAAGTGATACAAAATACTCAATATTTTTAGTTTTTACATAAAAGATCAACTTTCAGTGGTTGTGAGGTATGCAATATGTACAGTATAGTACACACATATAAAGTACAGATAGCAGGTAATATTAGAACATTAGAACAAACTTTACACACACTCTCTCTTTCTCTCTCTCTTTTTCCCTCGTCCCCATTTGAAGCATTTCCCCCTTTTGCCCCATTGTCCTCTGTGCAACAGATTTTTGAGATGCTACTTTACATGATTCTCTCACAGCCTAAAAGCATAGTTTTATCATATTAAGCCATAAGTATGTGTGTGTTGCTCAGTGTCAGAATCTGCCCCATGGTTGTGATCATAAGTTGATTTTTTAAACAATACTACTTAAAAACTTATCCTTATCATATCGTAACAGGTTTAATATTGCATCTAGGACTTTAAATCAAAAAACCTCTCCACCCATATCCCCCATACCTCACCCTTGGTGTACACAAAAGGCATTTAACAATGTGTCATCTCTGTATACAGACTGAAAGGGAATAAGATTAGAATTACATTTAGAATTACATTTAGAAATTTAGGGAACATTTTTACCCGAAGCTCTTGTTCCGTTTGTGACACTATAGACTGCTGGTATATACAGATATGCCATTTCAGTGTTTCACTGAGGATTGTGGACAATAAGTGCCTTTGTTTCCTTTTATACAACTCTAAAACAAGACAAGAACAGGTAAACATACATTCCATATGAAGCATATGCTGAGCTTCATTTTATTTTCTGTGTGCTGGTGTGGGAGAGCAGAAATATCCTGATTTCATTAATCTATGCCTGAGGTTATGGGACAATCAAACAGCAAATAGAGGCCATGATGAAAAAGCTCTATTAGAGGGTACTTCTTTTGTAAACCATTCTGACATATCACAGCAGCAAGCAATCCTTTACACAGGGAGAGGGAACAATGAAGTACAGCCAGTGATAAAAGATTGGCTGCTTTGCACATCATATGAAA
Source organism: Arnoldichthys spilopterus (assembly GCA_037974385.1). Lineage (NCBI taxonomy): Eukaryota > Metazoa > Chordata > Actinopteri > Characiformes > Lepidarchidae > Arnoldichthys > Arnoldichthys spilopterus. Next base: position 37,050,650 of record JBBPDA010000001.1, read on the forward strand.
TGAGCACCATATGGCATCAGTTAGGATCAGGCATTTCAGAGTTTAACTTTCTATAACTGAATTTGAAATAATTTAAAGATTTAGCTCATAAGATTCAACATGAAGCAAGAATTGCAACACTGAGTGGATCTGCAATTCATTTTATATGATTTTCACAACAAATGTCTAAAGGAATTAAACATACTTGAGTGTAATAAAGTGTGACACATTATAGATCTGATTAAGATCCAGCATCCACAAATTTTCAATAAAATCATAAAATCATGTGACGGGTTATTTCTAACCATGTTCTAGACATAATGAATGTCCTCATTTACTAACAGTGGCAAAGTGTACAGGTGATGGCATTAATCAAAAGCTAAAGCATGCTCTGATCCCCATCAGATATAGGTGTAGCCTCAGCCACATCTGATATATGGGCAGACTTCAGCCAGTGCAATATGATAAATGGCCATATATTACAGTTAATAAGCTTCACCATAGATTAACTATATCAATTAGGCATCACAGTCCCAGTGCCTGAAAGCAACCTGGCTTGTTTAATATGTTTGTTAAATTACAAACCTGTTACAATGGTGTTTGGAAACTGGTGAACCATTTAGAATTTTCTGCATAAATATGATTCACACAAATCCTAAAAGTAGATGAGACAAAAATATTATAATAGACAATTGATGTATTAAGCACAATGATCCAGTGTTGCAAATCTGTGAATGGCAAAAGTAAATGAACCTTTGTTTTAAGTTTCTGGTGTAACCCCCTTATGCAGCAATAGCTGCAACTAAACGTTTCTAGGAACTGTTGATTAGTTGATCAGTATTGTATAACAACCTCAACTCTGGGATGTTAGGCAGGTTTCCTCAGGTCCTTTTACAATATATCTATATAAGGTCAGGAATTTGACTTGGCCATTACAAAACATTAACTTCATACTTCTTTCTGCTTTGGTAGTACAACGTGTGTGCTTATGGTCATTATCTTGCTACATGACCCACTGTCTGGAGAGATTCCATTCACAGACTGATGTTCTTGATTAGCCCTGGCTAATTACAGGTGGATTATTGCGTCGGCGGAACTCCCACCCATTGCTTGATGGCGCAATATGTAAACAAAGCGATGGTCACTAACGTACATACACTAAAAAAATATATAAATGCAACACTTTTGTTTTTGCTCCCATTTTTTATGAGCTGAACTCTGAAGATCTGAAACACTTTCTACATACACAAAGGACCCATTACTCTCAAATATTGTTCACAAATCTGTCTAAATCTGTGTTAGTGAGCACTTCTCCTTTGCCAAGATAATCCATCCCACCTCACAGGTGTGGCATATCAAGGTGCTGATTAGACAGCATGAATATTGCACAGGTGTGCCTTAGACTGCCCACAATAAAAGGCCACTCTGAAATGTGCAGTTTGATCACACAGCACAATGCCACAAATGTCGCAACTTTTGAGGGAGCGTGCAATTGGCATGCTGACTGCAGGAATGTCTACCAGAGCTGTTGCTTGTGAAGAGAATGTTCATTTCTCTACCATAAGCCGTCTCCAAAGGTGTTTCAGAGAATTTGGCAGTACATCCAACCGGCCCCACAAGCGCAGACCATGTGTAACCACACCAGCCCAGGACCCCCACATCCAGCACGTTCACCTCCATGATCGTCTGAGACCAGCCACCCAGACAGCTGCAGCAACAATCGATTTGCATAACCAAAGAATTTCAGCACAAACTGTCAGAAACCGTCTCAGGAAGCTCCTCTGCATGCTCGTTGCCCTCATCGGGGTCTGGACCTGACTGTAGTTTGTCGTCGTAACCGACTTGAGTGGGCAAATACTCACATTCTGTGGCATCTGGCACGTTGGAGAGGCGTTCTGTTCACAGATAAGACCTGGTTTTCACTGTTCAGGGCAGATGGCAGACAGCATGTGTGGCGTTGTGTGGGTGAGTGGTTTGCTGATGTCAACATTGTGGATCGAGTGGCGCATGGAGGCAATGGGGTTTTGGTATGGGCAGACGTTTGTTATGGACAACGAACACAGGTGCATTTTGTTGATGGCATTTTGAATGCACAGAAAGACCGTGACGAGATCCTGAGGCCCATTGCTGTGCCATTCATTCACGACCATCACCCTAAAGTTGCAGCATGATAATGCACGGCCCCATATTGCAAGGATCTGCACACAATTCCTGGATGCTGAAAACATCCCAGTTCTTGCATGGCCAGCATACTCACCAGACATGTCACCCATTGAGCATGTTTGGGATGCTCTGGATCAGCGTATACGACAGCGTGTTCCAGTTCCTGCCAATATTCAGCAACTTCGCACAGCTATTGAAGAGGAGTGGACCAGCATTCCACAGCCCACAATCAACAACCTGATCAACTGAATGCGACGGAGCTGTATTAAACTGCATTAGGCAAAGGGTGACCACGGTCCTCCAGGCATGAGGTCACTGCACCAGCCGCCAGGGAGAAGGGGAATGGTTCTGCAGAAGCAAGTGCCAGTAGCCGCACCCTGGCCACATGCGGGAGCCGGCAGGAGCTACACGCCTGCCTCCCGGCACCCTGGCTTTTAGGAAGTCCGCCCAACCCAGAGAGCCTTTACCAAATTACGACAAAGTCTCTGCGCCGCCCGGTTAGACAACCATGCCTATTAGAGCTTTGGCCCAGGTGAAACACATAAGTATGATTTATGTAACCATGGCGACGCATAGCCAGATGCCCCCAGCCAGCCCAACACAGTGCAGCTGTGAAGGCAGGGCACTCAACCACTCCCTGCCGGTCCGTCTGGGACCTTTACATTTCTGATATATTCCTTTAGATTTTGCTACTATAACTCAGATATCATTGGTACATTAGTGGTGGCAGTCTGCCCTGGCCCAGATACAGCAAAACACGTCCAAACCATGACAATACCATCATCATGTTTACACAAATAGGATAACGTTCTTATGCTGAAACACAGTGGGACATATATGTTCTTTTTGAAAAAGTGACTTTCTCCTATCAGCCCTGTCATGAACACCATAATTGTTCAATGTTTTTTTATTGTGGACCCAGGAACATTAACATTAGCCTACATAAGAGAGGCCTTTAGAAGCTTGAAAGTTACTCTGGCTTGCTTTGTGACATTGCAGACTACTATACGTCTTGCTCTTGGAGTGATCTCAGCATTCCTGGACAGTGGAGAGTGGTCTTTCCTTCATTTATACACAGTCTGCCTGATGGTGTAATAGTGGAGTCTAAACACAAACATGCCTGGAAGATCAGACATTGAAATATTCCTGTTTTTGTCTCATTTGTTAAAAAGGTTCTCTTTAGCTACTTTTAGGACTTTGGATGATATTTTAGATCATTATGCAGGTTATTCAGGTTATTTATGCTGAAATGTAGAACTTGTAAAACTAAAGGGTTTCCGTCAAGCACCACTGTATATATTATATGAGTAATGCTACCAGTGCAAATCTGTTACGTACATTATGTATAATGAAGGTGAATACCTTAATTCAAACACTGACAGTATAGCAAAAAATGCCCATTCTATGTCTTCTTTTTTAATTTCTTATGGTTCAGCACTGGAACAATTAATATGGTTATATTGGTCTACTATAATAGTCTAACCACTCTATTAGAATATACTGACTCTTTATTACTCTGAAGATAATTGTACATTAACAGCCTGCATTACACAATCAAATGGCAATAAAGAATTACAAAATTGCCTGGATCCAGTATCATTAACTCTGTATTTAAACACAAGATAACTAACTGTGAGATCATACTGCACCATTTACATTCAGAACATCAATCCAACGCTGCCACAGTGTGGCCTGAAAGGAGTTTACACACTTCACTGTCTCCCCTGCACTGTTCATTAGAGAGAAGGCCTTTCAAGATACATATCAGGTTGTGTTACCTCTTTGAACTCTTTTTTGTCTCCTTTATGCTTGGATGAAGAATCCAAGAAGATGACTGGAAGAAGAGGACAAGAAGGTTTGCCCGCATCTGTTTTTTATTACCTGAAAATGTTCATGTCCTGAAATACGAAAAATTGTTGATTTTCATCAATAAAACTATTTGTTTACTATTGTAGCTCATAATTACATATTTAACACATTACACATAATTATATAGGCATACTATATTGTATAATGCATTTACATGTGTAATATAATAAACATTAAATTTATTTTTGACAGCCACAGCACAATAGAAAGCCATACAACATATCTCACATTGCATATACTGGCCATTGCATTTCCACAGAAGCTGTTTCTCACATTCATGGATGAAGTGCATGAGTAGTTGCTCATTTCCTGGTTGGGCTCTTCTGAGCAGCATCCAAGCTTTAACATGGCTGGGGGAAAAAACCAACAGCAATGTATCGCTGTCTATAAAATAAGCTGACCCAAAAGCAAAAACTCACTATAAGATGTAGGTTTAACATTTTATATAAGAACAATGAAATCAGCAAGATTCATTTTAATATACCTGTTCTGTAGCAGTACATCCACACACTCTCTGCCATCTTGAATGTTCTTTGTGGCTGACATTTTGGAGTCAAGGTACTTCAGTGCAGACTGACACTCTCCTTGTCTCAGCAAGCTCCTCAGCACAGCATGATGATGAAATGACAGCAAAGAGGGCTGGCCTTTGGGCTCAAATGGATTTTTGTTGAATCCTACAGTAGGAAAAGTCTTTAGACATTTAATAAAGACATTGGATAAACCTAATGGTATATTGTTGAGAGATATGCACATTAATTTGCAGGGATAGCCTTTAAGTACTGAATACTACATAAAATATGTATTTCAGATGCAGAACTTTACAACAGTTATCTAAAAACTATGATATAAAACAAATTCAAAGATTTTGAAAATCATCAAACCAATCCAAAGCCACGGTCCAGTAGCCAGAATACATGGATCTGCTGGGATAAGTTGGATGAGATGCTGAAGGTGTGGCTAAAGGACTCCAAGAGGTCATTTTTCAATGCAGGACATCAGACACATTCCAAATAAAGGACATTGTTTGGAGATGAAGAGTTTAAAAAAAGCTTCCCCCAAATCATAAGGTAAAAAGTTGTAATGAAATGGATGGTTCATGGTCTTTGTAGTTTACAAGAAATGAACTAGGATTTCAAGACCTTCATACTCTATACTGGAGCTAAATTAATCCTTAAAATCACATCAAATGAGAGATATCAGAGAGGCACATTAGCACTTGTTGGATGCCTTTACAGTGTTTCAACAGTGCAGAACCACTGAAGGCCTTTCGGTCAGATGGTCACAATTTTAAAAATAAATAGAAGGCAACAGAGGAAGCAGAAGTGGTGGCGGTGTAGGGGGAGAAGGAAAAACAATGTCAACATACTGAACTGATATCTTCAGACAAGCCTTTTTTTTGGTTCCGATCCATCTCACTTTAAATCTGAGAACTTTGCTGTACCTCACTCCAAATCTGAGAACTATACTGTATATACAAATATCAGTCATAACATTGAAACCATATTAAGGTTTTATAATATCACAACATTATGTAGATCCCTCTCATGCAGCCAAAACAGCTCTGACCATGATGCACTGTGTGTTCTGACACCTTTCTATCAGAGTCAGCTTTAACATTTTAAACCACAGTAGCTTTTCTTCAGACCAGACAGGCTAGCCTTCACTCCCCAAATGCATCAGTGAGCCTTGACAATTCAATGGTTTACCTTTGATGGATGAAAAGAGGGAACATGTTATCATGAAACACATAACACTTTGATTTTGGTTGCTGCTGTAGGTCAGTAATCAGCTCTTTAAAACTTTTCTTTATTGAATACCATGGGTATGTGAAAGGTAAATATAACGCTGTTGTTGTTGTAATTAGTCATGACTATTTCACCACTGATTAGTAAAGTGTTATATGTATTATTGTTTATCTTCTACCCATTAATAAACCATTAATGTACTTACACTGACAAAAGGCGTAATCTTTAGTTTCTGTGTAGGTACTGTGGTAGACCACTGTACAAGCCTGTCTAACGTGTTGCCTGATTATGTGCTGATCATGATTCAAGCATCCTCGTCTGAACTTGACATTGCAAACAACATATATATTAAGTATATTTTGAGAAGAGAACCCCAGTATTGCATCCTACATGCCTTAATGTGGAATAATACATTAATGGTAGAGCATGGTCTTTAGAAGCTTTTTTAAGGCTGCAAGAGATGAGAAATGAAAATATGCAGACCTGTACCTAGGGAATTGTTGATGTGCTGCTGTTGCTTGTACTTGTCATTTAGCACTGTAATAATTCAAAGTTTTATAAATAATATGTGTGAAATTCATTTAGTATATTACAGGCTTTTTTAAATTCTTCCATCAAATAACCTTTGTGTTTATCAGACGATTTGTAGAGAAATTACTTGCATTTAACTTACATTCAAATAAATACATTCTTCTTAACACTGACCTCCATCTGAAACTTTTTGGATTAAACCAAGGTTAATCAGATAGTTTGTTAACTATATGAGCACAGTTAGATGAATAATGTGCAGATAAAGTGAAACCACAAACTAAGCAAGCAGACAAAGTTGTACTGTATCCAGTTAAACACTGAGCAAGTTACTGCCATAGGCCATGATCTTCAGAGGCCTGATCAGCTACATGCTGTTATAGTCTATTCCCATCTTTCCTTCAGTGGTGAGATGCTGGAGCCAGGAAATGCTCCTCGTGTTTTTGTTCGATAAAGCTTCGTCCACAGGACTTGTGTTCAGTGTCATCCTACTGCTGCACAATAAATGTCCCACTTCATATGCTGAACTACCTGAAAAAGAAAGGCATGGAGTTCAAAATAATGAATCTGTATTGTTTTTCTTTAACTAAAACAGCATATGAATCCAAAGAGTTTTTCAGTTTGAGGCCAGCTGATTCATTAAAAAATCTGCAGTTATGCCATTAAAATTAATATGGCATACATTTTTCAGTCATGGTTGCAGTGTTCTGCTAGCTAATATTAAGTTATTGAATCTGTTCCCCTTCTGTATGTCTTAGCACTTAATCTCACCTCATCTCAGAGGTTTATAAGTAGTGTTATGACACTGATACCTGTATGATAGGGAGGTAGAGGTGTTCTAGACTAACCAGAGCCCCATTCATTCAGTGTCCCATGGGCTGAGATGAGAAGTGTCTCCAGATCTGCTGACTGGGACCCTGCATGTGCTTTCCACTGCCTCAATCCTCTCTAGGCTACACTAATCCACTAATCTAGACCTCCGGATCCCATTGGGTTTTTGAAGAGTGAGCGAGTGTAAGGATGTGGTATTAAATGAAATATGCACATGACATAAGAGCTTAATACATAAAGGAACATTTAGACTGATAACCAGATGTCACAAAAGCAACACTTAGCTTGAACGCCTGAAGAGGCGTGGACATTTTCAGCTCTTACTCCCCAAAGGAGGGAGTTAGTACACATGCCTATAGATCTTAACTCTTGATAAGTGTTTAGCCCAGTTTTACTAACAGCAGGGACAACATAAGGAACTCTAGGTTTCTTACAATTCATACTTAATGCCTTGGTGCTGTACACTCTATTTTAATCTCGTATGCACTAAGAAGATTAGGATATACTGAGCTTTTATGACTAAACCTTTCAGTATTTTTGGCTCTTGCCACATAAAGCAGTGCATCTGTTCTAACCTACTCACAGAGCATTTGTAAGAGTGTGGATGCACTAGTGCTGGGCATTCAGGCTCTTTTTGGTGAGTCAGATATGTTGGCACAGCTTACCACTCTTTCGGTTTCTGAACGTCTCTTTATTCTGTGGTGTTTTCTTTTTTCTTTTTCTTCAAGAGTAGCCAAGTTAGTGCTTTAATCATCTACCAAAGATATGGAAGAAGTTGCCCTTAGATATTCGTCAAGCTCCTTCTCTTTGTATTCTTAAAAAAGGCTTAAAACACTTTTACCTGTTAGATTTTACTGTCTTGTAATTTCTTCTCTTTTTTTCTCTTTAAGCTTGAAAACATGCTTTTTGAAAATCACACCTTTTTTATTACACATTATTTATTTTTATATCATTTTTTTCTTTATTTCATTTATGATACAACTTGTTTTATTCTATATTTGCATTTCCTATAAGACACTTTGAGATTCATATTTAACATTTAGTGTTATTTTCAATAAAACCCTTCTAGGTACCAAACAGACAAAGATTTCTACCATGTAAGAAAAACTATAGTGAAAACTATGATGAAAGTAGCACAAAACCTCAGCATTTTTGCAAAATCTGACTCGAAATCGTTGTTATACCGGATATATCAGGTGTTGAAATGTAATTTCATCATCTGACGCAAAGTGAAGTTGCATATGACAGGCAGTGGAATGAGCAAGGTGTGACACGAGATGAGAGTGAGTAATTTGTATCAGTAGAAACCTCACAGTCAAATTGAGAATGATTACCAAGGTCAGAAATGGGGGCCAAAAATGGGAGAAATGTAAATCCATCAACTAACCATCAATCAATGAAGCAGTCTGAGCATTCACCTGAAACAGCTTCTCTTGGTCTCCTTAGTCACTCTCTCCCTTTCATATACACACATACACGACGCCCATCAGTGAGATTTGTGGAGGTGGCAGAAGGTACTCCTCCAAATCCAACTGGGCTGATTACTGATTACAGGAGGATTACGAGGCAGGTCAGGGCTGGACCGATCTCAGGTTCTCTAACACTGGCATTTTTTCCTGACAACACATACAATATTACACACTAAAAGTGAGCATATCTGATGCAGAGGAGGAGAAAAATAAGCTGAAATGGGGAGTTATGGGGAGAAGTAAAAGGCAGCAGAGAGGGCAGAGGTGCTTGGGTGAGTATTAAACTATTGACCTGTACACTTAATTCTATAGGGATCATCTCCATTCACTGTGTCTGGCTAAGCACAAAGGCGTGCGTGTCTGCAAGAGTAGGTGAGCTGTGTTTTGTCTGCTTTTTGTGACAACAGGTTATAAATAGGTTTTATTTCTAAACTGTATGTTTGTTTTGGCTCTTGTGAAACACAACAGACAGGTTTTATTCTCTAACTCTTTTATCCCATTGCACACATGTAAAATGCCTTACAGGTGCTGAGTCTGTTTAAATTCACCATCAGCAAATTAAATCCATTCACTTGTGTAAAAGAGCTGCAAATGTGTAAATGTGAGATTTTAAATGTTTTCAGTTGTGCAAACTGTTCCAGTCATTAAGTCTAACTATTGCAGACAACAAAATACATTGATCATCCATAACAGTAAAACCACCTTATACACCAATCAGACATAGCATGAAAATCCCTCTTGAGCTACCCAAAACAGCTCTAACTCTTCAAGGCATGAACTACACAAATATACTATACTGAAGATGTGCTACCAAGAAGATCCTTTAAATCTTTTTGTGCGATAGGGCCTCCATGGATGAGACTAGCCTGTCCAGCACATCCCACAGATGCTTGATTAGATTGAGATCTGGAGAATGTGGAGGCCAGCTCAACACCTTGGATTCTTTGGCAGTGTGGTATGGCACCTTATTTCTGCTGAAAGAATCCACCATACTTAGGGAATACTGTTGCCATGAAGGGGTCTACTTAGTCTGCCACATGTTTAGATAGGTGGTACATATCAAAGTAACAGGCACATGAATGCCAGAACCTAAGATTTCTCAGCAGAACATTACACAGAGCGACACACTCCCTCTGCCGGCTCGCCTTCCGCCCATAGTATTTCCTGATGCTATCTTCTCCCGAGGTAAGAGATGCACTCACATCCGACATCAACTTGATGTAAATGGTTCTCACATGACCACTGGAGGCGGGGTCAGCATGGCCAGTCTGTGGATAAACATCCCATACACAATAACCTGTGATGCACTTTATTCTGATATCTTTGTCTTATAGCCAGTATACATTTTTCTGCATTACCAGATTACTAGGACCAGATGGGCCAGCTTTTTTTCTTTCTTTTTTTAAGTGCCCATGGACATATTTCCAGTTCCCTGGTTGTCCTTCCTAGATGTGCAGACCACTTTTGGTCATACTAGGAACACTCGACAAGATCTGCTGTTTTGGATATGCCTCTAGCAATTACAATTTGGCCCTTGTTCAGGTCATTTAGATTCTTATATTCCATTTTTCCTACATCCAGCACATCAACTTCAAGAACCGACTGTTCCCTTGATGCCGAATATAACTTACCCCATGGACAGGTGTCATATAACAAGATAATCAATGTTCCTCACTTTACCTGTCAGTGGTTTTAATGTTGTGGCAGATCAGTGTATATAAAGGTAAATGCACAGTTGAGAAATCAGGATGTGTAAACTAACTTAAGCATTTATTTTTGTGTGTCTCTCTTGGGTATGGAACTGGAAAACTTGTCCAGCATTTATTAGGAGACTAGATTTGGCTGTGTATTTACCAAAGACCATAAAATGCTCTCAGGAATATGATAGACAGAATATTTATCCCATGTACCTAGTTTTCAAGCCATGCTTCACCACTGAGAAAACAGAAACTAAAATAAGCAAGATCAGCTGCTTTGATGGGGATTTCCCATTTCATTGTTATTTTCATCTAAAGAAAAAATCCAATGTTTTAGACTTCCAACAACTTCCTCTACCTGTACTTAGCACCTTTAACATCCATTTTCTCTGTGCCTCAACTTCGTGTTCCACCACCTGCTAACTATTCTACTTATTTTCACTCCTTTTCACGTGTAGCACCGCCAATTCACTGAAGCTTGATAACTCATAGTTGGGCAGAAATGGCAGTTCTACGGATGAAGTTCACCAAAAGCCAGAGGGACAAGCTGGCCCAGGTGCTGTGGTTACTGAACTGGGTATCTGTGGTGACCGGGATCATCCTCTTCAGCCTGGGCCTTTTCCTCAAGGTGGAGATCAACAAAAGAAGAGAGCTAATGGCCGAGCGGGAGATTCACTCTGTGCCAAACATGCTTATTGCAGTAGGGCTGATAGCTTGCATAATCAACTTTGTAGGAGGAAAGATCTGCTATGACTGTGCGGACACCAATAAGTTCTTGCGCTGGAAGCTGGTGATGTTACCCTACATTATTTGCACATTCTTCTTCACCCTATGTGTGCTAGTTGGAGCACTAATGTGCTACAGTATGCATGGGGAGCTGGAGGAATCACTGGCACTGGGATTACGTGATGCTATGCGCTACTATAAGGATACAGACACACCAGGCCGTTGCTTTCTGAAAAGCACCGTAGACCAGCTGCAGATCTGGTTCCAGTGCTGTGGCAATAAGGGCTACAAAGACTGGTTCCAGATACAGTGGATTAGCAACCGCTATTTGGACATGTCCAAGCGAGAAGTGCTAGAGTAAGTGCTGTGTTTATGGGATAGGGCCCAAATTTTCTTTACCTGCTTAAATTAAAAGTTTTGAGGCAGTATGTTAATGTCTGCAGTTTCCCTTTCCAGACCGTGTGCAAATATGGTCTATATAAAGAAGCTAAGCTGTAAAAGTAGCATAGCTTGAAATCATTTTTATGAGGTCAAAACCATAAACTCATTAACATAACCCATTCAACCAATTCAGTAGTTTAGCCCCACCCATTCACAATTAGTTTATAGTCAAGTATAATCAAGTTTATAGGAGAATTCATGGAAATGTACCAATGCATTTTTCCAAAGGACTCAAACGTATGGCAGCATGTCATTTTTTCCAACATCTTTAAAAAGAGTTTGGAAAGTGATTATATAAGGATTTGGACATTTGACTTGTTTCAGGACATAAATTCACAAAAAAACAGCATTAATAATAGTGATTTTCAGGGCATATCCACTGAATCATGCACCATGTAAAGAATCCTTCTTTTCTTTTTTAGCCGTTTACACAGTAACATAGAAGGAAAGTACCTGATGGATGGTGTACCATTCAGCTGCTGCAACATCAACTCCCCTCGGCCCTGCATTCAGTATCAACTCACCAACAACTCGGCCCACTTTAACTACGACTACCAAACGGAGGATCTCAACTTATGGAAAAGAGGCTGTCACCAGGCTTTGGTGGAATACTACACCAATATAATGCACTCAATTGGTCTTACAGTGCTTCTCATCTGGCTCTTTGAGGTTTGCACTTGCTTGCTTTGGCACAGGAGTTTGGGTAGATTCACTGTAACAGCAACTAACATACAGTGTTTATTCTTACAAGGAACGAAGAAGCAACATTGTTCATATTCTTTTTTATTAGAGAAAATATTTCCCATTAAAATCCTTTTTGGTTACTTTTCTTGTGTGTTAGCAAATCCCACCCCAAGTTTCTGCCTTGCACTTTGTGATCTATGATCATTCAGGAACATCTATCTTTGCCATCAGTAAAATCCTGTGAAAAGTGAAAAGTGAAGTGAAAAGTGAAAGTGACTATTTTGTCATTGTGAACACACTCAAGCACCACAACGAAATGCAACCTCTGCATTTAACC
>JBBPDA010000001.1:37063826-37077829 GCA_037974385.1 Arnoldichthys spilopterus
TGAAAAGTGAAAGTGACTATTTTGTCATTGTGAACACACTCAAGCACCACAACGAAATGCAACCTCTGCATTTAACCTATCACACGTGAACACGTGGAGCAGCGGGCAGCTATCAACAGCGCCCGGGGAGCAGTGTAGCGGGACGGTACCTTGCTCATGGGTACCTCAGTAGTGCCCGGGCCAGGACTCGAAAGGCAGTGTCCTAACCACTAGGCCACCACTGCCCACTATAGTGCCTCAAGCAGACAGAGAAGTTACAGGTGTCTGTAATAAACCAAAATAAAATATACTTAGCGATGTTTAACACACAAATATGCTTTTTCACATTATCAAACCCAATGTCATGCAGTCTCATGTTTGTTCATGCTATTCTTTCTCTCCTTGCCCAGCTGTCTGTACTTACTGGCGTACGTTACCTGCAAACTGCCCTGGAAAATGCCCTGCGGCAAGGAGACCCTGAGTCAGAATCAGATGGATGGTTGCTAGAGAACAGCTTTGTGGAGACTGCACGCTCGAACTTCAACATAATCAAAAACCTGGGAAAGTGCAACCAAATAGACACAACTGTTAATGGGGATCCCAACATTGATCGCCCATGCACAGCACACTATGGTCCTGACGATGTGCTTCCAAAGCAAATGCCTGTGGCCAGTTAACCTGAGCTTAGCTTCCTTCTGTGATAGATCAACCTGAATGGACATCTGGCATTAATAGACTTCATTCACTTGGAAGTGTTTCCAACTGTTTCATGAATGGGGAAAGAGTTGCTATCACTTCCCACTATTGTCCCCCTGATGACTGGGACAATATGGAAAATGTATATAGATGAAAAAACAGCTTTGCAATTTAATCAAAGGATCATATAAGAAGACATCATTAACAGAAGAGAAAGGTTTCTCTGCAGTGTCTAAACAGAACATCAAGTACAATGCAACGTGTTCTGAGGCCTTGATTACACTTGCTGTCTTACATTCAGTCTGACATTACAGTCTGTGACCACAAGGTGATTTTTGAGGATGCCTCGTGTAATGTGATGTAAAGGGTATATCAAAGTTCATTTTACTTGACCGCAAAACCATTCAATTTAGGTTTAAGAAGTCACTGTGGAATGAACACGATTTGAGTGAGAATAGAGGGTATGCACGTGAGGTTGCAGTAGGCCAAGGTCACTGTGGTTACATCCACTCTGTGGCAGCATTAATGTAGGAGCCATTTTAACAGAACTGATAGTGTGCCTTTCTTTAAATTGAGTATTTATTATACAATAATGTAAATATTTGGCTCTTGTATTGTTGCCACATTTAAGATCCTTTTTTTGCATCTAGGGTTTACATGTATCGGCAACACCCCCTATATGTTAGTAATGGTATGTTCCGTTTAGCGTTCAGTGGACATGTCAAATTAGGAAGACGGTCAAGTTAGGAGTAACAGAGTTTGAGTAAGAGGACCTGTAAACGCTAAGATGAAATTATAAAAGAGTTTTGTTGGAAATCATGTTCTCTGAGGAGTTTTTCGCGTCATGCTTGTTACTGAAAACCTGATCTGTAAGCTGCAAATAGAAGCAAAAGAAGAACTGTTACAATTAGTGTTTAGTTCAAATGCCATGAAAGCAGACAAAAGGCATCTAAAAAGAGAAAGAGTGAATGTGCAAATGGCTGTACAAATAAATTCAGCAAGAAACCAGAGTGATCTTTTAAGAAGTTGCTAACAGCTAAAGAGAAGCAAATGGATCACTGCAATTTGCAGATTCAGCCACCTTTAGTAGGACAGGGGGGGGAAACTGAATAAACCAAATGATAATCTGTTTAAATGAAAAGCAGTTAGACTCTGCAGTGATCTTTGCAATTTGCTAGTGAAGAACCAGTGGCTCATGGATACTGACATTTAGTTCAGGCTTGGCTTATTTCCTTGGCTTCAAAAATCAAGACACAAATGTCAAAAAATCCTGGCCAAATGATCACGGTCCACGGACAAATGATTCTTCGGTTGTACAAATCACAGTCAAGTCCAACTGCCTTTAATACAAGCCGATATTAATTTGTTTTAGTGCCATTACTTCCAGTCAGACTTAAGTGAGATTGTTCTAATGGGAAAGTGGTGTTAACTAAATTTTGGAACATGACTACATGGTCATTTTTAGCATGTTTTGTCTGACAGAGAAATCTATTTGTGATTAATGAATATAATAACCAAAGTAAGGTGAATTTTCACATTTTTGCTATTACACAGATGCAAATAAACATCCATCCACCCATTTTCTAAACTGCTTCTTCCATTTTGGGTTGTGTGGAAGCTGCAGGCAATCCCAAGGCAGGATACACCCAGGACATGAGGCCAACCTATCACAGGGCAACACTTACACTGACAACCAATTAGCACAAATAAACAAAGGCTCAATTAGTGAAGACTTTTCATTTTCATTACAATTTTTTTTTATTTCATCAGGCAAGATGACTTCCAGCACTGTTGAGCAATATAGCTGAAATATTTTTGATGTTAGTGTGATAAAATAGGAGTTCCAAATTGTACAAAACAGTAACGATGTTAACAGTAAGTGAACACAAAGCTCAGATTGGACTGTCATTCATGAAAATGGCTGAAAATTTTATATATTTCCACTTGACCAGAAGATACCAGTATCCATTTTATTGATTCATGATTATCGTCTTGGAACTGCTTGGAAGTTGGTTCCACAGAGATCTTACTGTATTCATATAGTAAAATATGATTAATTATTCATTAATGTTTTATTTACAAGTGAAAAACAGCCAGAGGTACACAATTTTACTGGCAAAACAAATGCCAATCCTGAAAAAATGAACATACCTTTAAATTTAAGGGATCTTTGTATAATATATTCATATATTGGTATAATATATTCACATTGATACAGTTTTTTTCCCACAGTTAAGAGAAAATGTGACAAGTCCATAACAAGGGGATAGCTGGGCTAGCATTTAATACAAGTGCAAAAAAACAAAGAAAAAATTTTCATACACAAGTAAGACAATATAATCCTGCCTCATTTAATACTCAGCAAAATAATGCATAAAAACTGATTTACCTAATTGTGGAAACACTTCAAGCTGAGGAAAGAAAATAAAGCTACGTTTTACAGTGTTTTCCTTGCTTTACTATGATAAACTTGTACAGGCAAAGTGAATCCCTAAAAAAAAAAAAAAAAAAAGTACATCCTATCCTCCTACATGTGCTGTGTCACCACCTCTTCAGTTCAGCCACTCTTCACTGAAAATCTGACTGCGTAAAAACCTGATTGGAGATTGTGGGAGAGTGTGATACTCCCTGGAGTCTGGCAGCTCTCTTTCAGCTCTGCCCAAACCTGAGCTCACAGCATCTGCCACTCAAAAGCAAACATGACGTTGAGCACTTCCAAGCTACGGGCAATCTCCTCAAGGATACAGTGCTGCTGCCACAACTGGTGCAGTTTCTTGTATCGCTCAGGACAAAGGTGTAGGGGGTTCCCACGCCTACCACAACAAACAAAAATTAACTACTGGTCAAGAATATCTGATAGGATTTAATCAAATAACGTTATTACATTTTTGCTCATTTTCCTTATGGTAAGAGAGAAAAAAAGATTGTGCTCATTATTCACAATCGACTTACCCTAGCTGAGGGTCTGTCTCCCCATAGTCATCGAGGTAAGGGGCCGGATATGTGCTTCCTCGTGTCCTACTGGCCATCAAAACAATTTCACACTCTCGCACCCTGTTCAGTAAGACACAGTCAGGTGGCATAGATAAGATTTTTTTTTCTTACATGCACCTCATTCAAGGAAAAACAATAAAGCAGATCTAAAGTGGTAGAGAGATGTCAACTGAATATCTCTGCTTTTCTTCCAGCCTTTTAAACATAATCTGGGGCCCATAATTCTTGAATGATTCAGTAGCGTGAAAAAAGTAACCTCATCCCAAGGAAATTGTTGATTTAATAAATATTTTAAAAAAGTTTTTAAATCTTTAAACAAGCAAACATTTCACCCTCTTTAACCTTTAGTCGAGCACATTGAGTCCCTATATCTAATTAAACCATGCACTAAGCTTAACTCAACCCAAATAAATAAAAATATATCTTGATAGAGATGTATTTAAAAACCATGCGGTTGTTACAAAAAAACCCCTTTATTATTGTTATTCTCCAAATTAATATAAAATGCAAAAATTAAAAAAAAAAAAAAGTTATTTGAAATAAATCATGCTATTGGAAATAATCTAAAAGGGGAACAGATTTCAAATGACCAGGATCGTTTACTGCAGCAAATTCAGCTTGAGAGCAAACAGTTTGATGAGAAAACTCATAAAAATCCCAGACTTTCATCATTGAATCAGGTAACCCCTGCAACTGCTGTTGTGAAAGTGTACATGTTTACACTCATAAAGAGACTGGAGAACTTCGACCTGCATGAGAGGCCAGTCAGGAAAAAAACTTTTGCTCTCCAAAAAGATCATCAGAGAGCAAGACAACAGTTTGCATCATATCAAAAAGGGTTAATCCATTTGTTCAGAAATTCAAGTTTAACCAGTGGTGGACCTTTTAAGAGGATCATGATCCTAAGCACTCAGCTAATCTTTTAAAAGTGTGAAATGCTGTGTGGGCTCTGAAAAGGGCAGTGCATGCAAGAAAACCCTCAAACATGTTGAACTGAAGGAATTTTGCACGGAAGTGGTCGAAAATTTCAAAGATCAGAGATTGTTCACCTGGTTTACATATATCGTTTTGCAGAGTAGGGGTGGGCGATATGGCAAAAATATCTTATCACAATATTTTGAGAAATTTCCCTGATAAGCCACGAAATGTATTGAGATGGAACAAAGGAAAAACAGGAAACTGTCATATTATTTCTAAAAAATCAAAGTATGAGTACAAGTAATTTTTATTTAGTGTTTTTCACACCACAGTACAATATGTTCACTGTACTAACAATATCGATATGCTCAGAAAAGCATATTGCGACCACAGTTTATCACAATAACAATAAATATCATCATATTGCCCAACTCTACTGCAGAGTTTCTTACAGTAGAGAGTAATATAGTTGTGTTGTTAAAGCAAAGTAATTGTGAAGTTTGACAGTACTTTCTCTCTTCTGGTCATTTGTTCCGCAGCATCAGAGAAATGTGAGAGCCAGAGCTTCTGGTCAGTTCATGATCATATAAGCAGTAGCAGTGCAATTCTGCAGTGTAACCAGTGCAATTATTCTTTTCATACACTTTTGTAACAGTTACAGTTTCTCCATCTCATAATACTTGTATTTTGACTGCAATTTGACTGACAAAACACAAATAAATAAAAAAATGTATTTGACTCTATTATTTACGAATACTCTTGCATTTTTGGGATCTTAATCTAAATCACAGATTTGACCAATTATGTTGTCTTTATTCTAACTATGCATTTTCTAAATGTTGCTGTACCTAATCAGGCCATTCTTGGAATTGGCAGAATGTTCCACAGAAATGCGTTCAAGACCATTTCCGTCGGTGCTCACCTGAGGAACATGCCAACACCAGCTCCGCAGGTGGCAGCATGAGCTGTGCAGGCACCCACCTCCTCCCCATCCAGCTGGACCTGACAGCAAGGACTCTGAGAGCAAAGCATGGTTCCACAGAACAGACAAAGTGTTGGGTGCTTCCGCTCATCATCCGATGACTTTGGACACCTGGTAGGGATAGAAAGAGGTCAAGAGTAATTCACTATAAATATCACTGAGAATTTCATGCTTTAATCAACTGTACTTACTTAAAGTGACTGGCCTGGTTCAGTAGAACACTGTAATCTTCAGGAAGATCAATCAGCCTGTTTCTTTTTCGTGGATACCTGTCATGGTTTTGTTTTGAGAAAGTGTTAAGAAAGTGTTTTTCTAATTAAATGTGCTGTCAAAGAGAAATCCAGATTGAGCGTACTAACCTGACAATGTTCAATTCTCCATTTAGGGCTTTTGATATGGCTCCATTTTCACACCACCTGTGCCACAGACACAGCATTAAAAATAATGATGATCTATTTGATATATGATCTGATTTTAGATTATAGATGTATAAATAAAGTTATGCACATAATATAACAATACATCCAAGAGAACACACTGTTTTTCTTCTGTGCCGTACCTCTGTATTAGGGGGGTTACAGTATCCCTGTGTTCCTGGAAGAGCTGGAACAGGTTGCAGGGCAAAGCGAGGTAATTACACAGCAGGGGCATCTGACTCTCAAAAGACTCTGAACATGAAGAAATGTTTGACTTTTTAAACTTTAGACATCTTATAACTGTCATTAAAGAACAATGGTTTAGGCAGTGTTTCTGTACATGTAAACAAGAGACATAACTCATTAACCTGCAGTACTGGAGAGCTCCTCTGGAGGGGGCACTCCTGTAAGGCAATTAAAGAAAAGTGCAGCACAGCGAAGAAAAGGTAGAACACCTTTCTTTACTCTGTCTGCAACCACAGAACCTGACACACCCAACCGCAACCTGACAGAAAAGACAAGATGAAGGAAGTAAAACAACCTGAGAGGAGTGAAAAGTGTTTGCATAAATAGAAATACTAGATATATTGAAATAATCCTGTTTTGGTGCACAATTTATGATGCATCAGAAGCATGTCCTTACCCCTTGGTGTGTTGTGATATGGTAGAGTACAGTGCTGCTGCTGCTCTGGCCTCCTCCTCTTCTCCTCCTCCTATTACTGCAGTGGAGTCTTAGCAAACACACACACACACGCACACCATCACTCATTCTGTTTATATTCTGCATACCAGTTACAGAGTCAGTTCAGTACAGCCAACAATTCAGGACTTAATACTAAATCTACCTACCTTCAAAGTATGTAGTATGTATTATAGATACAAGTGTCAAAGCTGATTATTTTCAAATATCAAAAATGACACTTAAACCTGGTGGATATCTGAGTATGGAGCTACTCACAGCTGCTAATGTTCTGAAAAAGCTAGGTGTGTAAATGAAGCAGTGTTCTTCTATGGGAGCGTCTTAAAGCTGTGTGGTAAAAGTTAATGACTATTTTCAGTTCATTTGTGAATGCCAAAAAATGTCCTATTAATGTGGTTCTGACATAGCCTTCAGAATCTCAGGCTGGTAGGATGTACATTGGCATAGCTCTCCTTTACTTCCTGTTAGTATGAAATGTATGTTATTATTTTATATCTGTCAAACACATTATTAAAACTAGCACATAGTATATACCTTATAATATTAGGTAATAGTTCGTAATTTAAACAGATCGGAAGTCTTTTGTGCAAGTGTGCGTCTTTACCTAGTGACGACAGCAAGACCTGCACAATATGAGCCATGGTGACTAGATGCACTAGATGAAGGTGATTGTAAGCTGTACTGACTGCTGAAGGTTGCAAGTCAACACTCTCCTCTTGGTACAGCGCTGGAATAGACAGAACAAGTCCCACCTGTGGAATGAAGTAATACTTAGATTCATTTGTGGAAGAGTAGGCAGTTATTTGTCCACGGTCACAAAATTCTAACAAGCTATTAAAAAGCATTCTTACCAAGAGATGAAAGAAATCTATGTCTAATATCGAGGGTGTGCCTTCTGCATTAGGCACAGGTACCAGCACTACAGAGAAGGAGAAATAGAGAGCGAAAGGAATATCAAAAACAAAGCCCTTTCACAGAAATGCATTATTGACTCTTGAAATGCAGCCATACCTGCTAGCATGTCTGCAAAATGCTTCTGGATTACTGCTTGAGAGCTCTTCAGCCTCTCAACTGCAGAGAACTGCACCACTGCTTTCAGACCAGCCAGCTGAAATACATCATTACAAAAGCTTCTATGAGATCACAGTAATAAAAAAAACAGGAGTGAATTATTACACACGGGCAAGTTTCATACACGGACCTGTCTATTCTGTAGAGAACCAAACAGAGCTTTTCCTTCCTCCTGCAACATGTTCTCTGTAGATAAAGGCACAGCATGAAATGGGCAAAATGACAGAGGGACGTAGCTACAGAAGATGAAAACAGATCACTGTATGGACAAATCTTCTCACCAATAGCCTGGATGGTGTAGGCACACGTATTCCAGGTCATGACAGGCACGTGAGGGCACAGCTCATTGGGTGCAGTCTGGAGACCCACTCTGTGCACTGTAGTGGCACACACTACCAGCATATCTGTTATACTGCTTGAGTACTTAGGCCTGACAAAAACAGAGTAGTGCATGGATTCAGTTTTATTTTCCTAGGAATGTATTACAGTTCAAACCAGTTCTTCGTGTTTTTCATGTTCGAATAACAAAGTGGGACTCACAGAGACTGAACTCCAAAGCTGAGGATTGACCTGAAGTCAGTCTGGCTGTCCTCAAAGAAGTCAGTTTCCTCTTTCTCGGTTTCAGCATTGCAGTCTGAGTACAGATGGACACGTACAGCATTTAACATTTATCTGCCCATAGGGAAGTCTATGTGCAAGGACAGAACAGGAAAGAACACTTTAAACAGTCAGAAAAGTCTCTCACCAGCTCCTTGAGCAGCTCGCAGTCCTTTGATCCGAGCCTGCACTATCTGTATCCAACGAGGAAGAGTGAGGACCTGACCCACCAACTCAGCACTCTCACTGTATGAAAAGAAAGAGTGAGAGATTTATAAAGGTTTCACAGTAATAGTCAATATTCAGTCGGCTTAGATAATTATTTAAAGTATTTATACTAGTTGAGTTTGCTGGACTCCATGGGAATAAGGGGGACCACAGTATTGCACAGAGACTTGCAGAGTGGGCACATATACTCTCCATTCTCTAGGTCTATGATCAGCTCAGCATGCAGACGGTTCCGAGTAGTGTTCTGTACTGCCTCGAAATACCTGCAAAAGAGAGAGAGAATAGTCAATGTGCAGCTTGTCTGCTTTCATTTATTTGTTCATCCTAAGTGTGAGATGGCAAACACTCACTTCTGCCAGCAGGTGGCATGCATGACATGTCCACAGCTCCCTGTGTGTGTGCCCACAGCTAGATCAGGGGGCATAAACATGGGGTAGGTGCCTTCTGTCCAACAAATACAAGCACAACTTCAGTGTTTATACATTTAAGCAAGTGATCCAAAAGTGTGTGAATTTGGGTGTTGGGCACATCACAAACCCTTTGTGGAGAGGGTTTTGCCTCTGCATTGGGTGAGGACTGTAGATCTCTGTACACAGGCAGTGAGGACCATGGCTGGAGCCTGAGCCTGTACCTCCTGTTCCTCTTGACACAGGATACAAGTGAGGGCTTCCCAGTCTGCAGGACACACTCCCTGCTTAGGCCCAACTGCAACACGCCTCTCTCCAAGATCCATCACACTGCTGTGTACAGAACATATGCAATATTAAACCAAAACCAGTAGGGAGGGATAAAAATGCACTGTAGGGGTATAATCAACTGGTAATTCTAAATCACACTCACAACCTCACAAAAAATCATTTGGAATAAAAGCCAAATCAATATTGCAAGGTCAAATATTTATATCTCTTAAAACTGGTCCTGGAGGGTCAGTGTTGATGGAAACACTTAAACACACTCACTAAACATGCCAATTATCAGAGGAACTGAATCAGATGCTGTGTAATAGTGAAGTTGAACATCACTGGGTTAGAGGTACAAAATGCTGAGGTGTATCTCAAGCCACCAGTGCTGTCAAGTCTCAACAAGTTTTTTTTCACTGTTGCCTTTTGAAAATGATGAAGTACTGACCCTTAGGTCCCTGTAATAATGTTTCAGTTAATGAAACTAGTACGAAAACAAATCTTGGGAGCAGTGTCAAACCTCTTCTACTCATTAAACAGAATTCTCCCTCACCTCTCCATGGAAGCTGCCGACTCAACTTGGCTTCCGCTCTCAGGCACATTGTCATACAGCATCTTGTGAGTCTCAATGAAGTTCTTCTGCATTGCAGACATCTGAGCCATAATCTTCTGCCTGTGCAGCTTAGCAGCTTCAGCTTTTCTTTTCCGGTCCTGAAAACTCTGCAAATATGAACATATTGAGATCTCACAGTGCACTAAATAGCACATTAACCCAAAACTGACATGTCAGCACCGGAAAAGAACACTTCTAATGGGACCTGCTGGCATGTACAGCTGTATGCAATGGTTTAAACACCCTCAAGCTACAAATAACGTGTATTGTTTTATTTTTTTCATTAAAAATGTCACATCTATTATAGGAAAAATGTAAATGTGTTATTTCTGCGAATTTTAGGACACAATTTCTATTTATTTAACACTGATAGAAAAACAAATATAAAATGTAGCTTACTTTTGCAAAGGCCACATTTAGAAAAATATGTTCAATTCAGCACATAATCAGTAACTGTACATTAGAAAATTTTGCATTAAAATTATAAAGGTAAAGGAAGTGTACCTTTTTTTGCTGCATGTTTTTCCTTTGTTTTGTTTTTTTGTTTGTTTGTTTTTTAATTTCCTAATTTAGTAAAATTCTGTTTCACTCCCCCAATCACGCATTACTATCAACACTGGGAGTGTGAAGGCTAGCATGTGCGACCTCGGAGTAACATACATTTGACTGATTTTAACTAGGGGATGCCCCAAAATGTATATGACTGTGCTAATGAAGTTAATCAAAAGAATTGTTTAGTGCATTGAAATTAGTTTATTTTTTGAAATCCCATTACCTCTTCAGGCTTAGTCTGCTCCCCTGCACACATAGCAGAAGGACTGGATTTCTCACGAAGGCACTTCACAATCTCAAACATCTGAAAACAAAAACAGATTTTTTTTTAAAAGCTACAAAAATAAAAACATGGTTAAAAATATCCAAATCATGTCTAATTGTAATTTAGTAAGCCACAAACCTGTAGTAACCAATTAATCATGTCCTTCTGAGCTTCAAGAGAAGGTAATGTCTTCATTTTGGACAGGAAATGGAATATTGACTTGCTGTGATCTGAGCCAATTACTAGAAAGAAACATACAAGCTAATGGGTGAAGATGCACTGAGCAGGGAATGTGCTTTTAATCCACTTTTTCCTCCCTTTTAAAAGTACGGGGAAAGAAAGAGGGACGTACTTCGTGCCTTGTGACTGAAGTCAAATGTCACTTCTTCAACATTACTGGCCTCCAGCTGAGTTTTCTCTTCGAGCAATGCCTGTCCTACAAGATGCAATGCCTGCCGTGCACACACACATGCAAAAAATAAAAACAAATCACATTACATAAAATATCTGTATGTGGAGCAGTTAGCAAATACATTACAACATCATACTGCAACACATCCCTTCTTGAAAATAGCACAATAAAACAAAAAGCTCATCATACCCTTTGGACCATGGCCTCAGTCCACGAAGTAGAGCGCTCCTCCACTGCCCTTTGCAGTACTCTCCTCAGCACATGGATGAACACATCACAGCACAGGAGCTGTACTATGTTGGAGAAGGCAGAACAGAAGGGAGGCGGTACTGGAGGCCTAAGAGCTGCAAATTATAGGGGAAGAGTGGTCAGCATGCCTATTCCTCTGGGATGCGACACTGCGTGTTGCTTACTAGGAATGGTGGAATGAGTACAGGAAGTAAGACTGCTTAGTTCTAAACATAGCTCAACATTTCTGAAGTACAGTGTAGACTGCATGCACACATAAGCAATTCAGTGATAAAGTAATTACATGCCTTTATCGCACCCTTCCTGAGCCCTTCTCTTCTTCTGTGCATCTTCTGCCTGAAATAAAAACACACAGTTACACTTCCAGAAGGAACAGAAGGCAAATAAAAACCTGCAAATACTATACACCTACACTGTACCTTGCTGTGTTGTGATTTGGTGTAATGATAAAAGAACGGATTAAACTCCTTAAGACATTCCTTCTTCAGTTCATATGAACCATGTCCAGAGACTCCGGGTTTTCTGGACAAAGTTGCATGCATAAATTAATCTATATACACACATATATGAAAAAAAAAATCAAACAAAATTCAGTTTAATGTGACTGACTTACTTGTAGGTGGCAACCTTTGAGATGACCGATTCAAGCCCAGTTTCATGACTTTCCTACATTAAGAAAAAAAAATCATAATCAGTTATTAAGTCAGTTATTAGACCTATTACTGTTGTTACATTTTTTTTAATCTCCTTTACTGCCCTTTGACTAAAGGTATATGAAGGTGACACAGTCTTACATTTTCAGGCAAGCCTTTGACCAGGCTACTGTGAGCCATTGGTTCGATACACAATAGGTGAATCACTTCCCTCATCGTCACATCCTCCTTAGTCACAGTACTGATTCCTGGGACATAGCGCTCGCCTGACAAGAAACAGAAAGTATAACAAAGCCCAACAATGAAAAGAAAAGTACTGTAACATGGCCACATGTGCAGTTGGATTCAATAAAGAGAAAGACTGAAAACTCCAGAGTATTCCTTTCCAAGCTAACAGAACACAACGCTAAGAAACACTAAGCACAATGAAGACTTGCCTATGATGATGATCAATAGGTACAGCATTTCTTCTGTCAGTCTATTGCATTGTTTCAGGAGGTCCTGCACAAAGGAGGACATTTCCATCAATTCCACCAAAAACTAAGGCTTTGGTTTAAAAAAAAAAATAAAACCTAAAATTTTAATAATAGCTTTTGCAATTATTTTCCTATCTTTTTTACCTAATAAGCTTTTTGAAGGACAACATTTATTGCAGAGGATTTGACAATTGTTTAATTTTTCTTAAACGTTTTGTGCAAATGATTTAGAATTAAACCAACATTTCACAACTTTCAAGGTTGTTTGGAAATGGGTCATTTAATGTTAACACTTCACACATACCTGATCTTTACTTGAGCAATTTCCATTAAAAACCTCAAAGAGCTCAAATCTTAAAAGAATAAGCATTATGAAGTGGTTTGGATCCATTTTGGAAGCAGCAATCTGTGGTTGGGGAAATGTTTCTGTTAGCAGTATGCATATATATTTTCTATGAATACATTCAATATACTATTGTACATATTATGCTTTGTAGGACCTATAGAACAAACCTGAAGCATGATGATGTCCTTATCGAACATTTCATCTCTGCATTTCACATCCTGATAGTAGTACACCTAAACCAAAGACAAATGTCAACTGCAGGCCAGTGCATGAAGCAACACAACTTTTAAAGTGTCACTATTTCAGTGCTTACTAAGCAAATATTTCTATAGTTGTTATTCAAAACAATTCACTCATTTTTCAAACACAGCTGAGCTGATAGGAACATACAGTTAGGCATTAATTAATATACAGAGGTAACAGCTCTGTTGATCTAATTAGTTTTTCATACGTTTGTACACACATCAGACTTCAATTCATGTTGGCAATCCTTCACTGCTTTTTAAGAACCTGGACAGTAAACAAGGTTCAACCTTCAGAAATGCCCAACTGCCCAGGGCAAGTAAAATACTATATCTTTAAAAAAAAATTGAAAATTGTTTGCCTAGTTGGAAAAGGTGATGTTCAGCCATAGGATTACTTTGATTTTAACAATGTACAACAGACTTTAAACTGCTTAAGCTTTATATTGTTAAATCTAATAGTTTGTTCCGGAGGCACAGTTTGAAATCTAAGCAAAGGTGGAGAACTCAACAAAGCAAGTGAGAAACTTTCATTCAGAAAAATCCACTTCCATTGGTCAATTTGTCACCTATCAAAGAATAATGGTGATAAACATGTATTAAATAATATTATATCCAACAATAATTATTATTGTTATTATTTTCTTTTTAAGAGAACTTGTTCAGTACAAACTGCATGAGATGGTAAAATCGCAGTACTGATCAATCAAGACTGAAGAAAGGTTTATGTAAAACCCTGGTTGCAGAGAGAGGTACAGCACTAAGAGGTGAATAAGTATTTGACATTATCTTACCTGGCTGACGAGGGAGAGGCCATTTCGACGCCACATCTCTGCAGACACCTGTGCAGCCAATACAACACAACGCAGGGGATGTTCTGCAAATGCAGAAAACTCCAACTGCCCCTGACACACACACACACACACACACACAC
>JBBPDA010000001.1:37081873-37112476 GCA_037974385.1 Arnoldichthys spilopterus
AGAGAGAGAAAGAAAGAGAGAGAGAGAAAGAAAGAGAGAGAGAGAGAGAGAGAGAGAGAGAGAGAGAGAGAGAGAAAAATAGAGAACAATACACTCACATAAGAAAACATTTTGAATGTAATCTGACAGATAAAGTTGAGGATGCTATAAATTATGCTATAATTATTAATTGTTACTATTATACAAATCCCAATTAGCTTTTTTTTGTATAGGAAGCACTTTTATACAGAGAATACAGAGAAACAGGCTAATGTTTGCTTTGACAGTGCTTGTCAGTCTGTAACCTAATATTAACACATTTATTACTGTCACTTCTAAATTCTCAGCATGTTATTCACATAACAAAAAGTTCAGACAATAACGGTTTAATTCCATATATTATTACTACAACAACTACTACTACTACTACTACTAATAATAATAATAATAATAATAATAATAATAGAAGAGCAAGATATACCTGAATACCCAATAATCTGTTGAAACCAACCACCAAGTCTGAGGGCAAACGTCTGATGGGCCATCACTGCCGAGTGCAGGATCTCAACTCGCAAGGGCTGCTGGGTAATGTGTTCAGAGTTCGACTGTCAGGGTGGATGGTTTAGAGAGAGGTTAGAAGGGAGCGTCCCAACACCCAGAAAAGAAAAGAACATTAACAGAAAGAGCTGTGTGTTCAGTGAGAATGGGAGGTGTCAAAACTGTTTACCCTGATGAGCTCTTTGGCCTGTTCACAAGATCTCAGGGTTCCTCTCTTCACAGCTCTGCGTCCCTGAAAATAACTTTCTATGAGAAACTATTCACTAGGAAGTAGAATTATGGCCTTTGGGTTTTTGCTTAAAATTGATCTAATCAACAAAATGAATATGTTGTTGCCCGTTCACAGATTCACACTACACTTAGTAAAAGTGTGTCCACACAAAAGGAACACTATACCTCTCTATCAATGAGAGCTGTGTGTGTGTGAGCTTCACTGTGGTCACAGTTGATGGCCCTCTGAAGAGTGTAGATAACATGGTCATACGAATGGTGTTCATCATTGTAAAGGACACAGTAGTAGGAGTTCTCCTTAATTCTGAAACGCAAATGAATAATAAAGGTCATTTAAGATTCTGAAACAATATATTCACTGGACATGTTCTAATATGTACATCAATGCTGTTGAAACATCTCTTCTGCAAAAAGTAATTTTTTAAGGGAATGAAAAAAACAAACATTCTTAACTTACATTTTACTGTTATTTTACTTTATTTGACTATTTCTACGGGCCTGTTCTTTAAAAAATTTAAAGTGTAAAAGGCAGCTTAAATGATAATGTCTACTACATTTGTCTTTGTGGTAAACAAAACTATGCCTGTAATTCTTGCGCAACTGACATAAAATGAAAGAGAAAGTGAAGGTCAGTGATAACTATTACATGGTGTCTTATTCTTCAAGTGAAACTATTCACGGTTCTTGTATTTCTATGGTACTTTTAGAGTGAGTTAAAAATCCTAAATGGCCGACCCGTGCTTCATCTCCTCAGAGAGCTCATCCCCCTCTTCCCACACCATCAGGCCAGTGATGTAACGCAGCAGCACCTGGAACAGCGTCTGAGCCCGCTCTTGCAGTTCAGCCCCTAACACACAGTCATCCTGAAAAACACACATTACATGATCTAAGAACATTAAAAATCTAGGTGATGAAACAAAGGTGGCTCTCATTCCTCCTATCAAAGATGGCTTATACAGGTTTCCCATTCAAAGTCACAATCTGTGATAAGAGCCAACACAAATAACTCTGAGACAACAAACACAAAATGATAAATAAAATAAAAAGTTTTCCCATTTTTACCACAAAATAAGAAGGACATTTACAAAATAAGAAAAAGAAGAATTACAAAAATCCTAAGAAATTTCTGTATGTATGTATTGGCTAGGAATCAAGACTCTGAAGGCATTCTGTAATCACACTTCCTCTAGTCACAGTATTCTTTAAACACTGCTTTATAATAACCAGGTTTCTAAAGCTCAAGACTGGAGCACTAACTGCCTCTTGTACAATGATGTCTTATGCTTCTTGCTAGATTTTGTAACTACTACATAAAAATACCAACATCCATGTCCTGCTCAAAGGCTGTGAGCTATTTACAGACTGGATATTACAGGTATGGGTGGAAAATGTGACAATATTTTATGATATTGTGATCAACTTTGTCACAATGTGGTTTTCTGAGCATATAAGTACTATCAGTAGTTTAGCACCATTTACCAATTTTCATTAAAATAAGTAAAGATGGTCATGTTTAACTGAAGTAAGTGAAGTGTAGAGAAACTTTAAATAAAATAATTGCATTCATATATATATATATATATTTTTTTTTTTATGTGGTACTGCCAGCACATATTGTTTGCTCCAATATATCAAACCACAAAAACAGTAAACATTCAGATACATGTAAAAATGTTAATTACCAGAAAATTGTATTTCATCTATATAAATAAAAACCCTAATTATATTTTTCATCTTGATATGGCATACAATGGCAAAAGGCCAGACTAATGTCAGGCTAATAAGGTACAGGAGGTTTTAGGATTCTACCGTACACGCCACCGAAAGAAGAAATTTACCACTAAGTGTTGACATGGTGATAATCCTCTATATGACGTTTGCAGTTTGCTGAAGGCATATTGTGTATAATATAGCTGTTCTGGTCCTAGGATGGTGACAAAAGCCATCTCACCACATGAAGCACAACAGACAGCTGCTGTTTTCCAGGCATGATATCTTCCAGACCCTGATCTTATCACAGAGTCGAACGGGTGACATCACGTAACAAAACCACCTGGTGAACAATGCTCGCATTTTCAAAACAAGGTCCAGTAAGGAAATTGATAAATGTCCACCACCAAACCTGCTTGCATCTTATTTACGCACTTTCCATGCTAAAATAAAGGAACTTATTACACTTAACCTTCATCTAATTAAATGTTGCTTATAACGATACACTCTATGGCCTGTTTGTCTAAAGTGTTTCTGCTGCTAGATATAACAGTGATTTACAATATTTCTTACACACTAAAACCTTTTGTCCTTTTAATCTCAATACACAACCAGTCTATAATAAACCCAATCTGGTCACTCTGTGTTTATATGTCCCCTCTGGCCACTCCATAGTCTCTATACAACTAAAAAAAACTCTTCTTTGCTGCAGGGCTTTTGAGTGTCACTTTCCCACAGCGCCTGCTATATTCCCAGGTCAGCAAAAGCCAGAGCATTCTACAAACTGTGCCTCTGACCTCAGGGCAGAAAGCTAGTTCAAACAACAAAATGGATGGAAAAAAATCTCCATTCTAAGAAATGCTTAAACAATTTTGGCAGAAACTAAGCCTCACAGTCTCCATGGCTACAGGGGTGCCGGGGTCATGTTGGGAGCAGCAGGGGCCGGTCTTCCAGGCCTCCAAGTCTCCACAGTCACAGAAGCCTCCTCCTGAAGAAGCATGCATCTAGAAGATATCCAAAAGTGAAATAACATTTATGAATGTTAATATTAACATTATTATAAGGTTACAAAAGCAGTAAAATAAATAAAATGTACACATTTAGCACAGTAGCTCAGCCCAACAGTAGCTCTGTTCAGCTCAACCCAAATTTTCTGCACCTCCAAAACACCACACATACATAAATTACTGATTTGAAGTGTCTGTTATTTTATAAATGTAATATTTATATAAATGTAAACATTCATCTGGTGCAGATAAAGCTGATCTCGAAATATTACAGTATTGTCAAACATACTTACTGGAAACATGCAGTTATTAAGCTGTATTTGTATTCAAACATGTCTAGACCTAGAAAGTCTATAAAAAAAAGAACATTTCAAACTTTATAAAGTGTTTAGGAACCATAAAAGTTTTTGCTGACCTTGTAGCGATGTCCTTTGTGCACACTTTTCTGAAAGCAGTCCATGCATAGCACACAGGTAGGATCTATGGCACAGTCCCTGCAAAAGATTCAAATGTTTTTTAAACTGAAAACACACAAACTCATATCAACACACATCTTGACCATGTTTCATACCCAAATAATACATGAAGATTTAAGATAAAATACTGTATCTCGGCAGAGCCGAGAAATGTTTTGCCATGCATCCCAGTCCACACATTCAAATGGAAAAAGTAGTACATTCAAATTTACACAAATTTTGGAAAATACCAAACTGCTTATGAAATATTAAAACAATTAAAAGGAAACAACTTGGTTAAAAAAGAATATTAAATATAAAAACATTTATATGCATTGCTGGGACCTTCTAAAATTTGAAAAGTGTTTTAGACAGGTGAGAGATGTTTCAGTTGTGCTTACGATGCGGATGATTGATTATTATAATTCAGACATTATGATCACAAATTGCTTTCATTAAAAACAGAAGGTCTCTTGATCACAGACATTTTAAAAAAATAAAAAGTATGTTTGTGAAAGATACATTTAATTAACTCAACCTCCCAATACTACTTTACTATTTCAAGTCCAACATATGCACAATATTTATAAGAGAAATGTATTAATAAGAACGTTATGCTTAGTCACATTATGTTTTCATCATTGTTCATAATGTAGACTATAAATAAAAGGAAACACTGGATCGATCAAGCTCTAACCTGCAGGAATACACTGTCTCGCCCTCTTTAAAAACACGTCCACATAGCTGAGAGGATGAACCATGATTTCTTTGTTCCAATTTCGTCAGACCAACACTCGGGTCCTCCCCAAAAAGAAAGAACTCCAGAGGCTGCAGGATGCGTTCCTGCACTCGTCGTTCCTCTTCTGCTGGTTGTGGTTCTGTATCCAGGCAATAAATATGGGGGACCTGCTCCACGACATAATGAAGTAATGCAGCCGCACGGTCTGAGGCCTCCCACCATCTCTGAAAAGCAAAGGAATAAAAGAATATTTGTACAAAATGTGATTTACTAACATTTGTACCTAAAAAGGTTGCCTGTTTTCTCCCAGTGTTAACTAAAGCAATTTCACAAGTGTGGTACAAGAAAGGACAACCAGCCAACTGGCGTGAGTCAGCCATTGCTGGCACAGGTGGTGAATTGTTCACACACTTGTATAATCACCACTGAAAAAAAGCAAAGCCAGTAGAAAGGGATAATTTGGAGCAGCTTCATATCAGCCTAAGGTCACCAAGTACTGAAGTATTGGAGTTAAAGAGTGAATAACCTCTGGGTTAATTTGGTGTGATGTTTGTTATCTAGAACCAACCAGATCAATATATGATCTTACTAATGCTCACTGCAATCTGCTCCTCAGAGCGTTGTTTCAAAATCTAGGGTCAGATTTCCATAGAGAGATTAACCCTATGCATAGTCTTTATAGACATTTAGTCCAAAACAAGGATAAATCCATGGTTGGAAAACCAGTCCCAGTATATGCTGTTACAGAAGCAAAGAGGGTCAGCAAACTCTGTATTAATACTGTTGATTTGGAGGAACCACTGTATGAGCAAGTATCTACAAACACAGAACATGTAGCTGAAAATATCCTAAAACTGGTGGTAAGAAATCTAGATCTTTCAGAATCCCACTTGACACATGGTCTGTTAAAATGTTGCCATGACCATGATACAGGAGCAGCCCCATAGGCAGCAAGCTGCCATACAGTGTGTGTTTTGACACCTATCTATCATAGCTGGCATCAACTTTTTGAGTTGTTTGAGCTACAATAGGTCTGCTGCGATATCAGCGCTGATGGACTAACCTTTCTACCCAATTATACCAATGACCCTTGGGCGTCCATGACCAGTTGGCTGGTTGTCCTTCCTTCTTTGACTTTTGGCAGGCACTAACTGCTAACAGGCACTAGCTGCATACCAGGAACACCCCACTAGACCTGCCATTATGGAGAAGCTCTGACCCAGTTGTCTAGCCATCACAATTTTGTCTTTGCCAAAGTCACTCTGATCCTTCCTGCTTCCAACACATCAACTTGAAGAACTGACTGTTCACTTGCTGCCTAACATATACCACCTCTTGACAGGTGCCACTGTAATGACAATATATTACAGGTGCTGTTAATCTGTGGTTGGTTTTAATGTTGTGGCAGATCAGTGTCTACATCTCTGATGTGGTGGCTTCATGGTCTTTATCCACTCCATATTCTGCAATGGACTCTTTGCCTGCACCTTCACAGTTAAGTGTGAAAACAACTGAACCTATATAAATCCCATTAACAAGTAGATGATAAACGTTAACAAGTGCACAAGAGCAAGAGGACAGATAACACTAGGTCAACTTCTCATGTAGTCTAAGACTGAGGTAGGTGCAGTTTCTATGGGGCTTTACTTCATTGGCCTCTGTGACTTATCTATATTTTGAAGTTAGCTGAATGTTTAAGCAAGAAATTATTAGCGATTTAAAAAAACAGCAGAAAATGAAAATAACAACTACTAGTTAGAAATTAATTCTACTTTGTGATTACAAATGAAATGCTGAAACGACTTTAGACCAGAAACACACTCTTCACACAAGCTAAAATAATAATAATAATAACAACAACAACAGACTATTCTACCAAAGATACACGACATCCAGTCTTTCAACTTTCGATTTTATAGATTTAACCTCACGCTGCTACACAAACATACGACTGTTGAGCCGCAGTGAAGAGCAGGCAGCAGTAAAATCCGTCTGCTACCTTCCCCACTAGCGCTACAGCTGCGCAAACATGAACCTGAGTCACGGCTGACAGGGTTTAGCACTTCAGCAGCTTTATCGTAACGTTACTACTGTGTGCTGCTTGTTATGTACTTAAACGCTAACGGTACGAGCCCTAGAACCGTGTTCTGTAACGTGGCGAAAAAGTGAGCTATTCCAACTGCGCTCAGCCACTTTGGTTAGCGAGCTAGCGGGGATGCTAGCATGAGCGTAGCTGTTTACCAAGAGGGGCAAACGACAACAGCGCATAAAGGCGTTTACGCAGCGTGAGTCAGCCTATTAATGTCACCGCGTCGGGGCAAGCACGGCGAAAACGACATACGCGCGAATTAAAGTGTGGAAAGTGTAAACGGATCCCCAATGTTTACCGTGCTGAGCTGCAGTCCGTTTACCGTGTTCTCGTCCTCCGCCATATTCACCACAGCGCGATGTGACCACGGTAACGCACGCGACCAGAGCTGAATCCGGCTTGCGACAGTCAAGGGAGGACGGCTGGTCACGGGCTGCCGAAAACACAACCAAATCCTTTATGGACGGAACCCCTGATTGGCGGGGATGGTGTTAGTTCTTTACAAAAAATACTTGAAATAAAAGACAAAAATAAAAAAATGTACTCGTTATATCTCGTAGAAAATAACGGGTGAGTTGTACAGTAGTTAGAAACGGGGCTCTGGGTTTGTGAAATGTGCTGAAATAGTGAACAGCCCCCATTCTCCTCCCCACAAATACGCAAACCCACTCATTGTGGGTGCTTTTTTTAGTGCAACCCAGGCGATGCTACCCAAGAGGTAAGAGCAGGTATTAGGGCCAATAGCCTGAAAGCGCCCTCTCTTGGAGAACAACCAGAAGAATAGAATAGAATAGAACTTTATTTATCCCCTATTGTGAAAATTAACTTGCTACAGCAGCTGAGAAAGATACAGATATATACACATCCTTACTTTATTTTAGTACACGTACTAAAAATATAAATACATAAAACACTATAAAATAAAATCTTACTATATACACAAAACATGCAGTCTAAACCAAAGTGTTCAGAAGTTCTCCCACTAATTCTCCTGCGCATTTTCTGCGAGCAAACAGAAAGTAATGTGAGAATATGTCTGTATATGCACTGGAGGCCTAGTGGTTAGGACCTTGCCATTGTGAACAGGAGGTCGCAGGTCGCCCTGGCCTGGGCACCACTGAGGTACTGTCCCACTACACTGCTTCTCTGGTGCTTCTCATAACTGCTCCAACACCTGCTCTTTGGTAATAAACTGAATTCTGATGCAGAAAGTCTTCTGCAAAAACAAACGTATTACAAAGTTTTATTAGTCAATATAAGTATGCAAAGAAAGTCTTCCCAATTGTTTAATATTTCTGATATACCCTAAATATTATAAGATGTTGGCCAACACTTGTAACACCACACACATAAGTAGATCATGTTATAACAAAGAGCTAATAACGTCACTGTCAGGTCAGAGAACCTTTATTGCATTTATTTACATGTAATCTTGCTCATCCTGCACACAGCCACTGTTTTATGTTCTAGATCCAGTTACACCAGTGCTAAGCAATCGTCTCTCCACAGTTTTTGCATATCCTCTTCAGCAGTTTGCAGCTGACAGCTTCTTGGAATAAATGCTGGGCCCTAAAGACTCAAAAGAGGATCTGCTGTGTAGACTGACTCTCACCTCCACAAGAGTTTCTGACCATTTACCACATCAGGGAAGTAAATGCAAATGCTGCTGCAAATTTACTCTCACTCACACTTACACCTACACACACGCGCACAAACACACACAAAAAACCCAACAAACAACACGTTTCAAAATAAAAGCTACTTAAAAAATAAATCCTGTCAATTTATCCAATCCTCATCTCACATTAAATAATATTTATTTATTTAATCAAATGCATTTGTAAGATATCGCACTGCAGTTTTTGTCATCACATTGCTCAGGAGGGCTCATTTTTGTTCAGTTTAAATCTTTACTTTTTATGCATTTATTTATTTATTTTGCCCCATAAATGCCCATGTATATTTTTGTGGGTTTATCTACAAAAACAAACAAATAAATATAGGCTGCATCGTTAGATAAATGTAAATGTGTGGGTATTTATAATGTTACAACAGTGTCTTTATACCTCGGAGTTATGTTTATGTTCTGAACTGGACTGACAGAGGCTTTACGTTTGAAGGTCGAGATAACCGGAAGTTCACTGTCTGCTGTACTGAGACTTCCGATCAGAGAGCGGCGTACGCTGTTTGTGGACAAACGTGGGGTTAAGTCGTTCATACTTGTGGATCTCGGCACAACTCCTGCTGATATGGTCAGTTTTTAACAATAACTTTTTAATATATTCGTTCATGCCTGGACAGTCTGCACAGGTAGACTAGGTTAGGTTATAGTGTCGCTATATTTCCTGGAACTCAAACAACCCCCCCCCCCGAGAAAACGGTGGTGTTTTCGTGCTAGCTTGTGTTGCTAACAACGTTAGCTAATGACAACCCCAATATGGGGAGACACGATATTTCGACCTCCAATTTAAGTATTTGCGAATATTTTTGTCAGTTAAACGAAGGGTGTAACTTGCAGCTTTCTTTAATAGCCAATAATAAGATGAATTCGTCAGTAACCTACTGAAGCTCAACTCGTCAGACTGAACACGCGAAGTTATTAATTTATTTAATATTGCACATAGTTTCCTCCTGGAATAAACTGTAACATTTTCAACACGTTTTATTTCAGTCTCATACTATTCTGCTGGTTCAGCCCACCAAGAGGCCAGAAGGAAGAACCTACGCTGACTATGAATCAGTAAACGAGTGTATGGAAGGTAAATATTCTTTATACTGACTCATAAATACATGTTTCCCATCTTTGACATTATTGAAAACAGAATTTGAAATTAGTTTGTTTTTATTCCTTTAATCAACTGTTTTCATTATACAAGCAGTGGGGTTAGATGCAACAGAAAGGGTGGTTTATTAGTTACTTCTCTTTAAACAGGAACAAAATTATGTTTTCATGTAGTAAATCTAAATGTCCTTTGCACGTGTTATTTGTGGTAGGGGTTTGTAAAATGTATGAAGAACACCTGAAAAGAATGAATCCCAACAGTCCATCAATCACATATGACATCAGTCAGCTGTTTGACTTCATTGATGACTTGGCAGACCTGAGCTGCTTGGTGTGAGTAGAATTTCTGTTTTTACTAGTTTTGTATTTGTGAGTGTAATATATATTTTATATTTATATATGTGTATATATATGTTTGTGTGTGTGTGCTTACATATGTGTCTGACATTCACTTGTGTTTGTATTGTTGTATAGTGCAGGCATGTTTTGTCTACTATTTACTTATTACAAATAGAAATTCAGGTCCAGATCCCTAATGGAAGCCAGCATTGTGCATTGCTATCTCACAGAGTGGGCGGTGGTGGCCTAGGTTTGAGTCCCGGCCCAGGCCCAGGCCCTACTGAGGTACCCTTGAGCAAGGTTTCGTCCCACTACACTGCTCCCCGGGAGCTGTTGGTAGCTGGCCACTGCTCCATGTGTGCACATGTGATGGGTTAAATGCAGAGGTCACATTTCGTTGTGGTGCTTGAGTGTGTTCACAATGACAAAGAGTCACTTTCAAAGAGAAAGAAAGAAACTGTAAGAGGAACCAAGAGCCTAATTTCTTAAAAGTTTGCACAATATGATTTCATCCTGTATTCTGTGGATTTTGTATTACATTAAAAGTACAGATAGAGATTCATAAACCAGAAATGACAATGTTTTTATATGTGCATAGATCCAAAAGTGTATTTATTGACCCTTATGCTCATGTGTTTCTTTGTCATGTTAGTACAATATAAGTACAACACATCTTCATTTAAAGAATGAAACAAATGTTTATTACAAAATTTTATTAATATTGAAAATCACACCAACTGACTATGTAAGCGAACAAATAAAGACTAAATAACATTATTACTAATGATTATGAACAGAAGGGATCAGAGCATCACATGAAATCAGTGGGGGGTGATAATCATGGCAGTATGGTTTAATAATATTTTAGCTGATGGTTCCACAGATTCATCGGTATTGACACACACATCACAGGTGGATTGTTGATAACTAATGGCTTGTTTAATGGCCTAAACTGTACTGTTGTCATTTCACCACAGCAGTAGTGGCTTGACTTGTTCAGACAGCAGCATAACCATGTGTATAGCTTCACAAAGAAATTTGTGTTACACTCCCCTCTTTCCCTGCATTTTAAGCAGTGGGACACAATGGTGGGTGTAACCGTACTTAGGCTCAGAAAATAATTTGCTTGCATTTGCAAAACAAGAATCAAGGAGAAGCTCCACTGACCTCAAACAAGAGTTTCTAGTCTATACAATGGAATGTTATGCTCTCAGTGTGAAACGTCACAGATCAATTAGTCAAAGCTGTCTCTATGATTTCTATGCAAGTGGAAGCATACCTGCCTATACAGCTCTGTCTACAACCTTAGAGATAAAAAGAAGGCTTTAAGTTGGTCTATAGTTGGATTTATCACAAGGAGGGAGAAAAAAGCTAGTACTATTAGCAGAGATCTAATTTTTCTGGTGAAATTTCTTTAAGCAAAAAAACATTCAGCCTCTTGGTAAAAATGTATAGGATGGAATGGTGAAGTAATTAGTCACTAAATCTGTGATGCTGTGAATGATCTGTCTTCTGTGAGGCTGTTCGTCTGAATGATTGACATAATGGCATGCTTGGTGCAGCAGTAATGGATTATGAGATTTAAATATAAAATTTGCAATAATAACTGAGCGTGCATGGAAGTTTGTTTTGACATGATCACAGTTTATAATTTGGTAATAAACAAATTACCAAATGCTGTTCCTTCTATAATTCTGAAGATGCTAGTGTTGGCCCTTACTGACAGAAGGTCCTGAATCTACTCCTCTCTCCAGTTAAACATTTTCGTTAGTGTCTTCATGTGAATATTCTTTTTCATCATCATATGCTTGTTTTCTTCTGGTTTTGCATGTGTTGCATAGAAACATCACAGACACACAGACTCATTCTCCATGAATTCTCCAGAAAATGACCTGCTGTATTTAAATATGGTCTCAATTGGACATTACTCAGACATTGTACTAAAGAGCTGGAAGGATAAAGTCAGTTTAATATCTGGTGCGAATGACTCATACATCTCCTTAAGGTCATTTCTAGAACAGTTTCATCTTTCAGTGTATGTGAAGAAGGGGCCTCTGACTACTTTCAGTGATTTCCTCTGTGCTGCTAGAGCACAAGTTCTTGCATTATCATGTGGATCTCAGAAGCAGTGTTAGAGTGCACCAAAATAAAAGCATATTAAATATATTTAAAAATAGAAAATAATATGAAATAAAATGTATATTTTGCACCACTGTATTATGTTCTGACACCTTTTTATCATAGCCAGCATTAATATTTTGTGCAAGAGGGGCTCCTCTTTGGAATCAGTCCAGACAGGCTAGCCTTTACTCCCCAAATGCTTCAGTAAGCCTTGGGTGCCCATTACCCATCACTGATCCACCAGTCATCCTTCCTTGGATCACTGTCCATAGATACTAACTACTGCATACCTGGAACACTCCACACGACCTGCTGTTTTAGAGATGCTTTTTGTGTAGCCATCAAAATAAGGTCCTTGTCAGAGTGGCTCAGATCCTTACACTCCCCCATTTTTCCTTCTTTCAGTACATCAACTTCAAGAACTGTCTGTTCCCTTGTTGCCTAATATATCCTATCCTCCTGACTGGTGCAGTTGTAATGAAATAACCACATAGTCAGAATTAGCCATGTTGTCTGTCAATGTTAACCTGTTTTGGTTGATCTGTGTTTTTTTGTTGTACAAGTAGAAGCCTGAATAAGAAAAATGCAAAAAAAAAAAAAAACTTAGCAATTTACACAACCAACAGAAAATAGAAATCAAAAACAATTTAGCAGCAGGGTAAGTAAGATTTAAAAAAAAAAAAATCAGATAAGATTGTTATAGATTATAAGATTTTTACTTCTCTAATGAATTATGACCCGATTTTAGACTTTGTACCTTTGGCTTTTAGTTTGTTCATCAGGTTTCAATCCCTAAATTTTTTTGACACACATCATATTTCAGTTCTTTGGAGACTTGGACACATGACTTGGGTTAATCCGTCTCTGTCTTCTCTCTCTTAGGTACCGTGCAGACACACAGACATATCAGCCCAACAACAAAGACTGGATTAAGGAGAAAATTTATGTTTTGCTACGTCGACAAGCTCAGCAGGCTGGGAAATAAAATGATGGTACAAGATAGTGCTGATCAGATATAAGAGATAAGCTTTGCATTTCAGGGATTGGCTGTGGAAGTCCATCCTCAATGAATCAAAAGAGAAAAGGTTTGCTAAGGTTATATGAGAAGATTGTGGGTCAGAGATTTAAAGCAGTGGTTCTCAATCAAAGTCCTGCAGTCTTGGGTAACCACTACATTTTTTTTCACTTAGGCTATGGGAATAAGCAAAAGAGTTAAGGCAAGGAAAACCATAAGGGTGACGCTGCTGGACACACACTGTCCTGCAGAGTTTAGTGCTAACCCTCAGTCTAATTTACCAGCGTGCGATATGCAGTTTTAGACCCACACTCTCCAGAAAGGATAAAGTGCAGGACTTCCCAGGACTAGGATTGAGAACTAGAGTGTATGTGAAGGTGTGAATTTAATACGGTGTAAGAATTTGTACTGTACATGAATTGTTTATTAAAACATTTATTGTTTCTCCTTTGCCTTAGTTTGACATTTTGTAATTAAATGTCTCAGTGTTTTCTTTTTGCTGAATAAAGAGAATGTTCACATTGGTCACATGGGCGTTTTATTATAATAAACAGGTAAAGAACTAATGTCTTGCTTCGGCAGGCAAGGCAATCTCAGGAGATGTGGTAGGCAAAAATGAATAAAAATCAGAGACCTGATACTTGATAAGTAATACAATGCTTTATTTGTATTTTTCCTCAGTGCCCCAGCCAAATTCTGTGGAATTAGGAAATGCACACATTTTGTCAGTTTAATTTGAGAAGCTTGAACATGTGGAGAACAAAAATTAAAGTCTGATTGTTTTCTAAATATTCAGCGATGGGGACTAGAAGAAATATCAAACTAACTTAAATTAGCAACATTATATATAAATGAATTAGAATTTATATATACATATTTTAAATTATATATATATATATAATGTGTTGTGTGCGTGTATGTGTATATATATATATATATATAAAGTGTGTGTGTGTCGCGCCTTCTCTACCCCAAAATTCTCTCGTCTGGCTCTCAGGTCGCGCCTTATTTGCATAATGTCACAGCCGCGCGAGGTCTGTGTTTTGCACGAGCGCCGTTTTTGAAGTTTTGTTTTTATTCTCCCTGTGTGTGGGGTTTTTTTTTTCTTCTTCTTTTCTTTTTTCCCCCTTCGGTTCACTGGAGTAGATGAGCGCGCGCCCCGCTCCTGCTGCCTCCACCGAGCTCGGCGCGCGACGCCTGATGGAGAGACCAATCGCGCGCCGCTCCGTTTTTTTTCTTCCCACCTTTGTGTTTCTCTCCCCCAGCCCAGTCTCCCCTCCCTCCCTCTCTCCCTCCCTCAGCATCTCTAAAGGCTACTGAGTGAGAATCGATGGCGCAGAGGCCCGCCTGACAGGACAATAAAACCACAAAGCAGCGGTGAGTGGGCTTTTCCTCTTCTCTCCCTCTCTCTCCCTCTCGCTCTCCCTCTCTCCCTCTCGCTCCTCGCCCTTCGCCCCTTTCGCGGTGCGGTACCACAGCAATAGCTGGCGGGGAGGCGACGGGGCTCGGCGGTGTCGCCCGGCGCGCGGCTCTGAAATTCGCAGCGGATTGTGAACAGCTGCCTTTTGTTGGTGCGAGGCAGCTCCGCTCCGCTCCCCGCGCGCCTCTCCCCCTCCTCCAACACACGAGCTGCGTCCCCGCGCTAAAGCTAACGCCGAGCGGCCACGGCGGGTTGCGTTGCTAACACGCGCTACCGCGGCGTTCAGTGTGGATGGTACCCGGGGGGTGGTGGCGTTGGTGGGGGTGGGGG
This sequence comes from Arnoldichthys spilopterus, assembly GCA_037974385.1. NCBI lineage: Eukaryota > Metazoa > Chordata > Actinopteri > Characiformes > Lepidarchidae > Arnoldichthys > Arnoldichthys spilopterus. Next base: position 37,096,649 of record JBBPDA010000001.1, read on the forward strand.
GGCACAAATGGTGAAAGTCACTTTCTGCATTGAGGGTCTCTAACAATTTCCCCTTGGGTTTGTCCGCTCATTGTGCGCACTATCCACACACGCGCGCGCACGCACGCAGGCAGGCAGGCGCTCGGCTCGAATGCGGCGGCGGCGGTGCGTGAACAACAATGTGACGGGGGGCTCGCGGAGGAGGAGGAGGAGGAGGAGGCTGAGGCGGTTTTGCCTGGCCGAGAGGACCTCCCCTGAAAGAAAAACACGACACGCAGACACAACAAGGAGCAGCCTGCGCGGTGGCTCACAGCCCCGGGCTTTAATGGAAGGTTTAATAGCGCCCCCCATCCCTCCCTCCCCCTTCCCCACAAGGCGAGTAGAGAAATGCCCTCAGTGTTCACAGGCCAGCGTGCGTGTGAACGCGAGCGTCTCCAGAATGTCATCATGGGGAACGCAGAGTGCAGCCTTCTCGTATCAGTATCGCGGGTCTGAGGTGCAGCGTTATTAAGCCATAGCCGTGTATAAGCGTCGCCCAACAGACTGTTGACCCTGAAGGCCGCTGTTGGGAAGGTGTCAGTGATCACCTGCGCGTGTCATTATACCGTAATCGTATACACAGGACAGTGATCCACGTTGGTGAACAGACGCTCACCTCGCGCTGGCGTTAATGACTTCGTGTCATTTCCCTCAGGTCTCTTTTTCAGTGAGACGACCGTGATGCACCTGCTGTGGGAGTTTACGGCCCCTCACCTACCCACGACGGCCTGGCCGGGGTCCAGAGCCAGTCCCTGAAGTGTGAACATGAGGCGCCAACCAACTTTCTCTCACTGCTCTTAATGGAGTCCCTGTCTCATGAGGTGAACCTGCATGTATGTCACACCACGCTAATGTTTACGCTTTTATCCTCCTGCACACAGGGTTAAAGGCCAATACGCTTTAGGAAAAGTGAAGCATATATATTATATAGCATATTTCTTTTAAATCAATGCTTAAATGAAACAGTAGAGATCCTCCCTCCTTATCCCCACTAATGATCGTCCTTTCAGACCCCAGGTCCTTTCATTCTGATACCTTTGTAGTCTGTTCACCATCCACCAGGGTTTAGACCGGTGTGTAATATCTACACTATAATAAACCAACAGTATCTGTGATTCCCACTGTAATCTTTGGTCCTAACTGGCTGTGTGCAGTAAGAAAAATACTTTTCCTTTAAAATCAGTATATCATTAATGTGACTGTTGAATCATGTGACTTATAGGTATATGATATAGGTTTTGTATTGGATATTCATACATATTTCATATGTAAATATTCATTATGAGCTGCATATATAGACAATTCCTTGTGCTTTATAGTGTTTCTAGCAATATTATCTGCATTATGTGTCTGCTTCAGTTGAAATGGAGGATGAAGATGGGACATGTTTACTTGATGTGTTGTGGTAAGTGCTGTCAGACTCTCCTTGCTCAGAAATGACTACAGTTGTGATGAAGAACAGGCTTCTGCTTCAGACAGGGTGCACAGGAGTCTCTCCATTGACAGATGTTTTACCATCAAGCATTACCTAACTCATCATTGTGATTAAACCTAATCTGATGCTAATAAAGTAATAAGTTAATACACAGTATTGAGCTTTGAACTGTAATTTGTAATGATTAAATTATGTCTTTGTGTTTTAAAGTGATCCACAAGCTCTGAATGACTTCCTTCATGGGACAAAAGAGGTACTTATCTCTGCAACAAAAACATGATAAAATGCCTGGGGTGTTCAGCTCCTACTCCAGGTCCTAGAGGGCTAATATCCAGCAGAGTTCTGATTTCTTTGCTTAGACACATTTACTAAACCTGACAATTAAAAGGTGTGTTTGAGATGGAAAAGTTAAATATAGCTGAACACCTCTATCATAACTAATGTAATTCTAGCTGTTACACCGTGCAGTGGGCAGTGGTGGCCTACTGGTTAGGATGCTGCCTTTGGGACCTGAAGGTCGCAGGTTCGAGTCCCAGCCTGGGCACTACTGAGGTTCCCTTGAGCAAGATACCGTCCCACAGAACTGCTCTCTGGGCGCTGTTGGTAGCTGCTCGCTGCTCCACATGTGCATGTGTGATGGGTTAAATGCAGAGGTCACATTTCGTTGTGGTGAAGGAGTGTGTTCACAATGACAAATAGTCACTTTCACTCCAAGCTTAGATATAATTTAGTACATTCACATGATGCACCAGTTTAAACGCGAGTTAAAATAATGAATAAAACATAACATTAATTTGTTATGTTTACTTAATGTTAAGTAAAAACATGACTAAAAATGTGTAAACTGTTACTGTTTTTATATGAGAGACTATATTTGGGAAATAAATGAAAAAGTCCTGTAAACTCTACCTGCAATTAGCCATCTCTCCTCCTCTCTGTTCAAGCAGCTGCTGAGTGGAGACCTGCTCATTAATTCCTCCTCTGGGGAGCCATCCCTGTTCACAGACACCCCGGTGAGTGGGCCTCTGTCCCTGTGGAGGACATAGATAGGGAAGATTTTACTAGTACTAGTTCAGCATCACCTGTCTGTCTGAGTGTCTCTTGTAAAACAACCTACTGATTAAATTGGCTACTACTGACAATCACAGTACTATAATTAGTGGTTTTAAAGAAGCTCACTCTCTGTTATCCTCTCATAACTTACTGTATATCCACTTTTCTCGATTATTATCTCATTCATTGTTCCCCCTTTTCCCTCTCCAGAGCCCTGTGTCATTGCTGGCAGATGATGCTGGTTCTCATGACACGCCTACCTCGGGCTGTGTGGATCTCTCTTTCCTGGATGACGCCTTGCTGGCCTCACCAGCTGGAGACGAAGATTCAGAAGAGCCAAACGATGCCCCAAATGTACAGGCAGAAGTGCTGCAGCAGCAGCAAGAGGAAGAAGAGGAGGAGACCTGTGACATATTACAACAAAGTCTCCAGGAGGCTGACATCACTGAGCACACACTGGCTTTAGAGGCAGGTCTTGCCCCACCTGGAGAAGCTCTTTCACTTTACCCATCTGGTATGTCTCTTCCTTCACCAACATATCTATCCAAACCACTGAACATCTCTGGGGTTACTGCCTTGCCCAAGGACACACAAGTTGCAGTAGAGCCTCCTCAGCCATCTCTGTTAGCTGTAGGACCAGGCTGTCCTTCGCTGAAACCTGCTGCACCACAGCTAATGGGCCTGCTGCCTGGGAACGTATTCCCTGCACCTTCTCCTGAGACATCTTTCTCCCTAAGTCCTGCACAGGGCTCCAGCATGATCATTCGAAAAACTCTACCAGGCCTCACTGGCCGCCAACTGTTGACCCCTGCTGTTCGGACCACAGCAGCTCCAGAGATCATTCTGCAGAGGACCCCTCTGCCCATTCAACCTAAGCTGCCTGTGAACATCCAGCCTAGATTGGTGCAAATCAGCCCTAAGCCATCAGGGCAAAAACCATCCCCAGGTCTTACTTTCATTCCACCATCTGGATCACAGAACATCCTGCTGTCTTCTCCCGTGACCTCCAAGCAACCTCCTCCAACACAACCCACACCCACACTCAACAAACCTGTTAGCCTCCAGCTAGTCAACCAGGGAGGATCCATTGTCATTCAACCCCAAGGCCTCTTTCAGGGCCAAAGCCACTTCCTGCTTCCCAACCAAAGCCCTGTAACTGTGTCCCAGTCTGCAAGCACTGCTAGGCCTTTTCTCACCACAGTGAATAGTCAAATGCAGAGCGGAGCCGCTCCAGCAGGACACTTTGTTGACGGCTCACAGATTGTGACGGTACGCCCCAGGCAACTGAATTTCAGCCCTGTATTTACAACCCCAACTGGGCAGCTCACGCTCAGACAGGGAGCCCTCCTGTCAGGGCCCCTGCAGCTTCAGTCTGCTCCCCCTACCGTCTTCCAGATGCCTGCACAGCTAACAGGGGCCTACGCTCCTCATCCACAGGGGCAGCATGGTACTGTGGTCCACAGCCCTGCCTTAGGGAACCAGATTACCTTGATCAATAGCCCAAGTGTGCTCACCCCTGATATGACCTCCATATCTATAGTGAATGGTCCATCAGTGGTGCAAAGCCTGCCCTTTGTGTCTCAGGCACAGAGACTTATGGCAGGAGGTGCCGAGGAGCAGCTAAGTCTTCCGCAGACCCCAGTGCTTCTCCTGCCTGAAAGAACACCAACAGATAAGACTGAAGCAAATGAGCAGCTCCCTAGCATCTTACAAGTGAGACCCCTGTTGTCATTCTACTGTTTACTGTTTTGTATTTGCGGTTTGTCTAGTGGCTTATGAAATACTTGGATCCGAGTGTGACTGCAAAATATTTACCTGTTGTTTTTACACTTATTCTAGCAGAGCAGACTGTCTTCTCCAGTCTCGATCCAACCCACCACTGCTGAAATGCACTTACAATCTTCTCCAGTGGTCACTCTTCTGCAGACACCACCAGAGAGCACTCATATCCCTGAGCCTGTTGTGTCATTATCCAAACACCTAAATAACCAACCAGAAAAACAACAGACTGAAGAAGACCATAACCCTCATAAACAAGTCTACATACATCCTTCCCAAAAGGTAAACCAAACTATGTTGTTTGAGGTTTAGGACGTAAGACTTAAAACTATGCTGTCTTGATCAGAAATTAGCATTTTACATTTTAGAGCAACTTAAAATATAAAAGAAGAGTATTCAAGACACCATGTAATGGGCAAAAAGGACCCAATCCTGAACTATTGTTTTGGAAAGAAAAAAAAAAAAAAAAAAAAAAAAAAGCTTCACACTTGATTACACTTACACCCAGTACTGTATGTAAAAAGACTTCTGTCACAAAAACCTGCATTTTATAGTTTTTGTAGGCACACATATGAGAAATAATTCTATATACTGTATGTATACACATACACACATACATATTTTCATTGATTTATATATAGTTTTTCAGCCTTAAGTTCACAAAATGTGCTAACATTATAACAGTATTATATTTTTACAGTAATATATTATTTGTAGTAGTAGTATTTCATTCACATTGTTTTTATTTTGCATAATATTCAATGGTGCTTATGTAATACTTTTATTACATTTACTAAAATAAGTGTTAGATTTCAGTTTACATGAAACCTATTTGCTATTTAACTCCCAATTGATCATTTTTCTGATTAACATGGTTATGCACTAATGTAAAATTGTTTTTAATGCCCACAGCAAGGGCTTAATGCCTCTGCCGAGTCCTTGTCGGAGACACTGCTAGTGGACAGCCACATCTCTCCTTCAGCTAGTGAGACAGAAGCTTCTCCTGTAGCCCTGGCTGTATGCAGTCAGTCTGATGCACTCTCTGTACTGTCCGAGTGTGGTGGGATGCCCACCCCAGCACATTCTGGATCTGAGCACAGTGACCTACTGTCCTCACCACCCAACCTCCAGTGCTCGGGAAGCACACCTTCGACCATGTTCCCCACACCTCCACTCTCAGACAGACAGCCCATGGCCTCCTCTGCATTTGTGGCTCTTAGTGCAAACTCACAAGGGCAAGAAGAATCTGTGCTGTGTCTGAGCCCGTCTCCAGAAAAGATATGTGCATCTGAACAACAGCCTTTACCCATCCCTGCTTCTACTGGCCTTAGTGGAGCCCTGGAGTCTGGTCTCAGTGGGGCACAACAACACATGAAGCAAAGCAGTGAGTATGGTGTGAACCTCTGGTCACCAGCCCCATTCATCTAACCCACATGTAGCATTTTAGAGCCTAACACTGTTTTTTCATCAAACCCTAATGCACCTAGTCCAGACAGTCAAGTCCTAATGAACACATTCATTAACAGACGCAGTAGTGTCAGATTATGACACAGGAACATTAGGTTCTCAAGCAGTATCTTAAGTTTTCAGACTTTAAGTTCTATGGATGACATTTCATCTGCATCTGAGCTCAGAACTCTTGGTGTAGTGGTTGACCATGAACTTGTCTCACTAGATCTACAGGAGAGCCATGGCATATTATCACAGGACACACAGATGAAGATCACTATCCAGGTTAAGATACATTGTTGATTGAATATTGAGATTAAGGAGATTCTGAAGACTGTGACAAATAGAATCATTACCAGAAATTTCACGAAGCACTGATGCTTTGTCCTTGTGCTGCTCTAGGTGCCCTCTGACAGTGTAAAGGGAAACGAAAGACTCACTCCACCAGTGAAGCAACACAGGTCAGCAAACATTTATATATTCTCAGCATGAAATTATTAGTGATTGTACGGGAACAACAACTTTAAAAAAGTAATTAGACAAAAAGTCATAAAGTCTCTGTGTGTGTGTGTGTGGGTGTTTGTATGTGATTTTCAGAATTAAGCAGCAGCTTTGTTCGGACCACGATGCTGTTCTCAATCCCAACACTCGTTCTCGGTTCATTTCGCTAGAAGATGCTATGAGACACCTGTTGCCCTACCATACTTGCTCCAGAGCTTTACCCAGTCAAGCCGATCTGACGACAGGTCAGACCCATCTCATGCTGGTCATGTTCGAGCTCTTACGCTGCTATGGTTACCTTTAAAAATGAATGAACTGGTATTTGCGAACTTTGTTTCAGTTTGACTCTTTGATTTTTTTCATGTTTTGGATATGTGGGAACATTTGCTGCTATATATTATGTCTCCTTAGTGAAGAACAATGAAGCGAATGTTCTTTCTTATCTGTCTCTGTACAGTGGATAAGCAGTTTGAGAATGTATCAGGGCTGCTGCTGAAACGTACTACAGACATGCTGAACAAGTACAGGAAGCTCTTACTGGCAGAGTCCCAGGTGAGCCAGAGTATCGCACATTTCCTTTACTTAGCTGCCTGCTGTGCCTCGCTGGAATTTTTCTGTATTCTGTGGTCTTGCCTAAAGCTCACAGTATTGCTTTGGTATATACAGACAGGGGACAGGAAAAATCAACATAAGACGTCTCAGGAAGGTATTGGGCTACCATGAGCCACAAGAACTGCTTTAGTGTTCCTTGGAATAGATTGTACAAGTCTGACTACCAGGGGGATGGAAATCTCTTTAAAATGAATTTCCCTTATTTGGTATTTTGATGTTAATGTAAAGCCCTGTTTAAACAAATCAGTTCAGAATCTCCCATAGGTGTACTGCTGTTCGCTATGGTGGAAATAGTTCTGGAAGAGACCACTCTAATCGGGAGAGAAATGTTTTAAATAAAGGGGATTAGACAGAAAAACGTTGTATTCTTTTGCAGTGACGCTTCCCTGAGACGAATGCCCCCACAGAGCCACCAGTCCTTTGCGAACACCGCACATGCACTCCCCTTTGTAGTGAAGAATAGTGAAAGATGACTAAACCAAAATAGTAGAAGAACTTCAGGACAGAGGACTAGTAAACAGATGGACTTCTGGCAGAGTGAATAGATGAATAAGAAACAAACTACAGCAGATGATGAACTTTTGATTCATTGGGGGTTAAAGAATTTCTAAATGCTGTAAGAGAAGTCACGTAAGAATTGTTGTGGATCTGTACAGCAGGAGAGTCCCTCAGCAGAAATGGTGATGCTGGAGCGGTTGTTCCTGCAGTCAGAGAGATTTTCACTGGGTGAAGAGAGACGCAGAGCAAGGGGAGACCCAGGTCAGTTTTCTTGTTTTTCCAAACATTTAACACATACGATTTTCTATTTTACTAAGCTACAAGTTATAAATAATGAATATAAAATTATAGAAATAAATAATTAAAACATTATTTGATTATTGTCAGCAATACTGGTGACCTCTGAAGGGTAGTAGAATAAATCAAAAATTCTGCCATAACCTCAGTTCAAGTGTACCAGCACTGTGCAAAATCCACTCATCTGTACACCATTTGGTCATTTGCCAGAATCGTTCCTGATGTCTTTGCGTAAAGCCTCATTGCACCACAGCATGGTGCCCTCAGGCCGTGCCGACGCTTCTGGCAGTCCTCCCTCTCCTCCTGCGTGGGCTTTACACTCGGACAGGCCTCCAGGCCTTAAGACATATCGCTCCAGGAGCAGGGGAGCGCTCCGCCTCACCATCAAACACGAGTCCGGATCTCGCAAAGTCATCCACAACTCGGCCTGCGACAACCCGCACACCCCCACCGGCCACAAGCGCACCTCTTCTGGGCAGCTAACCAATGGAGATGGACAGGAGAAACAGGAAGCACTTAAGCCTCCTTTGCCAAGTCCCCCAGAGAGCAGCTCTCAGCCTGTGAAACCAGCAGTGGATAGATGTCACACAGATGCAGAAAGGACAGCTAGCAATTCACACGACCTTCCACATTCTACAGCCAAGTTGGAGTGCACGTCTGTGAGCCCGGAGTGTTTACTTCCAGAATTGTGCCCCCCAGAGCTTAAGCGGACAAAGCTGGACTCTTCAGATGCACTGTGTCCAAGTTCTTCTCCGCTGGTGGAGGACAGCGGGCTCAGTGAGCACCTGCAGAGCGCCATAGACAGCATCCTGGAGCTGCAGCGGCTGCAGGGGCCAGCAGCTGGGGTCAAACCCAAACTACAGCAGAGCCACTCACTGGAACAGGCTGTCAGCTGCATGCTGGAGGGAGAGCTGTAATACAAGGAAGACCCCCAGGATAAGAAAAGTGCCATTTTCAGCGTTTAATGTTCTACAGCTAAACGAAACTTTAAAATTGTCCGATGTCCACAGCAGACACTAAATTCTTTAATTTGTTGATTGGCAGTCTAAGAAGGGTCTCCTGTTAACTGCTCCCTTACTGGCGTAAGAAAGGTCCTTGAAATGAAGCACTGAAAGTACATAAGATGAATATGTTGATTATAAATGTAAAACTAAGTAGCAGTTAGAGGTTGGGGAATCTGATGTGAATAGATTAAGTGGAGCATTTTAAAAGATGCACCACATTACTTTTTTATATTCCTATTGGTTTAGTGTTAAGTAAGGAAACCTCCAATGTGCTTCATTTGTGCCAACATCGAAAATGTTGTCAGTTACATTTGCAGAGTGCCTGTGTGTATTATTGTCTTTTTTGTATGTATGTATGTATGTATGTGTTTGTCAGGTATGATAGCTCATGTATGAAGGGGAAGAGTTTGCTTGGTTATATACATATACATATATATATATATTATATATATAAATACAGTTTAAGCAAGTTTGTATTTGGAGATTCTCACACTTCAAGTGTGCATAATCTGCAGATGACAGTACATGGAATCTGTTTCAGCTTGTTTATCCCCAAAGAACATGTGCTTCATTCTGAAATCACCAGCAAAGCTATTACTGCATCAGAGATTTTCTTTCCTTAAAGCGAACTGTCTCCCACCCAAGATGAACAAAAAAAAGAACATCATCCAGTTAAGAATTGACAGGTGTCATTTTTGTGCTGACTTTGCAGCGAACTGTGATGCCCCTTCCCGTTGTGCATCACCATACACTGGTCATTTGACAAGGAGACACAAGTCTAAGATACTTTAAAGAAACAAGCAATAATGAATAGTTGGTCTGAAACATGGTTGTGCCTCAGCCAAACCTCTAGTCTTTGTTTTCTGTGTATTTGAGCCCTCGTTCACCGACTGACATTAGAAAAGTGGTCCGATTTTGATGCACTGGTAGTCTTATTGCTTTAACACTGGGTAATCAATGCAAATTGATAAACTACCGGTGCAAGGTCTGAATATAGAACTTAGCGAAATGTTCAATGTTTTGCTTCATCTCTAGAATGAACATATTTGTATTTGATGTTTTCCTCGACAATCTATGACAATTTTGTTAACTCCACAAGCGGTTCTGTGAAGAACTAGGCCTGTTAAGATTAAGCAATGATTGAAGTTAACATTTCTGGATTTTTGGATACGAGCTTGTGGAGCCCCCTTCGTTACAGCAGTAATTAATTTCTGGGGTTTGATGCCCCACCATTATTTAAGTAGAGACATTGTAGAAAAGATATACTTAATGATTTTGAGTCATTAGCCAAGTGAAGCATCCACATCTCACCCTACGTCAGCAACCGCATCTGGCTGCAGTATTATTACTCCTAATTGCCAATTAGATACGTCTCCCCAACATGCTATGCACTAATCTAGAACTAAACACCAAGTCAATACAACGCACTTAACCCATTAAACTGTGACCAGCCCTAAATGTGACAAGGAGCCACTTTTCAAATGTATGATGTCATTTTCTTCCTAGCCATGGTTTTGTTTTCCCAGTTTATACTGTGAACATGGTAGCATGTGTTGGACACAGCTTCAGACTATGACATTTGACTGACAGATTGTTCTGATGCCAAAATCAAAGAGGCCTTAATTTCGCAGTACCAGATTGTAAAAAAATAAAATAAAATAAAAAAAATACATTAAATGTTAAATCCCAACTAGATTCCTGTGACCCGATGTAATGTTAGTGATTCATTTAAGACATATAAAGAGAAAATCTTTTTGTACACATTTTTACAGACTATTTATTTATCTGTGATTTTGTAAATAATAAAAAGTAAAATGGTGAATGGAAATTCTTGTGTGGATACGTGTCAAAATGTTGTGTGAAACAGAGTCAGCTGGAGGAAATGAACATCTAACCAGGCTGTACAGAACAGCGTTCGGGCAGTGGGGGCCTACTTGCCCTTGTGAACTGAAGGTCGCAGGTTCAGGACCCGGCCTGGGCACTACCGAGGTACACTTGAGCAGGATACAGTCCCGCTACACTGCTCCCCGGGCGCTGTTGATAGCTTACTGTTGCACCACGTGTGCATGTGTGATGGATTAAAGGCAGAGGTCACATTTCGCTGTGGGGCTTGAGTGTGTTCACAATGACAAATTGTAACTTTCACTTTAACTCACCGCTTCCAAAACACCTTCACAAAGACACATTTACATTAAATAGTTTTTATTAACTGTTTTAAGGAAACACAGCAGCTTTTAAAGGGGTTACATCTGGACAAATGTAAATAAAAGGGCAAGCTGTAGTGTTTCTTTAGTTAAACCAAAAACGTTCTCTGTGCTCATATGTGGAAACCAGTGTCTTGCTAAAGGATCATGGGTTTTGGGGTCACGGTCTTGGATTACTGCTCATGGAGCAGACTCTCTGGTTGCACAAATTGTATGAAAGAGGATCGTAATGAACACCACTGAATGATATGGGCAAAACGACACGCCAAATGAGGAGTTCCTCGAGTCAGGGGAAAAACGGCACAGTGTGCACCTTGAGGTGTCCTGACTGACGGGACATTTGGGGAAATAAAGAAGTGGCCCCATCCTTTCAAAGCGATGTTCAATTTGATAAAATGTTAATCAACCAAAGAGCCTTCCAAAGGACCCACAGATGAGTTAACCACAAGGAGGTATCTAGTTCATATAATCATGTCAAATCTATCATAAAAGACTGACAGCAATTATTCAAATATGGGGCAAAAAAAGTAGGATGACCAAAGTCAACAGCCCCACAACAGAAAACAGCTGATTTACCGAACGTATACAAAATATTTAATAGGGCCACAAACCTACAGCGACTTTAACCTACGCAAATTTTATTTTAACTTAATTTTAAGAAACTGAGAGCAGGTTTGGGCTGTTTAAAATCTTCATTTTCTGAAAAGCTGAGAACTATTCTCCCACCACACTTTTTTTTCATCCTCCTTCCCTTATCTAACGGAGTGTGCACAGTTTCTTCAACCATCATCTTTCTTGCGTTTTCTCCTTCTTCTTGCGTAGTGATCCGTCATTCACCACAGTGACTCTGAAGTCCCAAGTCCGAGAGCCTCTGGCTGGTCTCTTCAGTTCGTTTACAGCCAGTCTCCGCACTAGGTGTCTTTCGTACAGGGTTCAGTACCGGATCTGGCATGAACCAGGCCAGGTTTATCTCTTTGGAACACACTGAAATGACATCACAGTATTGGGGTGAGACCACCTGGGTCTGGCCCACACCGCAGTGACCCTCCTACCTGCAGGGAGAAACTGCAAAAGTCTGCTGTGCGAGAGAGGTGCGCCAAGGGTCAGTTCAGGTTGATGACCAGGTCCTTTCCGAATTTACGTAGGTATTTCTCGTGGTTGTGGTCAATGGACCAGAGTGGGGGCAGAAAGCTGGGCTGCATGGTGGACAGGAAATGCTGGCGCCAGCGACGCTCAAGATCAATCAGACCCTGCAGGCCGTGTTCGGCGTACGCCTGCACAACCTTCAGCCCGTGGGGCAAGTAATTCTCATTAAAAATCCTGCAAACACACAGACACAGGAAGTCATACTTTAAGAGTTTGCTTAAAATACTACGTACATTCAGTTTGCATCACTGGAGTCACTTTGAGGCCTAAACACAGCAGCCAACAATCAGCTTTACACTGATTTGAAAGAACTTTGGGCTAAAATGAACAATATTTTTATCATAATGTAACAAATTTTAACATGTTGCTTAACCCTCATTAAAAATTTAATTCTGCTTAATATTCTGATAATATAAAATTAATTATGTTTTCATACATTTCTCTACAATTTAATCTCGTCCTCTAGCCTGCTCGAATGCCTTTCCTTCTGCAGGGGTCTTATGACACAGTACAGGTTATTAGGATGTCTAAGAGGAAGCTACAGGGAAAGTGGTCAGATTCAGTTATATCAGACACGGCCAATTATCCAAATAGCATCACACAGATAGTTTGGGGGCAATGGTGCTGTTACAGTAAGGGCGTTGCCCCTGTGACCTGAAGGTCACTGGCTCAAATCCCAGACCAGTACCACTGAGGTACCTGTGAGCAAGGTAGCATCCCTAAGCACTGCTCTCTGGGAGCTACCTAGGTCAGCTGCCCAATGCTCCTACATGGATTGTGATCCACTGTGGGCTGTGTCATGGTGTGTTGTGGTTCACAATGACCAACAATACAATGTTTCACAGTTTTTGTTCCTGGCTTCCAAGTGTTATTTTTCAAATGCTTTTGTGTGGCGCCCATGTTAAAATGGCTATATTCATCACAACCTTGATTTTATGACCACAACCTACAAAAGTTTAAATTTTATAGTGGCAAGACAGGCTAATTTATGTTTTCTGGACAGTCCCAGAAAGTTCTAGAAAGTTGTACAAAATTCCTGGAGAGTTCTCAGTTCTAGAATATTCTGGAAGTCTACTTAGCCTTTAAAGTGAACGGAGAATGATCTTGAAAACAGATATATATTAAAATGTCGTTGTTCTGACCACAGAAGCAAAAGTTTTTGTGGAACAACAGCCGTTTTCTTTGTATTTTATGCATAAGGGATTGAAAACACACTTTATATATTTTTGTTTCTGAGTACAAAGTATAATCACCACTTTCATTTTCAAATGATTGAGGTAAAGGAAAAAGTTTCATGACAATTAAAACAGACTAAATGTCTGTTTATGCTACTACACCTGTTAAATTCTCTATGCCAGAATAAAAGCCAAATCAAAAAGTTTTAAACAACCAGCAGATGGCATAGACAGGCACCTTCCCTTCATCCTAATCACCCTCACCCTCACCATTTGCTCCATTCCAGCAGTCAGTTATATCAGAAAAACAACTCCAGGTGCAGAAAAATGATAATATACCTAATTTTGAGTGGCTAACTAGAGTTCCTGCTCCAAAAAATTAAAAACAAACCACTATTTCATACTAGTTTCTAAAAAAACTGCTAATTGACATTGTTGTTAAAGTGCAAGCGCCAAAGTCTGTACAGTTTTATTTCACAACAGAGCAGAGTAACAGCATCATGAAATTTCCTCCTAAAGTGCAGTTACTACTACCGTTCACTCTTCCTCACCTAGTCTCCAGGTTGGCAGCCATCTGCAGCATCTCCTCTGTGACCTCGCCATCGTTTTCTTCCTTGCAGCAGAACGTGCGGATGACTGACTGGAGCTCGTCTCGTCTGTTGTCCGGCATGTTCTCACTAGCACTGAGGAGCGCACGGGCGGCTGAACGGACTCGCCGACGGTCAGAGTCCTCCAGCATCCTCACACCCTCCTCGCAGCCCTGAGGGGCTGAGAACTCATCAGCCAGCTGCTGCTTCAGGAAGCCGTCGTACACATTAGATGCTGCATGACAGGAAGTGCACAGCAGCAGGATGTCATGGGAGTTGTGGTCTTTCATCTCGGCTGGGAAGTGGCGTCTGTATTCATGAGGAACAATGTTCTTTCTAACAGAGAGAGAACAAAATAGCCCATTGGACAATTTATCTACGTAAAAAATGTAAAGAAGATTAAAATAAACATTTTACAGATGTCTTGGCTCTAGAATGAGGCTGTTTATGCAAAGGCATTCTAAACTTAATGTCATGAGCTTTGCTCTGATTGGCTGGTTTATTAGAGATAAATTATTGAGCATTTAGGCACCGAACCCAATAGGTTAGAGCCTAAATCTGACACACACACAAAAAACAAGACACCAACACTGAGGAACAGCCAGTTTTCAAAGATAAACGTCACCCATACCCATGGACTGTTCGATTAGGAAGCGTATGAAAAGTTCAGACATGTCCTGCACAGACTGGAACTATACATATGTGGCCTTGATCTGCCATTTTCGTAATTGCTGCTAGTCGTCCTCATTTCCTTCTTCACAATACCGGCACACATTCCACATTTTTTTTACGCAGATCCCCCTAAATATCTCCTGAGCTAGGACGAGGGCTGCAGTATACATTTTGGGCATGTATACACCAATCAACCATTTCCCAATCCTATTAGAATCGGCCCATTTACGAACAGTGCTTTGCATTTGAAGGAGGCAGCAATGGTGTTTGATGTTTATGCAACGTCAGTGAGTATCCATCTCCCCTTTTCCCAGCTCTGCCTAGGTAAACACCATTTTTCATGCTAGGACACCCTTAATGAAGCTTCTGGCACCCTATGCATGTGCATGCCAGACTTCATATATGCATGGATATTCAGCTGATGAACCCAGCATGTATACAAAATAGCACACTTTGCAGAAGACATACCTGATGTAGGACTCTGCTTTGCCACACACCACACACAGATTTTCTTTGGCCGTTAGGTAATAGTCCTTCTGTGAGTCAGGGCGACCTGACGGCTCGAACAGCAGGCGTACGATAAAGGGCTCCTCACTGATCAGCTCTGAGAAACACGGCACCCATTATCACAGTGCATGGAATGGGTTTGAAAGTTCTCTTTTGTAACCAAATTATTTTCACATCATTATAATAAGGCTGCTTGAGGCAATAGCAAAATTCCATCAGCTTTTCTAAACTATAGCATGATTTACTGGTTAAGATGGTAATTAGTTCAAAAGTCAGAAGTATTCAATGCCTCTAAAAACTATGCCTGATGTGCTGCCTGATGCCTGTGACATTTATCATAATCAACATTACATTTAAAAATTCAGAAGACGCGTGTGGTCACTTTGCATTGTAAATAAAATGGCTATATTTGTACTGTAGACACAGTGACCCCTGGTTACTATCACCACCGCAGTGATAAATATTTAAGCCAATACGTTTCCATACAATGAACTGTTTTGTTCCTTATATCACATCTCAACCATTGATCTATCATTTTACATTTACATTTATTCATTTGGCTGACGCTTTTATCCAAAGCGACTTCCAGGACAGAGGAAACAATCAAGACCAACGCATTTCTCGTAACTCGCAGCTACTATAACAGATACATATGCCAAGTGCTTACAGTAAGTACAGACAGTAATTACTAGAATGAATACATATGCCAAGTGCTTACACTGTGTGCTCAGTGTGAGTAATTTGTTGCCACTTAAGTGAAGTGAAAGTGACTCTTTGTCATTGTGAACACCCTCAAGCACCACAATGAAATGCAACCTCTGCATTTAACCCATCACACGTGCACACGTGGAGCAGTGGGCAGCTATAAACAGCGCCCGGGGAGCAGTGTAG
>JBBPDA010000001.1:37154010-37164644 GCA_037974385.1 Arnoldichthys spilopterus
GAAAGTAAAGCTGCAATTCAAGGTAGATGGTGAGCTAATGTCAGCTGATGTCTTTGCATTTTCTTCACTTGTAAATATGTTTCCTACGGTTTTGTGATTTAACATGGCAGGAAAAGCAAAGAGTACATCCATGGTATGGCCACCTTTAGACGTATGGAGCAGATTGTTGCCCCCCAGCGCTCTTACCAGCACAGGTAATAAGTGACTTATCAACAGGCCTAATATCGAGGTCACTCAAGGTGTGGACTGTTGTGGCACACATGCTGCACACCATGCATTGTCTCCGGTAAGACTTCACCACACAGGGAGAAATAGAGAAGAGGGAAGTGGAGGGAACAGCCAGATTCATGTGAAAAGAGAAAGGAGGAGATCCAAAGTGAGAGAGGGACAGAAAAATATAAAATGTGTCTTTGCTATGTATCCTTGTCAAGGACAAACTGACTGACTCGGTTATCTTCCATCACAACAGACGAGTTTCAGATAGCTGCAAGCTCTGCACTATGCAGCAACCCACTAGTGTCAACCTCATTCCACCAACAATGCACAGAGACAGGTCTTTTCGGGCCAGAGTTTTCCAAATGCGGGCATGGGCTTCACCACTTGAATGACATATCATAATGGGCTGCACCTGGTGGGTATTATAGTGATATGGATGGACAACTGAAGATGAAGGAAGAGGAATTAAACAGAGGTTTTGGTGTTAAAGTGCATTTCTGTGGGTGCACAAAAAATTGAGGGCAGCACTGAACTGTAAAAATCATTTTCCATTTCTAATACGCTCTATTTTTTCAGGGGCGACATGTTTCCTTGGAAAACTGCACAACGAAACTTATCACAGCTATGTCAGTCCATATGCCCGGCCAGCTGCATAACTGAGAGACCTTGGAAAGCAGAGGGGCACATAGAACAAAGCTAACATTAGAGTCAGCTGAAAAACAGCCTCTTTATTTAGGCACAATGATTTAAGTGTCAAATCAGCTGTGCCTTCTCTGAGGAGATATGCCTTGTGGTACACGGTGACATCAAAAAGTACAAGCAAAGGGAAATAGCTTCTGCCACCTCGGGGGGGGGGGGACTGTGTGTACAACATTACATTTGAGCACTTCTATTAAGCTGTCACCCAGTTGACTCGACGGAGGAGAAAATGCCTAACGTCGAAAACAGGTGCCAAAAGTGACCAGATAGAATTAAAACCTTTAGTTCAAAGATCACACAGTAATGTAATTCTTTGCAAGTCTGCTGTGAGTTACAGTTCTAGTGAGAGCCGGGTCAGTGTGCTGACGAAACCGGAGCCTTCTGGGAAGCCGTGGCTCATGCTTTATTCAGGGGCTGTCAATCATTTCCTTCAGTAGGACAAACAGATCTGGAGGCTAGAGCTGCACTCAACATACGGTTAGGGCAACTTAATAAAATTTAATTCTAAAGTCTTTAAAAGATGGCCCTTAATGAGCCCTGTTTATCACTTTGGCATTATTTACAGTTTTCACCTTTATTAAAAAGCAAATAAATAAATACATTTATAAAATGCCCAACATTTTTTATACGATTCTTTATTAAAAAATCATAAACCTTTTATAAATGTATTATTTAAACCTATTATAAATAAACATATATTTTCATCAACGTAATGATAAAGCAAATGATTTTAAGAACCTGGCAATACCCAGTTCAACTGAAGACAAAGATCTCTACTGAAAGCAGTCATCATGTGAGCAGTGGAAACTAATCCACTGCTAATATGCTTTAATAAAGAGAAAACTATTCATTTAAGAACTTCCTGTTAAATCTCAGACTTTGTAGATGTACCTATATGCTGATTCTCCTCTTTAACTTTAGCCTCGAAGCAATTCAGTAAGTCCTGGATGAGTTTGATCATTGTTCAGAATAGCAGGTCAAGGGCTGCTGTTTAAAACACGCACTGACGTCTTTAAAGGACGCTGCAGACTAAAGCACCAAGACCTGCAAGAATCACTCACCGTCAAGGAAAACACAGAGTGAACAGGTAATCTACACCCACGTGACTCAAGTCAAGAGGGGAGATTGCATCACATGCTATCAGACCAGTCTTTCTGCCCAAAGAGGCCCAACAAGGCCTGTAGTATTTAACACTCTCCTCTCAGGTGACAACCCTGCACCTGACTTACACTCACAGGAACCAATCTGTCCATCTTTCCCTCGCTTCACTTGTACCTCTGGTCACTGTGCCTGCATTGCTCAAAGTGGGCGACGGAGATACTGTGTCGGCAAAATGGCTAGAACAGATACTCAAAAATCAAACAGCTTCAGAGGAGAGAGGGGTGAACAATGGGGAAAAATACCCCACACCAGAAACTATGGATGCCTGACAGCAAGACCAGGGGAGCTTTTAGTTACACCAGGCAGCTTCTCAGACTGGGGGGCTGGGATCTGGGCTGAATGGAGCTCTAATCAGCAGATGCTGTACGGTCTCGAAAACTGTCAGGTCTGAAAGCTGGGTTGCAGCTCTCGATGAACACTTGGCGCAAGCGAACGATGGCTGGATCAGCACAGAAAGGGCATTGTTCCCCTGTTGTCAACTCCGTGGAGAGCCAGCTTCACATGCCAGACTCGCTACACACCAAGCGAGCTTTCAACAGAAGCGGTGCACCCAGACAAAGACCGTCTGACTAGTGTACGTACTCACCTTAAGGGCTGTAGCTCTGATAAATGTCTGAATGACTGGAGGCAGCTCTGGCAGCTTTCTGATGCAATTCAGAGGAAACGCACTACTCACCACGCTACTGCCTCTCCTTTGCAAAAAAGAAAAAATGCACAGCCTTGCATTCTTCACATATTACTTACAGTATTCACATCTGAGGAAGGGCACACAGAGGTGTGTGGAACACTGTATTTTACATCGCCCTGATGTAGTCTATGAAGTCAAGATTAGAACATCTGGACAGTGTGTTTACGGACATGATAGTGGGTTACGTGCTTCGGTAAGAGCTGTTTTTTATTCCCCATTAACCATGTGATCTGTTTCTCATTACCTGTGATCTACAGCGGTCATAGATGTGGTCTTTCACTCAGCGGTACACTCATAATGAAACTTTCAGATCGCCCAAAATATCGATTCGTTTACTATCACACAACAACACTTAAGTGTCCTTCCAACACCCAACCCCCAATGGAACTCAAGCCTGCTTTCTGGCATGTGCCCACATGAGCATGTATGAAGAAACCAGAAATTACAACGTCATCTTTGTACTCGGTAGTAAAAGATTAATCTGACATCACCAAACATTATGATATAATTCAGCATTTCACTTTTCCCAACAAACTAGAACTCTCGTCTCGCTTTTTCCACTTCACTCCACATGAGCATGACATCATTCGTTTGTAGCGTTTCTATAAAGTTGACGCAGTTTTCCTAAAAAGCCACAGAAGCAAAAACAAAACGCCACCGCAATGTGTGTAGCCCACCCTCACATTACAAAACAGTGAGTACTGATCCAAGTTAAGAGTCCAGGTTGAAGGTCTGCGCAAACCATGACTCAGCAAAAAGAACAGATTTCATGACAGCGAGGGGTAAAGGCAAGGGCCTTCTGTTTGGCTTCACTACTTGTCCCAAAACAACCCTGTTTACAGACACGGAGCCAAAAAATTGCAGAGGGTGTGTTAGATTGCGTTCCAGGAGAACAGCTGAGGAAGAGTTGTGAACAGCTAGAGGAAAGATCTTCCCCTCTTTTTTTAGAACGATTACCCAGGCCTGAACATGTTAATGTGTACAGTTAAAGTCGAGAGCAAATATTTGAATTCTCCTGGTCAAATTACTTTTTTTTTACTTGATTTCTAAGTGAAAATTACACACACATGCCCTACAGGTAACAAACTGAAATGTAGCATTTGGTGTCAATTTTAGAGCACATTACATACCGAATTTAACATATTAAATGTATATATATTTATATATATGTCCAATAATACTTATACACACCACATTTATCCAATATGTACAGTTTAGCTACTGAACAGTAACTGCGTTATAATGAGCAGAAGTGAGTTCTCTAAACAACCTAAGAACTTATTTCACCTTCAACAATGAGCAGAAACCTTTCATTTGACTAGAGGTATGCAAACATTTACACTTAACTGCACAATGCAGGCAAAGCTCTGTGAACACAGTTTCACATGAAAATCACACCTTGCAACTGGCTGCTCATTACTAGTAACTACGGGCGTCATAAAATATGCATAATATTTATTCAGCACCACCTCCCATGGCAGAGGTACTGTACAACACCGGGAAGTTCAGTTTTACCTTATAAAAGTATTTATGAGATCAGCCATGCTGATAAACTGGAACAGATCCACGGTCCTATTAACCATTCTCCATGACCGCCTTAAAATAGTGAGTCAGGTTAAAAAATAATCCCATCAGCTGCACCTGAACACATGTACACTTTGTGTGTGTTTACGAGGAGTGAAGATAAAATAGAAGCACACTTCATTAGCACATGCACTCGATGTGTTTATAGCTGCAAAAGAAATGCGACATGGAATTCTAGGAATGAAACATCGACTACAAAAGAAAAAGTATCGTTGGGATTACACACATCACCACACACTTCATGATAAAACACAACTAAAACGGAAATGCACCAACAAGGCAGCATTCAGAACTTTCTGCAGTTGTCCTGGTTAGAACACAAGTTCACAAAACAGGTTTCTGCTTACGAGTGCATGCATTGGTCTTTCCAAGCTGCACACACTGTGGAAAAATGGAGCCACAAATAGTCCTCTGAGTGATGCCACAGGAGAATAACGTTTGGTGCCATAAAGAACCATGTTAGCAAAAGAGATGTGGAAGTGTGACGAACCCTGTACACTTTACAATGTAGGAAAGAATCTTCACATAAGAAAAAGGCTCTTTACCTCTTTAACAGTTCATCACAGATCGTTTACATAGTGTAAAGATTCTTTAGACACTTTAAAAAAATTACACAAATGTCTCTCAACAGAAATATGCATTAAAAGGTTCTTTAGGGAACGTTAAGTTCCTTTATGGCATGGGGGGAGGAACTAATTATTTCACCTTTATTTATAAAAGTGCAGGAAAACAAAAGTTCCTCCCCGTGTAGAACATCAGGCAACACAGACATCGAAGAACCATCTCAAAGCAGGAATGCCTTGCCAAGTGAGGTCTACACACATGGGAGTTTCAGGTTTACTCACACCCAGACTGACCTATGCACAGTAGAAGCTTTTTAACCATGGCTCCTCCTAAAAAACATTTTCAGCAGCTGTCTCGCGCTGTATACTTCACTGCAGAAGATAAAAACAAGAAAAGATATTACAAAATTGTAATTGAAGAAGTGGTTTCCACTTGTCACTAGCTGATAAGTATGTGCATTATTTTCGCAAAAAATGTGATTTACAGCACAGTCCGAGGTGTTGCACTTGTATAAACTTAACATAATAGATTCGCAGACAATGTACAAGAAAACAAAAGTACTAGAAGCCTTTAAACAAAGGTATAATTTAAAAATGCCATGTTTTAATCAGTGAGACATAATTAAGGATTCACCGTCAGTTGTTTACAAACTCAGTAGTGAGTCTGCGTTTCCTATTTCAAACCAGAGTCTGTGATATTGCGTCACGACTCGCTGCCCTTCCTGTCAAGATGTCTCTCCCTAGCCCCTAATGACAACTTCCCTCTTTTAACATAAATACACAGACATATATATCAGTGTAACATAATGGAAAGACGAGGAAACGAGATCTTCCCAAAAGAACTACAATGATGGGAGGAACTGGTCAGTGAAATTCAGTCAAAAGTCATGGCATGCATTTATCACACAATTGGCTTAATGAGCGTTACCAAGCCGGCCTAAGCATCACCTCTTATTCCGCTTAGAAATGCAACAGAACTCCTAGGGCCATATGTCAGGGCCTTGCTCTATGTGGGCAGGAGGGCCTTCCATCCCACCCTAAATCCCCTAGTGTGACGCTGGCCAAAGTAGGCGTCTGTTAACAGAGTTGGCAATTGGCTACCCGCCAGTTTGTTCATGATCAACTTTACAGAACCTGATAACGAGCATTTATTCTTCCACACCAAGTGTATGGCTCATCCTTCCTGTTGCAACATAAGCTCTTCATGAGTGTTGCAGCATGAGCTGGTGTGTGTGGGAGGGGTGTTTGTCCCTTGGACTATGTTTAAGAAGGCAAGTCTCAACACCCTGTTCTGGTCAGGGGTTCTCGTCAATCCCGCCATGGTCATTGTTTGTCTTAATGGTAAAGAAAACAGACTTTTCCCAAACCTCACTAAGTGCACTGGGGGAAAAAGTGTCCTATTAACACAGGTCCAACTGATAACTGTGACTTAATAAAGAACATTAGATCTCCTGCAACAGGAGAGCAGCAAAGACCCTAAAACCAACTAAAAGTCTCAAATGAATCAAAGCCTAAAGCCTTGTGAATGCACAGTCATTGTGCAGCAGAGTGTGTGAATGTGACGTCAGCAGTCAGTCAGAGTGCTGGAGGCTTGCCAGAACAGAGTCCCTGAAGCCGGCTCAGTGGGCAGCAGAACGGTCACAGTATGCCTTGCAGCATCCGTCACAGCTTTCCTACTTGTCACCGTTCCCTAAACTGCTGCTATGCACACCCTGTGGCTTTAAAACCGAGAATTAACAGCCGAAAACCTCCAGAGATATAAAAGGAGAACGGTGCTCCTTCCTGTTTTGCACACCTGCTGTGGAATTAAGGCTGAAGTCTGGTTATAGACCATTTCTCAAAAATTACAATATGCCTGACCCAATAGGACAGATTTGTCACAAACCTGTGCTTTGTTTCTACAGCGCTGATAAAATGCAGCTTAAACAATCAGACTAAACACAAAACAACTTGGGCATAGTACAAATTTTTGTCATGATAATCATTAACTGGGACCATTCCAGTTTTGCTGACCAACAGCACTGGCAGTGTAACCAGATAAGAGACGCTAGATTTGCAAGTCTACAGTATATACTGTATTAGACAATATGGAGTGGCCTATGGGGACAAAAAAAACACTTTAAAACAAAAGTATGCAAATTTCTACTTACATCCAGGCTGGCTGAACTAGTTACACCTATATTAACATGGTACCTGCTGTATATATAAACCTATACAACATGTCTAAGGAGCCCACATGTGCAAGACTGGATGGTCCAAAATTAAATTAAATTAAATCTCCTTACATTATTAAGCTAAGAATGCTTGGTGTTTGTCTAGCACACTCAAGCCAACATCTAGGCCTAAGCCCAAGTCTAACCTTTTACCTATGATGCAAAAAAGTAATTATTTTTACTTTTAAAGCCCTCAACATTAGTAATATGATTAATCATTCAAATAATGACTACATGTCTACAAATCATAAGCGTGTAATTCTGTTTCTTGTGCTACTGCTGTGCTATGCAGTGTTAACCTGAGTAAGGGAAGCCTCTTTGAGTTGAGGTTACTTGGGGAGTTTTTACTTGCCACTATCTCAGGTTTGCTCACTGGCTTGTGGCTTGGACCTAGGTTTCTGAAAAGTCGCTTTGTTGTGGGGGGAAAAAACTATACAAATAAATGTAAAATCCTTGTGAACATGATAAATTAGAACATGATATCACCTGTGCTACCTGTCCAAGGAGTCCACAGGCTTCAGGATTAGACATTTCTCTTTTTGTTCAGGTGTGTTGAGAGAAGACTTGCAAAATATTGACCAGTAAACAGAACAAGAGCCATTCTTGTTCAGTTGAATGAAGCCATGTAAAATACATACGGGATCTCGGTATGATCACTATGTTTCATTCTGAAGCCCTTCATGGTCACAGGTGGAGATCATGGAAACAAAGTCCGCGATCACTGGTTTTGACTGAATCGCAACTGTTTCATGTGGAGGGAGGAGGAATCACGTCCGTTCTGTACTGCAGGTCTGAAAACCTCTTGTCTGTTTTAGTAGAAGAGCAGAAGCCCTAAAGGCTGGTTACGAAATAAATGTTCTTGTCCAAATTACACACTGCGAGTCAAAAACACTTTTGAACTTAGGTGATATAACCTGTAACCGAGCGAAGCTTTGCATTATAGTAGGCGTTCGGGGTCATTAAAGCTAGTACGGAAGACGATAAACTTACGTAACGTAAAGAGCTGGTCCGTGAACACAGCTAACTTTCAAGTCAAGTCAAGGCGACCAGGGCTAAACACAGTGCAACACCGAACACTTAGCCAAGCTGCTGGAACTGGCACTTGAACAGGTCTAGAGCTTTCCGAGCTGTGTTAGCAACAGTTCCAGAATTCCTATCCAGCTAGGAAGCTAACGCCACAGTCTGCGAGTATGTTTGTGTTTATTTATTGGTAAACAACACCGGAGAACAAGCTGTCACCAGCAGCTGGACCCGCCGTTAAGACTCACCCCCGCTAGCGACACGGAGCCCTGTTCTCTCGCAGGGTTATCCGGATGAACCAGCTAGCTAGCTTTTTACCCAAAACGGTGACACAAATAACGTTACATAGCCATAAGACCGAGGTGTTGTTTTGTCAAAAACCTATTCGGCACACACAATAACATGCAGCCCGAACTCAACCGGCTCATCCCAAAAAGTCCAGCGACCTGCGAGGCGGTATCCGCGGAAATTAGCTCGCTAGCTGCACCGCTCGCTAGCTCGCTAATCACATCATCGTTCCGTGAAGCCAGGCGAGTTTGACCAGTCTTGAACGAGTCAGCCTACCTGCTCAACAGACAGAAATACGCGCCGTCCGGCCTATCCGAAAGCACAATCCGGAGGTGCGAATGTCGCCTAAGCTCCAGGTGTACGAGACGAAACTTGTTTCCGAAATCCAGCGTCCCTCCAGCCGCAGCAGTCGCAGCTTCACCTGCCTACCGCGCTCTCGCTCTCTCTCTCTCTCTCTCGCGGTCCGCTGGTGCTGCAGCCCGGCTCAACCAAACCTCGCCCTTCCTTAGCAACGGACCGCCTTCATTTGCATAGTGGGCGGCGTTTTCCACGCACGACGCGACGCACGACGATGGAATAAATAATGCGCAGAATGAGTGACGAGCGGCTAGAAAAGCAGACGTTGCTGTGTAACATTGCAGAATAGCAAGGGTCGAAGGCTGAATAACTTCGTACCTTGATTTATTTTGTTATGCTGATGGTGTTGACCATGATTCGGACTGTCAGTGTGTATTTCATCAAGGGCGTCATGAAAACATGAGGCTACAGCAGAGCCAGCTGTGCAGACATGGATTCAGCATGGTTCTCAACTCCAGTGGTGTTAAAACACTCTTTTAGATTTAGGGTAAATCTGGGTCTGGGAAACCGGTTGTGTCCTAGAGTGAAAAAAGTCTTTAGGCTCTTCTGAAAAAAATCACATGAAAGATGAGTGACTTCCCAGGCCTCCAGAGCAGAGCACAGCCACATGCCCGGCGTGCCAAGGCAAAGTGACTCGAGAGGGACCAGCAGACTCATCAGATATGTCAGGTCTGTTGTGCTCTCAGTGTCCTGTTGATCTTTTTATCTCTGGTCCTGCCCACTGGCCTGTTTGTGTCAGTGGCCTATATCAGGCCTCACCAGTGTGGTGGTCAGTGGCAGTTCATTCACTTTATTTTGAAATCTGAAACCACCGTGTGTGAGGGAGGTATGAATGCACCACAACGTAAACAAACATACTCACTCAACGTTATGCCATGCACACATACACACGCGCAGACAGCTGGTCTTTGCTGAGGCCCGTCTGATCCATAGGTCAGCATGACCTCTGTGCTGACCTTTAAATACCAAAGCATCAACAGCCAGCTTCCACAAATTGTCAGAGCTGAAGGACTGGCACTCGAGTGGAGGCAGATGTTTGCTGAAATTCTGTGAAAAAATAAAGATAAGAAATAAAAAGAGGAGGTGGGCAAAGAACAGGTGAAATGTGAAAAGCGAAATATCAGAGGTGTCATAGATTCATTAATAAACATATAGGTCAGTGTTTGTAGCTGAATATCACTTCACCTCAGAGGGAGTTAATACTAAATATCATGTCAATTGTGGAAAAGAGTCCTAATATTATATTAAAGACATCTGGTTATTAGTAATCTTCCCATCTATTATTTGCATGTGTGAGGAATGCAGCTCCTGGAGACCATGCTGAAGCGCTTCTCATCTATTTTAGAGTGTCTCGGCATGAAATCTGAATCTGATGATGTGACTTTCATGTTAGAGCTCAATTGGACTGAATCCATCTTTTATTTTTTATGTCAGCTTCCCACCCAGTGGCCACATACTGAACTGCAGTCCAAACACCTCACTGCAAATCAAGGGATTAAAGGCCACGTTTCTTCAAAGTCCAAACAAAATGAATGAAAATCCATTGTAACACCAGTACCTTAGTGATGCAGCTTAGTGATAGCTCTTAGCACAGTACCTTAGTGATACAGCCTAGTGATAGCTCAGCATCAGTACATTAGTAATACAGTTTATTGATAGCTCTTAGCATCAGTCTCTTAGTGATATAGTTTATTGATAGCTCTAAGCATCAGTACCTTACTGATACAGTTTATTGATAGCTCTTAGCACCAGTCTCTTAGTGATATATTTTATTGATAGCTCTAAGCATCAGTACCTTACTGATACAGTTTATTGATAGCTCTTAGCACCAGTCTCTTAGTGATA
>JBBPDA010000001.1:37165451-37176409 GCA_037974385.1 Arnoldichthys spilopterus
AGTACCTTAATAATACAGCTTAGTGATAGCTCTTAGCATCAGTACCTTAATAATACAGCTTAGTGATAGCTCTTAGCACTAGTACCTTAGTGATACAGCGTAGTGATAGCTCTTAGCACCAGTATCTTAGTGATACAGCTTAGTGATTGCTCTTAGCATCTTAGTGATACAGAGGAAGTGGTGGTGTAATGTTAGGGCAGTTGCCGTGACCTGAAGATTGCCAGTTCAAATTCCAGACTGGGTACCTGTGAGCAAGGTATGGTAAGGTAATGTCCCCAAGCACTGTTCTCTGGGTGCCCCCTTATTGCTTCTACATGAATGGGTTAAATACAGAGGTCACATATCATGCTGTGTTGTGGTATGTTCACAATGACAAATAATCACTCAATCACTTTGTATTGATGAAAAATCTGCAAATCTTGGAGATTCCTCATGTGGGATCAAACACCACACCAGACTCTTCTCTTTTATTATTCCTCACTGGTGGAATGAGCTGCCCAGCTACATTAGAACTACAGAGTCTCTCTCCATATTCAAGAACTGCCTCAAGACTCAACTGTTCCAACTGTACGGTCACGTAGGATAACTGCCTACAGAATGTTAATTTTACACAGTTATATTGTAGCATTTGCTGTCTGTATTTTATGATGAGAGGAATGTGTTGGTCTCCTTGTAGCACTCACTTCAGAGTTGTCCTATGCAACTAAAATGCTTGATTGTTCCTGTATCTTGGAAGTCACTGTGGATAGAAGCATCAGCCAAATGAATACATGTAAGTGTAAATCTAGTTTTCAGAGCTCTGGCAACCTAAGGAGTGCAGCTTATAGCGTTCTTAACATCATCTTTATGTATCACATGTTTCCTGAACATTACATCATGCGTAAAGACGTTTTTTTCTGGGCTATAGACTCTTTATTTTTCTTTTGAATCATGGTTTTGGTTCAAGTATGTACAAACTGTAAAATGGTAAATAAACAAGGAAAACAATAAGAACAAGTCTTTGGACTTGACATGTCACATATGCTTTTTTCGTGGTGTTTCACAGTACCATGCAAAATCATAAATCCTTAAAAGTGCTTGTACTTGATCTAATATTAAACAGAATGAATTAGTTAGCCCACATTTGATTCCCAAGCCCACAGCCTTTGATAAAGATTCAGCTCAATAGAGTTTCCTTGTTACTCTCTGCTCCTTGAAGCAATTCTAAGATCAGGTTTCAAACTTTTCAGTATGACAATAGTATCTACACTGATGCTGAATCAGTGAATGAAGAGTACAATGTGTCAGCTCCCAAAGCTATGAACCTACGGTAGCTGGCAAGCTCTACGCAGCTCACCTTTCACAAGTGCTGCAAGTACAGATCTCAGATTGTTCGCTTCAAGGATGACTTTGCAGAGTATGTACATGTTTATCTTGATATATTATATTTTGTCCCTTCATCTAAACCGTCACTGACCAGAATGGTTCAACATTTAGTAATGGTGTTTAAAAAGAAACACTGACTCCATTAAGAGCTTTATGAAAACAGCTGCTTAGGTCTACACAGAGGAGCCACAGCTTTTGTGGAAATGAGTGTGTACAGGTGGGCACTCTGTGACCATTCTCAAAAGTAGTAAAAGGCATAAATATACATAACTAGTCTCTCCCTTTGTGTCTTTAACCAACACAACAGAAAAAGAAAACTCAAGACATCACAAAATTCTCCTGCCAACCATGAACTACGTTATTTTTTGATGTAAACTTTGACCATGTCCAAAATATACGAGTGATCGTGAGTAGCCTGGACAACGAAAACTCCACTTAGGACTGCAGTTTGCAGGTTCAGCTTTTAGCTTTCCCCGGTCTGGATATCTAATATCAGTGGTGTAAGCACAGAAGCAGGTTTGGAGGTGCTGAAGATACAGAAGTGGTTATTCATTTATTTATTTAATTTATTGGACATGGCCATTGTTTACTTGTCTGAAAGCAGCACCTTCAACTAAAACAGTGTGCAGACATTGTTCCTCTGGGCCCTAAAGCACCACAAGCTTCTGCAACCTCTCCAAACTCCTCCCCTCGCTTCCTTCTTCTAACTGGCCTTCTCAAAGTCAGGTGACCAGCTGAGGCTCCCAGGACTGGCTGGCCATCTGGGGGCGGCACTGTGCGATAACTGGTGGGCCTGCTGGGGGCTGGCTGTCCAGACACAAACCACTGATCATATGCTGCAGTGCTGGACCTCTGGGCTTCCATTTCTGTTGGACATGAGAAACAGCAGAGATGAGGAGGATAAATTAGTATCACATAAGTAGGACCAGGTGCACAGTGACTACAGTAACACAGATTCATGACATATGGCAGTGAGTCCCAAGTCTGGTCTTGGAACACTAGTGCCCTGCATATTGTGACTATAGAATCAAAATCTCATGGTTCATTTTTTTTCATTCCTTTTTTTATACATTTTATTGTGTGAATATTTCAAAATAAAAAGGTCCAAAATGACTTGGAATAAAGACAAATCTTACATTAACCTGCAGTATAAGTTATGAACCATCTGTGTTTGTTTTTCCCCCCCCCTTGTCTAGCACACCTAATCCAACATCTAGGTAACCTTTAAAAGTTGATAAAGATTATTTTTGCTTTTAAAATCCTCATCTTCAAAAATATGATTAATCATTTAAATAATTACTCAAACAAGTGTGTAATTCTTACTGCTTCTTGTGCTATTGCTTTGCTATCCCATATTAATCTGAGTAAGATGGGGACCCTCTTTGAGTCGCGGTTACTCGAAAGGTTTCTATTTCCTGTTCCGTGGGAGTTTTTACTTGTCACTATCTCAGGTTTGCTCACTGGCTTAAGGTTTGGACCCCCCATATTTCTTTCTGACAGCACTCAATGTGAAAAGCACTATACAAATAAATGTAACATGATTACTGACGTGATTCATAACAATACGATGTTGCTGCTTTTACTATGTGAAGAACAGGATCTAACAAAGCTGAACATTCATGTATTTTAACTTTATTTTAGAAACTGTTCTTGTCCAGGTGTTGGGGACCACTGATGGTGCCAGTGGTGGCCTAGTGGTTAGGACCCTGTTCTTGTCAACAGAAGGTTGAAGGTCCTGAACCAAGCACTACTGAGGTTCCCTTGAGCAAGGTACCATCCCACTACACTGCTCCCTGGGCACTGCTGATAGCTGCCTGCTGCTCCAAATGTGCACATGTGATGGGTTAACGGCAGTGGTCACATTTCATTGCGGTGCACTGTGTGTGATTCAGTGTATTTGTCACAAGTAAGTCACTTTCACATAAGGCAAATACATTACACACGTAAAGATGGCCATATGGAAAATTACAGCTGGAAAAAGTAGTGACTGGATACTATAAAATGATGTCATACATTTACAGGAAACATAGCCAAATTATTGGCACATTAGATCAATATGTTACTGCAATAAAACCCAATCCAAACTAGATGATGTAACCAGCTAAAAGCTTTGGCAGCATCAGGAGTGAAAGGCTGTGAATGTGTTCAGTGAATTTAACCCAAGTTCACTCTAAATACTGCAGTATCCTGTGTATACACACGTTTGTGAGGGTTTTTGTGTGTCTTGGTGGCTGTGCGGCACAGCAGGTTTTGTTTAAGGATGAGTAATGAACTTCCCTACAGAATAACTCACAGTCACAGAGCTTTCTGATCAGATGGCTGATTAGGCTGGGCACTGTGGAAAGTCATGACAGCCAAGCCAAGAACATAAAACCCTTTCAGTACTGACAGTGACCTACAGTGCCTCTTGAAGCCATTCTTCATTTACACAATCCATGCTTGCAGCCGTTCGATCCTGTTTGCTGACTATACATTTTATTCACTCAGGTAAACATCCATTTCTTTCTCCCTCTACTTAAAAGAAAATCATTTATTTCTATGCACCATTTATTTCTAACAGCTAGAAATGTATGATTCAGTGTAAAGGTTGGGGTTCCATAAATAAATCTGCTCTCTAAGAACTGTCCCTTGGTGCCCATCACAATGATGAATACAGAAATAGCTGAGCAGTCGCCTAATGGGACCAGAGCTGTTTGTGCAGGGCATGCTGAATTTGGGAACAGCTTTAAATGAACTAGACATAAGTCACTGTGGAAGAAACAAGCTCAGGCTAATGATCAAAAAAGACATTATCTAAAGTCGAACATTAGTAACTGGAACCAGATGTATATGGATCAGAGATGTGTGTGTGTGTGTGTGTGTGTGTGTGTGTGTGTGTGTGTTTGTGTGTGCGTAACATAATTGAGATTCAAATTCGATTCCAATTATTTGAGATGATCATACTTATTTCTCGCCATGGTGAGATGTTTCAGGCATGTTGTAGAAGCTAGAATGTGAGAGCACTTTCATCAGTTCGGAAAGTAAATAAATGTTAATAAATGTTAACGGCAGAAAGAATAGAGCACATTCCCAGAGACAAGTTATTGGTCTCACCCAAACAACAAAAACAACACCAACCAATATGCAATCCTGCATTATGCCTGTATTATTTGTATTTTAAATTACTTTTAAAATACTTTGTAAATATACATTAAACAGCTGCTTGAAGCAATAAAGATGGTTAGAACAGATTTTACGTTTATCCAATTTGCATGCTAGTAATCGGCAAAGAATGAAATAACACGATATGTCATGACGTTTTTCTTGACCTCCAAGTTGGAATGAGCGAACGGAGCCAGTAGTGCCACATTTAAAAAGTAAAAAAACTATGTCTACAATTGTTGCTCAGTCAAATTAAGGCAAATTTAAAGACTTGTGTGATGTATAATGTGTAATGTATTTGCCTTATGTGAAAGTGACTTACTTGTGACAAATACACTGAATCACACACAGTGCACCGCAATGAAATGTGACCACTGCCGTTAACCCATCACATGTGCACATTTGGAGCAGCAGGCAGCTATCAGCAGTGCCCAGGGAGCAGTGTAGTGGGATGGTACCTTGCTCAAGGGTACCACAGTAGTGCCCAGGCCAGGACTTGAACCTGCAACCTTCAGGTTCCAAGTGCAGCGTCCTAACCACTAGGCCACCACTGCCCATGTCCATGTCTGTTCTTCTATCTGTAAAGCTAAACCCATCAGCTGTCATTCCACTAAGATACAACTAACAAAGTTACACACCATAACAAACCCTGTAAAATCAGAAAACATAACTAATAATAGTAATAACTAATAATGTTGTGTATGTAATAAAATATTTCCTCAAAGCTCTTTGAAGCTCAAAGTAACAATGTTCATGACACATATTGTGCATATTGTAACATGACTTTTAGTATTGAAAATATCTTCATATTGTCCAGCTCCAGTGTTAAATAGCCAGGTAGCATTACTCAGTTATGTTGTTTTAAGCTTTAATTTAATAGCTGCATAAAATGAACAAACACAAAAAAGAAAAAAAACGTTATTTGAAAACGTTTGTTTGACAAGCAGCTGAACATTTCTAGCATTATTCTATTACAAGTACAGTCAAACCAAAGTCCCAAAATGCTTAACAATTCATTTTATTTCACCTAGCGCAGAGCTTGGACATGCAGACAAGATGCAACTGCATTCACTAAAATATGCACTCATACAGGCACACACACTTTCACACACATGGCCTGTGTTTAGCCCCAATCTCTGAGCCATAAATCAGGCTTTGGGTCAGATCCAGGTCCAGCTGTGCTGGCAAGAGAGCATGCTGTCCCAAGATCGATGGGTAAAAGACGCAGGGGGATTGCTGCGACTCCGCTTGATGTTTTGGAACTCGAGACGCCAAGTTCTGCGATAACATACTATTTGTGCATCAGCACTTTCAGATTTACACTTATTCCTGCCACATGCGCTCTGCTGCATCCATGAACATTTTCACAGTATGACCTGTGTGATGGCTGTTTATACTTTACACTTCCAATGGAACATTCAGGGTTAGTTACAGGCGGTAAGTGTGAGAATGACACCAGATGGCAGAAGTACATGACAATACATAATGTTATTTATCTCCAGTGTTGTACAGCTTGCTTAGCAACAGGCACTGCGTTTGTGTATATATATATACGTCAATTACGTCTTGGTAATCCTTCATTTCTCACCCTGTTACTATCCCTGATGTTTATGACGAATCAGTTGTGATGGCAACATGAACTGCAGTGATATGTTTGCACTTTGTTCCATTTTACTGGCTCAAAGCGGTGGATTAGAACTCTAAAGCCAGTGGGTCTGAAGGCAGAGCAGAGCTGATGTTCAGTTTCTCATATTGTCATAATAACCTGAGAGAGTCATAGCACACTACAAATTATAATTTCTTAAGTAGTCATATACTGTCAAGCGCAAAATTTAGCAAAACCCCAGTCAAAAGACCTGTTTTTGTAGATTTTTAGGTGAAAGTAAGTACACTAAGTACACAATAATAATAAAAAAAACACAAACTGTGGTTTGTGTAAAGGTTTACGGCACATTTCATATGAAGCAAGTTCCAGTCTGGTACATTCTCACTGATATTCTATACTGTTTTTACATTGCACCAGTACAACATCAGCACTGTGTACTGTTTAAATAATGTGTAAAGCCACTTGGTTTACAATGCAGACACTCTGTACTGCCACCTCTTTAGATGGTACCTATCCTCTTTACAGTTAAAAAGACACTTTATTTCCCACAATTTAATTTATTACACATTAGTCATTGTCCATTTTACACCACCTGTATACTTGTATATGGACGAGCTGATTATAAACATTTCTCTAATCCCATACAAAACAAAAACTAAAACAAATTTTTACATCCGTTGACCTATAGAGGATGTGTACTTCATTTCATTTAGAAGATTAACAATAAGTTAATACATCAGTGCAACTTTCCCTGCACGCAAATGGAAACACCTTGGTGCAGCAGTTCACAGCTAATCAGTTTCTCTCTCACCCACCCTGTTTGACAAATTGAAACCCCCCCTCCGTCAACATATCGAAACCTCATACCCCACCCACCTTGGACAAATGCACCCCCAACCCCTCCTTTGTTGGCATCAGCAGCAGGGTGTATCTAGCAATACTGACAAATGATAAAATCTCACTCTCAATTTTGCTTAGGGCCCCAGGGATGTCAGGGCTGGCTCTGGGCTGTAGGATATGATTTCAGTTATTACTACTCATACCAGTCCCTGATGCTCACCTGTCTAGACTCTTTAGGGCTGCACGGCTCTAGTCTGACCTTTGACCCTGAGGAGAAGGCTGTAATGGCCAGACACAGGTCCTGCTGGCGGATCTGTGGCTCCATCAGAGTCCATTTCTGAGGAGAAGAAGAGACAAAGTGGGTGATACTGTGACACTTCAGACAGCGGAGCTTAGCACTCCCCAGTTAAATTCCCAACAATTTACTTCACGCATTACACCAATGAGATTTGTTACAATATAGGTCAGAAAAAAGACTTTAGAACAGAAACAAGCCAAACTGCACACATCCAGCATGATTTCGTTTTATACAAGAAAGGGTACAAGAATGAACACATATACATAATAAGGAAAGCACCATATATAAATGATCCCTGCATTATAAATCAATTACTTTTTAAAAGCACATAGCAAACACACAACAGTATGTACTACACTTAAACAGACATGAACACACACATACACACACTTTACCTGTGAAGCAGGTATACTCGACCCACTTTTGCACTCAGCCAGACCTAAGCTGTCTGTATTCTGGCTCTCTAGGCAGAGCCCACCCTGTTTCAGCAGACTGTATGTAACCTTCTGCTCTGGAATCCTGCCAAAGTCAAATACAAACACAAGGCAGGAAACTGTTAATCCTTAAATGCATACCTCAGGTCGCCAGCAACCCATGAGCTCATTTTTGTTCCTCTACATTGTCTAGTCTTTTCCAGATATGAAACAGACACAACGTTTCAAAATTAAACAAATATTGTTTTATTTTATTTATTTTCAATATTTAATTTATTTATAAATGTTTCTTACTCTATACATCACTTTGTGTTAGATAAAAGTGCTGGGCAAACTGCTTATAATATAATCATACGTTTATGTCCATATCAGGCCTATATATTACTTTTACTTATTATTACTTATATTTTACTTCAAAAAATACCAACTTTTATTTGCCATAATTCTTTTGCACTTAGGACACTCCTCATAACATTAACATGAATGTGCTGGGCTAAACTGATGCGGGCTGAGTAGGCAGATCAGTGTACGGCCCATGGTTTTTGTGACATCACAGAGGATTTGGCTCCTGTGCGGCACAACTGTCTAAGCGTTTGCCTTATTGATGTGAGATTGCAAGTTTGATCCCCAGTACTGCCGGAGCCCCCTGACCCAGAGAGCAAGGCCCTCCCTCTCCCCCCATCATTCACAGTGCAGTGCTAGCCAGCTCAGCCATCTGCTAGATGATGAGACAGATTTGGTGGTCAGTGTTGTTCTTCAAGTGCGTTACGCTGTCCAAAGAGAGAAGTAAGAGGTGGGTCAAAAAGATGTGGCACCTGACTTCACATGAGTTAGAGAAAGCACATTCTAGGTTTTTCCTCCCAGTGTTGGTGGTAATGCGTGATATGGCACTAGGGTGGAATCTGAGATAACCAAAATGGTTAAGAAAATGTGAAAAATAAAAACAGTGGTTTCAGTCTGTGTTTGCATCCCAGCTTCCATATATAGACTGTATGGACAGGGGAGTGAAATATACGTTTTGAAAGTAATCAATTCATTCATTCATTCAGTTATTATCCGAACCACTTATCTATTATGGGCCACAGGAAACCTGGAGCCAATCCCACCTGACTATGGCCACAAAGGAGGGTACACCCAGGACAGGAGGCCAACCCATCAAGGGCAAATCATTTTAACATGCTACATCAAACTCTAAAATAACCATCATGTCCTGTATTTATCCAAATCAGCTACCCATGACTGCATGTAGGGCATTACACATGGAAAAGTATGTAACATTCCTTCCTCACTGAGGCTGGTATAGGGACTCCAGGCATGGAGAGGCTGACTCACCTTAGCTCAGGATACACATTCTCCAGATACCAACGGAAAGAGTTACAGTTTAGCTTCCTCCTCAGTGCCAAACGGTCTGCGATACTGAAGAATTGAGAGTAGATAAGATGTAGAGGAGGATAAGAAACAAGGAATAAAATTAGATGATTTCATTTCAAGATAGCAGTGTGCATGAGAGCCAGACTTGAATTACACTACCAGCTTTAGTCTCAAACAGACGGAGATCTTTTTACAAAAGGACTGTAGCAGAAAAGACTCCTGACCTTCCAAAGGCCTTGCCCTGAGCAGAGGGTCTCGCAGCATAGTAATACTGCTTATACTCATCCATCCACACTTCTGCTGCTCGTCGTGTATTTCTACAAACACAAACACACACAAACACATGCACACACACAAGCATAACGTTCTGTTGAAAATGCATGAATCCAGGGCAGCATTAAATCGCACCTTGTTAGATAAAGAGATCACACTCACTTTATGTAGGTGAGAGCATTGCCTTCTGGAAAATCATAAGGGTGACGTTTCCTGAAGACATGGCCCACACGGCTGCAGGGTAGGATCTCTAAACTGCCTCCACACATCCATACTCGGAATGACAACTCTATACAAAAGCCAATGAAAGAATCAGATAGAGCGAGAAACAAGTGTAGACACAACAGAAGCATGGACCCAAGACATCAGGGATGTTGTATTATTATTATTATTGTTATTATTAGCATCATTATTATAATCATTATTAATGTTATGTAATATAATAATTATTATAATTATTATATATTTGCAGTAATTTACAACAATTCTATAATATTATACAATAATTAGTGTATGTAATATTACATTATACAGTGTACATTTACATCTTGTAAACTATGTATCAAATGGTGTGTTATGTTTACATTTTATTCAATATTTCAAGGATTTTAAATGACTATGTACTGTAAACTGCAATCATTTTTGTTAAGCTATCGATCACCACTTCTGAAATACAAAGCATTCTGGGTGTGAATTGTATCCTACACTAAGCTCCATTATTAATGCTGTATAGCTTATATCTACAGCTCTGTTCACCATTTGTTCCTCTAAAATTAATCTAGATGTTTGACTAAAATTCACCTAAAGAGAAAAGCTTATTCTCTATAAAAGAAAATATCATATATAAATGTATAATATATAAATTCTATATAATCATAATCCTAATCAAAACACTGACTGCAAACTTCTGAACAATTATTCTACATTTTTGTAAGTTAGGCTAATTAAACATGAAAAAAATGTAAACATGGGAACATGTAACATTTAGTGTATAAACAGCCATTGACTGGACATGGTACCAAATGACCTCTTAGCCAACACATAACTCTGCCGCTTTAAAAGTGCTGATATAATTCAACCTCATTTCAGGTTTAAGATCTTTGTGACTGTCCTGTTTAGTAAGAAAATTTAAGCACAAAGAAAAATAAATTACAATATAACCCATAAAAAAAAAAAAAGAGTAGGATACCAGCAGGACCGATCACACAAATGAGGTAAATGGGAAAAGTGCTTATTACTTTTGAATGGGAAGCAGACATCTTTTACTGGTGGTTATTGAAATATTGTTCAGATCTCTGAAAGAGATAAATAATAGATTATTCCTCCTCCATAACCAACTCAGTCTGCATGAAGCATACAGGGTACACTTTCCCAGACCTTATGATCATGTATTAGGAGGAAGCATTAAAGGCTTCAGAGAAGCATCTGAGTAATCTCTCAATAGTCTTTGCACAGTATTGGTTTTGGGAACCTATACCTAGAGCAGTAAGCAGGTAATACCTCAGTTATTGCCAGCAGAGGGCTCTAAGCACATACACATACACACAGGCACATACACACACGTGCACACACACACACACACACACACACACACACACACACACACACACACACACACACACACACACAC
>JBBPDA010000001.1:37189043-37204568 GCA_037974385.1 Arnoldichthys spilopterus
AGGTTGCATTTCGTTGTGGTGCTTGAGTGTGTTCACAATGACAAATAGTCACTTTCACTTCACTTCACTTCACTTTTTTGAGCCCCCTCCATATTTAAGAAGACTAATTTTTCACAGAATATATGCATTTTTATTCCTAGAGCTCAATTCATAAAATGCACCAAGATCTTTCCTGGGACAACAGCGTCCAAAAAAAAAAAATATATGGCAAATACAGATGGAAGTGAAACCGCTCAGAGACACCAGTAATAATTACATTACCCCACCTCCACATGGAAAAAATCCTGTTGCAATAGTGCTGTAATCTGCTGTGTCACTGTCACAGCGTCTCATGAATTCATTATATAAAAGTATTATACAGAAACACAAAGATTTATTATGCGTGTGTGTATTTGTAAACATGAGGGAAGAAAATGACTACTTACTGTCAGAGCTGAAGTCATCCACAAGAATAATCTCCTGTATCAAATGGGGCGGACTTCTGATCAGTACGCTAAGGCAGAGAGGGAGAGGGAGAGGGTGTTACTGGACACAGCTCTTATGCATAATGTCCTTAGATGTTGAGGCTGAAAAGTCATACCACTGTGATGCTTCCTCTCTACCCCTATAATATTAATAGAGCTCTGACTTCAAAGACATTTAATTTCTTAATATGCTGTGTGTGCTGCAGGCAGTGAGCAGTGTGTTCGAGGGGTTAGCACATGCCATGTGAATGTATATGACTCTTACCTTTTAATGGTGCGCAGGAGAGTGGAGCGAGCTTCATTGTGGAACGTGATGATGATGCTGGTAGAGGGCAGGTCGGGGTCAAAAGTCATCGAGGCACACCTAAAAAGACAGCAAAAGTAGTGTCCTGCATGCGTTGGAGCTTCTGTTCAATAAATGTTGATGTTAGTCTTGCTGTGGCAGAGTAATAAAGAGAGAAATGTTCTGGCTTAAAATCTCAGCAGCTGAATTAGGCTGTGCACTACCTGAGCCAGGGCTTGATCCTGTAACTGTCTGTTCACGTGAGCATGGTCCTAATCAGTAGACCACCACTGCCCACATGCCATTTCAATGTAATAATGTAATAAATAAACATATCCTACATCATATTTATGGCGTGTGGCAGACACTATTATCCAGAATCTTTCCGAGTGGCACTCACTGGTACGGTATGACGTACGTACCTGGACAGGAAATCAAATCCCATTCTGCTTGTTAAAGGGCAGAGGTGTTATCCACTATACTATACGTCATAAAAATTGCACTACAAAGAGGTTATCAACATTTTTCCAGTTATTTATTTAATAATTGTTGTGTGTTCACTGGCAGTGATAATGGAAACAACACATTATTTATTATTTTTTTAATATAACAGCCACTATGGTAGAGTCTGTCACACTTTTGCTTTTTACCCAGCAGACCAGGGTTTGATTACCCACTCTGGAAAGAACACAGAGTCCTCAGGCAATATTCCTTAATGCTACATTAGCTACCCCCGGAACATGATTAGAATGAAAGTCGTTCTGGTTAAGAGTTATTTTGTGTATTTGCCATCCTAACAGTGGATGAATCCACAAAGCTATGTTTTACCTTCTTTTACAGTGCACCTGGAACAGTTAACCCTATTGAAACACTTTAACTTAAACCTACACCTAGCCTTTGCCTTTGTCCCCTGTATCTGTGCTAACAGAGGTGTTCTAATGTTGAGCAAACATGAATAAGCATATAAAAATTGGACCTTTCTGTGTGCTACCATCACATGTAAAAGAAGCACAACAGTGCCATTTATTGTGGAATGTGCACTGGAATTTAGAGTAACAACACAACGCGATGTGATGTGTATTCATGCTTTTACATATTAAATAAAAGCAATAGCATTGTTAAGAAACTGTTATGAGCAATAGACTAAATTGAAGAAACTGTCATTTTTCATGCAGGTCTTGAAGAGTTAATTAAGTATTTGATTTTCCAAGCACATTCCTAAATGTGACCATGGGAACAAGCATCAGAAAAAAATGCAGTTGGAAAATACTAAAAATGAACTCTTCCAATTTAGTTATTAATCTTAATGCTTCTTATGTAGTTAAGATCCTGTAACTGTCACAAATATCAAATGTCAAAATGTCAATAACTGAAGAGTGTAAATATCTATAATTAGATTAGGTCTTTTTGTTTATTTGTGTATGTGTGTGTTTGTCCCATTATGTGGTGATTGCATTGTGAAATGACTCCCAAATGTGTGTGTGTGTGCTTTTACAATACCTGTAGTGTCGAGTGTCCCTAATGGTCCTTTCACTGCCCAGTCTGTCACTTTCCTGCAGGTTGAAAGCATGCTCTCTGTATGGATCCTCTCCTGCCTTTAGCTGCTTACTAGCTAAATAGGCCCTCTCATCAAACGTGCCCAACAACTGGCCCTGCTGCTCTCCCCTTGGAATGTGGGTGACCTGATCGAAAGAGAAAACAGAAAGAGACAATTAAAACATCAGCAAAGTTCCCATATGTTGTGCTTGCTATGGTAAAGCTGGGTCTAGAATTCTGGTAACCTACACCAAAAGCACTACAAACCCTCACCTTCTACTAGCCAAAACCTCAACACTTCCCATTAGAAATGACACGTTTCCCTCATAAGCACTTCGGCATCATTAGTGCTCAGCAAGAACAAGTTACAGTGGAAGCTAATTAACAGCACCAGATGTATCTGCAACCCAACACCGAGTGAGTAATCTCTATGTCACACAGTCGCTAGTGTCATAAAACAAACGACACATCAAAACCTTACTCCTTTTTTCCTCAGACCTTCTGCAGGAACTGTTCTGCACACATCCGAATCATACGGTGTGAGAGAAAACATGACATGGTTCCAGAAGAAGCCGGAATAACGATATGTGATCATAAAGTGTATTAATGACTGCGTTATCGCACACCATTATTCATGCATGCGGTTATCTATGTTGCAGTGCTTTCCTATTCCAAGTTAAGCTGTTATATAACAAGACACTCAATTTTCACTAATGCTGCACACACGAATTGTAAATGACGATGCAAAGGAAAAGAGTTCTTGATGCACTCTGGAATGTTTGCCATTATCATATCAATGCTCTCTGCTGCTTCACCAATTGCAGCCTCATTGGTGTAAACATCAGCTCACATCATTTCATCGTGTTTATATAAACATGCTGTGGATGGATAGGGAACTTCAATGCGCTTGGCTTTGGAACGAAGCTGCGGCGGGTCAAGCCATGACCACTGACTGTGTGGTCAGGAGAGCGGACTGGAAAACTAGAGAACAGTAGACAAAAAAAGGACTGGATGGGCAGGAATGGGAGGAGAGCGGGGAGAGGAAAGGATGTAAAGACAGCATGAAAGAATAAGGTTTGCGAAAGTTGGGGGAGAGAGTGATGGAGAAAATGGGGGGAGTAGCATTCTCCAGCACAGTGTTATTAACGAGCTGTCGGGAAAAGCTTAACCCACATGCAGGTTTCAGACGCAATGACCTCACTTTCCATTTCTGAGGAAGAAAACGAGACGCTGACAGTTTTTTCAGACTGAAGTTTTTTCTTGCGTGTAATCCACCAGATTACAAATGAACTAGCATTCACAGAGTACTGAAAGCATCTGAATCCTCTCTGCATGTCACTGCCCTCGGTTCTACATCGTATCTGATCCAACTTCGAACACACTGAGAACATTACCATTTCCATCAAAATGCATCTCTGCACAGATCCTGGCGCCATAATACAGCCAGACTGGTTTAAATGCACTATATCCTGAGGGCAGTAGAGCTGTTTAAACCTCTATTCAGTGAATGACTGTTACTTTTAGAGAGAAATGCATGGTACAGCTACACTGCTGAGGCATGTAGATGAGCCGTAACCCATACTCAGGTCAAGGTACAGTTACGTAGGCAAAATAATGATGCAAGTAAAAGCGCCCTTTAAATAAATTAAGTTAAACTGAAGGACAAAGCACTTAGGCATGAGTACTCAAACAAGTTCCCATGTATGTGTGTGTGTGTATGTCTGTCTGTCTGTCTGTCTGTCTGTCTGTCTGTCTGTCTGTCTGTCTATCTATCTATCTATCTATCTATCTATCTTTCTGAGTAACTTGTAGACCTGCAGAAGTACTTCAAGTCATCCTATATCTATCAGCAGAGAAACTGACTTAAGGAGCTTAGGAGATTAAAGGAATGAACGAATGAATAAATAAATAAATACATGAATTAATAAATAAAACTCAAAAGTAATCAATAATTAAGTTATCAATGTAACATTATTACACAAAAAAGGTATTAGCAATAAGGAATAAACTCAAATATTATTCAGTTAAAATAAAAATAAAAAAGATCCAGTCCACCGCCACTTTATTCAAGTGCATGTATCTGGTTACTGACAATGTTATCGTTCATTTGGATTTATTTCAAAAGAACATTAAAAAAAAAAAAAATGAAAATAAAAACATTGTGTTATTTCAAGTTAAGTTTTAGCCAGTCTTACTGAACGTCAGTGAGGCAACACCTTTTTATCAACATAATAAAATTCATCCTTAAATTCTGTATGGACCTCTGCAATCTCGTCTGGTCAATCGGTATACAACTCCAATTTCAACAGTTCATGCTCATTTCTGGTTCACGCTATTTTAAATATAAGCTACACTGCTCAATGTCTTAAGAGGTAATTTGGGGAAATGTAAGCGCAGAGCTCATGAACTAGCAGTCAGTGTTCAAACCTCTGATGGTCTTCGCAACATAAAACAAGCCTGAAGCTTAATTTACAGAAATAATCACATTTAAATGTGAATTAAATGTGATTTAAATGTTGGTCAGAAATTTCATTTAGACATATTCCTCAAAATGTTCAGCCCCTGGTATCACAAACGTAACAGCCAGCTCTAGCTCTTACATGTATCTGCATTACTCTGTATAATGTACCAGGCGGTATGTAAAGTACAATGTTCTTCTGTTTCCCACAAGGCAAAATCTGCTTCTAGAAGCATTTTCTTTCTTTTTAAACCCATGCAAATGTATAATTCCCTCTGAATTCCAAAATAGAGATAATGAGATGCATCTCCCTCTAGCCTTGTTAAGAAGCATCTGCAGAGTCAGATAATAGATGCAGAGTCAGATTGCGAGTGCTCATGCACTAGTAATTTTCACTCACATTAATTTAGGTAAAGAGCTGAAGAGCACCTGGTGTATACAATGCCTGAGGAGAGCAGGTGAGAGTTAGTCTTAAAGTTCAAACTGAGAAAACACCAGCTCAGTCAGCCCTGTGAGAATCCACTGTTCTGTACAGCTTGGACCATTCAGGGACAGTCAAGAGGAGGCATGAGTCAATTTGGAAATATTTGCCTTGAAAAGCTACATTCACATGTATCTACACGTCTATAGAGGTGTGACCCGATCATGTGGAATGAAACTGCATTCCTCAAATTAATTTACACCCCTGCATTTACTCACATAGCCTCACTGAACAAGGACTGCTGATCTGAGGTCAGATTCCTCCCATGTTTATGAAGAATTAAGCCAAAAAAAATATGATCCTTAAACAGCACTTTTGCTCTGCCGTGCTCCGAGAATAAAAAACCTTGAACTTGGAACAAAAGTAAGATGTTCTCAAACTGCACAAGGAGCCCAGGCATCGTCATGTCACACATTGTGAATGCAAGGCCGTTTCCCAGGCCTATCCAGTAGTGAAAATGAGACATATCAAATGGCTAAACATGCAAAAATAAAAGTTAAATTAAATAAATAAATAAATAAATAAATAAGAAACACAGGTCAGAGTGATTGTGTTCTGTATTTTACAGTAGTGCTTAAACGTTTGTGAACCTTTTAGAATTTTCTATATTTCTGCAAAATATGACCTAAAACCAAAGATGACGCCAAAAGCAAGATGTTTACTAGTCCACGAGGTCCACTGGTTTATGTTAATGCTCAAGAGTCGACTATAAAAAAAAAATGCTCAACAATCATGTGCATGGCAGGGATGAAAGGAAAAAGACACTACACTCCACTGCTCTCAACCATTTAATTGAAATGAGAAGCACAATGTTTGGAGAAGGGAAAAGCATTGCATTCCAGCATGAGAACGCTCTCCCATTTGTGAAACATGGGGGTGATATGATCATGGTCTTGGTCTGTTTTTTTTATTGCTTCTGGGCCAAAACAGGCTGCTGTCATTGACGGAACAATAACATTTGGAGTCTTATCAGGAAAACCTAAAGCAAAATGCTAGGAGATCTGTCCATGAACTGAGTCTCAGGAGAAAGTGGGTCATGCAAGATAACAACCCTAAGCACATAAGTTGTTCTACCAAAGACTGTTCAAAAAAATTAAATTAATAGTTTGAAACGGCCGAGTCCAAGCCCTGACCTTAAAGCAACAGAAATGCTGTGGAAGGACCTGAAGCCAGCAGTTCATGGGAGGAAACCCACCCTAATCCCAGAGCTGAAGCTGTTTTTTATGGAGTAATGGATTAAGATTCATCCAAATAAGGGTGCAGGACTGATCTGATTTAGTTTATTTTTCCACTAGGTTGGCATAGTGGTTAGGACCTTGCCCTTGGGACCTGAAGGTCGCTGGTTCAACTCCCGGCCCGGGCACTACTGAGGTACTCTTGAGCAAGGTATTGACCCGCTACACTGCTCCCTGTTGGTAGCTGGCCACTGCTCCATGTGTGCACATGTGATGGGTTAAATGCAGAGGTCACATTTTGTTGTGGTGCTTGAGTGTGTTCACAATGACAAATAGTC
Organism: Arnoldichthys spilopterus; assembly: GCA_037974385.1. Classification (NCBI taxonomy): domain Eukaryota; kingdom Metazoa; phylum Chordata; class Actinopteri; order Characiformes; family Lepidarchidae; genus Arnoldichthys; species Arnoldichthys spilopterus. The sequence goes on from JBBPDA010000001.1 coordinate 37,195,779, forward strand.
ACTTTCACTTACATACAGTATATTCAGATTCAGATACAAATATGCATAAAACAAACAAAAACAAATAAATAAAATGTTCTCATGCAAATTTGTCAGGTTTGGATTTGGAAGTAGATGCGAGTGAGGCTGGTGACAAGGTTCATCTTTCAAAGGTAATCAACATGAAAGCAAACTAATCCAGAACTTACACAATTTGAGATCAAGCGTGACATACAGTCATGACCGCAACAACAGCAGAAACTACAAGACTCACAGACACAGTGTTGACAACAGAGACCAGAAAAGAGACAAAGCAAAAGCAGGTGTAAAAATACACTTCACAAGATGGCGGACACTTGGAAGGGGAGGAGCACAGAGACAAGGCACAGATGATGAGACTAGGGCTCAAAAGACAATTAGGGCGGGGCTACAGTGCACATGGCAAACCAAACAAAGACAAGGAACAGAGACATGACCACACAGACAGGGAAATTGCCAAAAAGGAAAAAACAGAAGCCTAACCTTATAAAATTTAACCTGGAGCCATTAAAGGAAAGGCATTGGCTTTAGATGGGAAGATTTTATACCGTCTTAGTGAAGGTTCTCATGGATAACATTATTAAACAATAATTGAAAGGCAAAGGCACCACAGACCTAGCAAAGCCCTTAAACAAGGATGAAAAGGGAGGTCAAAAACAGTCAAACAAAATACAATAGGTAATTAACAACATTGCAATAGCCCACATAAAAAGCTCTGCTTAAAAGCAGCACAGATATGATCATTAAAAATAAGCACAAAAGCATTTAGACAATTTTTTTGAACAATGTATCCAGGACAGATGACACGCAAAAACTGAATGTCAATAAATCAGCCTGTAATGTTTGGAGACATAAGGAATGCGTGTCTTACCCCAAGAACACTATGAAAACAGTGAAGTACAGTAAAGAGAAGTGGAACATTATGTATTATTGAAGGAATCCCGAATGGAGCAATGCTCGAGGAGATAAGACAGAAAGGCATTCGAACAGTGATCAACTGTCAGAGGTGTTGTTGGTGCTGTACCAAGAAAGAGTAGAAGATGGACGTTTTTTGAAGGACAGAGACCCCAAATGTGCAGCCAAAATATCTCAAGCCGAGCAAGTTTCCTGACTTGAATCCCATTGACAACTCATTGCAAATCCAACTGGGGGAGCCTTGTAACCTTGGTGAAAGACGGTTTGCCAAGAGCAAATTGGCCAAAACTGAACCAAAATGGCACAATAACAGGATTTGTTTTTTAAACATGTCTTTTTTATGTTTTATGCTTATGAACACATACTTATTGTCCATAACTAAAAGTGCAAAAGTGTAATCTTGAAGTGGATTTACTGAAGTACACCAATCAGCCAAAACATTAAAACCACTGCATTGGAGTAGATGACATTATCTGGTTACCTTATTACAGTGGCACCTGCCAAGGAGTGAGATATATTAGGCAGCAAGTGAACAGTCAGTTCCTAAAGTTGATGTGTTAGAAGCAGGAAAACTGGGCGAGCAAAAGGATCTGAACCACTTTGAAAATGCACCATATTGTGATGACTACACACATGGTCAGAGCATTTTTAAAAAGGCAAGTCTTCTGGGGTGTTCCCAGTATGCAGTAGCTACCAAAACTGATCCAAGGAAGGACAAACAATGAATTGTCAACAGGGTCATGGGACCCCAAAGGTTATTAATGCATGTTGGGAGTAGGCGAGGTGGTCTGGTCTGATCCAACAGGAGAGCCATTGGAGCACTAAAGTGTATGCTGGTTATGATTGAAAGGTGTCAGAACACATAGTGCACCACAGTCAGAGCTGTTCTGGCAACTGAGGGGGACCTACACAATATTAGGCAGGTAGTTTAAAGGTCCATAGGTTTATGTTGATTAACAAAAGATGAACAGATCTGAATACTTGTTTTCCCACACTGTTTATATACCAGATCCATTTTACAGCTCTGCCGTCTTGATGATTAATAAACATATTGTCAACAGATATGTGCCGTTTAACCCCATTTACTTGTGTAGCATAAATAAATCATATTTTAAATTTGGCTGAGTTCAGTGTTGCCTCTTCATGTCTTTGCTATGACGTAAGAGAAAAAACCCAAAATCCCAAGCCAGAATAAATACACATCCCAGAGTCAGAAATGAAAGCTCTCACATGTAGAGTTTACTTTGAGACAGAGGATCAAGTTCATTTCTTGCACAAGTGTTGTATATTGTCGAAGCAAATGTGAAGCAAAAGTGACTATTTGTCATTGTGAACACACTCAAGCTCCACAATCAAATGTGACCTCTGCATTTAATCACACGTGGAGCAGCGGGCAGCTACCAACAGTGCCCCGGGGGGGGCAGCGTAGCGGGACGGTACCTTGCTCAAGGGTACCTCAGTGGTGCCTGGGACTTGAACCTGTGACAAGGGCAAGGTCCTAACCACTAGACCACCACTGCAAAGAAAGAAAGAAAGAAAGAAAGAAAGAAAGAAAGAAAGAAAGAAAGAAAGAAAGAAAGAAAGAAAGAAAGAAAGAAAAAGAAAGAAAGAAAGAACAAAAGAAAAAGAAAGTACGAAAGAAAAAGAAAGTATGAAAGAAAAAGAAAGCAAGAACAAAAGAAAAAGATAGTAAGAAAGAAAGAAAGAAAGAAAGAAAGAACGAACGAACGAAAAGAAAGACAGATAACTCGTTGCCAAAAAATGTCTCACCACTGCTAAATCATACAGCATGACGCTGTAAAGGAAGCAAACAGCTTGTAACAGTCCTGTTCCCTGAATAAACTGCAGGTAGGAGACAGCGAGTGGTCACTTCATTTTAAGTGTGATGCAGACAGTGCCAAAACTAAAAAGCCAGATCAAACATCAAAGCAGCAGGGTAAAGGGGAAGGGAGGGGGTTGTGATACGAGCACTGTTTGGCTCATGCGAAGTCGTCTCTTATTAAACTAGAAGCCGTGCTGATCTGGATCACTGCTCACAATGAAGTCACAAGATGAGGAAGGGCCGATATACTGCACTGCACAAACACTAAAAGAACGAGCTCCTCATCAGCGAACAGCTATATGGAGACAATACATGACACTTTACACGTTTCTCATACACGCTGTTAGCACTACTCTTGTGGATCAAAAGAAACAATCTACACAGAGTGCGGCGGGAGAGACAGGAAACAGAGTAAGAGAGAAAATCAAGACTGCAAGTACTTAAGTAATATAAAGGACTCACACCCTACAATTTTTCTAGATATATATTTTGCCATTTGTGTGGGTTTATCCATCTATTCATGCTCTAAACTCAGGACAGGAGGCTAACCCATCGCAGAGCAACACATAGACCACCACACACAGAGTATCCAATCAACCTAATGCCCAATTTGGACAGTGGTAGGAAACCAGAGCACCCGTGGACATGTGGAGAGCTTGCAAACTTCGCACAGAAAGGCACCCGTGGCCAACGCAGGGATCGAACCCAGGACCTTTTGTGGATTTATGTCAGTTCATTTTTGCATTTTGCATCTCTTTTTCCTTTTGGAATGAAATGATTGTTTTCATTACTGTGCCTTTAATCTCTGTTCTGATTGGCTGCCCTGTATCATGCTTCATTCAAAAGCAGGAGCTAAACCACTGTAGGGTTAATGGGGGGTGTATGTAAAAACATGTTTGAAGATGTCATTAATCAATCAATACAAAACAAGCTGTTTTTGTAGCAACTTTCCATATATGGACTGTACGGACTGAGGAGGAAACAGCCTTGACTTAACATCGAACTCTTTTGCTTTGAAAATGTGAGGAAAAAAATGCTGTTTCCACATCGCAGACGCAAAGAAAATCTGATAATGTTTCCACACTAAGACTACGTGCTGTCCAGAGTAAACACATATTATGCATATGCTGGACTAATGAATTTTCTTTGTTGTGTAGAGCTGTAGACATTAGTCACAGTGACATGCTTAGCTGTGCTTTGGACACTGCTGCTCTGTTGCTATGGAGCTCTAGGATGTGGCACATGGAGACAAGATTCATTACAACTCTCTCTCACTCTTGCACACACACACACACACACGCGCGCACTCTCACTCTCTCTCTCTCTCTCCTCTATAAACTTATTCTCTCTCTCCCCCATTCCCTCCTTACTCTCTTTCTCCCTGTCTCTCTCCTCTTGCTGACAGCTTTTTCTGATGTACTGAAAATGCCCCCCCCCCATCATAACCCAGCCTACACAAATCTTTAAACCCCAAAGTCCATTCCCTTAAAGAAGAACGTTTGCCCCATTCTAAAAAAGCAGAACACTGGAAAAACAGAAGTGCTTAAAGGCCTCTGATAACTACCTCACATATCGTTATCACATGAAATGGTTACAGAAACACTGCCCTGTGGGTGAGACGCTGGTTTAAGTGAACTCTGGTATAAAGTTTTGACATTTCTAATCTGTTTATGACAAAGAGATGTGCGGGACATTATAAGGCTGCGTATTATCTAGGGGTGTAAATCATGCAAACAATCCGAATTTTCTATATCTCAACATTTGCAGCAATGAGATTTGGCCTCTACGTGATTCCGTTGACTGGGTTGGATACTGGGGTCTGCAGTCGGTATAAAATATGATGAAATTTCCTACAATCTGCTACATTTCCATTATCTCAGACATGCAAACACGTTATAATGTGAACATTTTATTATTAAAGGTCAATTTCAGCAGTGTCGTCATAAGCAAAAGCAGCTTCTCAGTACAAAAACACTTCATAAAGTACGATTAACTGTGGAACGAACATCAAGTTTTATGTCACATCGACACATTGGATTGTGCACAATTATGGTTGATGTATCAATACAGATCAATTCATTGGTACAGTTCACTTGTCCTTTCTGAGAGTAATCAAAGGGCTGTGTGTGTTGCAGACCCCTGGTTCCCATCACCACCACTGTACACAAATCTCATCAGTAAGTTGCTCTACAATTGACCTGTTTGTCTCAGACCACTCTGAGAGTCTTTTTTTTACATCTCTGCAACTACTTTATGCCAAAACCTTCATAAACAGGAGAATTTCCCCTTTAAGGCTTCTTTGGTAGCAGGGCGAGAACAGGCGAATTGTTCTGAGTTGATTTGCCACTTTGTGGTAAAGGCACACAACACTGAACCCTGATCTTCTGGGAGGGCGAACAAAGGTCAGTCCAGACGCAGTGTTAACTTTTTAAAAAAGGTTTTTTTTCCCCTCTCCTCAGTCTGATGAATTTGGCACCCACTTGCGAACACCGGCAGCCGAACGTCAGTCCTGCCCTCGAGCGCAGCTGCATCGCCCCTGCTAGGCTAATGCGATCACTGCTCAGGGGAAACAACGCTTCATGTTTGACCACACTTCATTCAACACTTCGCTCTAGGACCTGTCCACGGGCCCCGGTACACATGAGGAGGCCAGCAGCCCGCCCGTTTCAGTAAATGTGACCTGGGGAAACTGGAGATAACGGCGTTGTTGTGAGGGATGAGCGTTACCGAGAGTGGCGATCAGCCGCGGGGAAAACACCGCATCATGGGTGCTTAGTGTCATCAAACTCTACATGAGCAGTGCAGAGGGAGCCAGAAAGCCCCGTTCGGTCAAACGCTGGCGACCACGTAGGTCCGCTCCTCTCGCTTCAGTGTGAGCGAAAGGAGACAGCGCACCTGCGAGGTAAAGCCTCTTACCGCGGATATACATCCGGCTCTAAAGCCCACGGCGCACAGCCGCGGCTCAGACCCGCCACCGGCCGGGGCATCGCTGTCCGAAAGCCCCAAAATGGACGAACCGGCCGTTCCAACAAACCCACCCCAGAGCTAAAACGCGGCGAAGGTGTCGCGACGAAAAGACGCATCACGAGCCGATTATCAGCATGCAAAGCACACGCGCACACATACTAACGCACGCACGCGCGCACACACATCACGGCGTTAAAACACAGCAGCTCGCCTTCGTGAAAAAACCAAATACAAACAAAACCAAAACGTGTCCTTACGATCAGCGGGATGGTCCGGTCCTCCCGGTGGAGCTCCAGCCTCCCGGCTCCAGCTTTCCCGCCGTGGCTCTTGCCGCCCGTTGCCCGCGGCTGAGCCGCCGAGGCGGACGCTGTCGTGCGGGGCTTGTTGTCCTGCCACAGGTAATAGAAGGTGCCTAGGATCCAGGCGACCGTTAGGATGGCAATGGCGTTGGCCCTGATCCTGCGCATGCTGGGTCCATAGGGAGGACCCCCGGGCCCTGGATGATGCTGGCGGTGTTCGTTTCAGCTCCTGCACGCCAATGTGCTTTTTAGTGTCGGGCTGCAGTCCACTGATGCCTCGCGCCGCGCTCTAGCTTGCACGCGCTGTGGCTGCAGGCTGCTCGGACCGAGCGCGCGTCCCCACACAAGCAGTGCGCGGTCCTAGTGCCCGCGGATACAGCGCAACTCGTTTGTGCGCAGCATGTCTGTCCCCGTGTCTGCCACCCAGGGGCTGCTAAATCCCTCCCACTGGACATGTCCAACACCACCCACAAAGTGTCTTTTTCCCTTTACAATACAAGAAGCTGCCAAAGGAGAAAACATGGACCTTAGGGTAGACATAATACAGACATACTGGACTCTAATAATAACCTGCTTACTTGTCAAGTGTTGGGCAAATCCTTAATCAGGGAGGGGCGGTATCACTGATGCTCTTTTTGATCTGACTGAAAATAGGATCTTGACCAATACAGATTCTGAAACTTATATTGTGTACTGTATATGTATATTGCGTATATACTTTATTTTGTATAATGTATATATAAGTATATGTTTATAAACACTCAGTATATTGTAGTTTATTCTATACTGTACTGTATATTGTACCACACCCTATATGCATATTGTAAATTGTGTATATTGTGCACATTGTAGTCTGTATAGTCCTCTTTATATTGTCTATGTATCATACTGTATGTGTACTGTGTTGTATTGTATAGTAATGTCTGTACCCTGTATGTGCATTGTTTTATTTGTTTACTATATATCTCTATAGATATGCAGCATTTACCTGGGTCACTGTGACTAACGGAGCACCAAAAGATTTATTAAATGGGTGACGTGACATTTTCAGCTTAGCATCTCTACCAACAGGACTGTTAGTGTTGTGCTGGCAAATAAACACTGTGCACTCACCAACTATATAAATCTTCTTCCATGCACATGCAGCTGTGTTAGCCATCCTCCAGTCCTTCATCAGTGGTCAGGTTCTGAACACATGGTCACTGCTTCGATCCATATTTTCCATTGGCTGACGGTCTTCAACCCAGAAGTGAGGTGTGTGAAAAACTTTGTTTATTAGACTCATGGCAGCACAACACACACTGACATGATGTCGCAGCTTTGCGAGAATAATCTACTACCCCTTGTAATATCTGGTCAGTAGTGGTCTAATGGAGGCCTCTTCTGTTGATGGATGAGCAGATGCTTATCTAGTTAAAGAGGAAAGTGATTTTTTGTCATTGTGAACATAACCAATAATACACAAAGTGCACCACAACAAAATGTGACCTCTGCATTTAACCCATCACATGTGCAAACGTGTGCAAAAGTGCCTGGGGAGCAGTGTAGTGTGACAGTGCCTTGATCAAGGGTACCTCAGTGGTACCCGGCTTGAGATTGGAACCTGCGACCAAATGTTCAGAAGTTTCCAACCACTAGGCCACCACTACCCAGATACCTCATTAGCTAAGTGCAGAAGAAAGAAATATCAATAAAGAGATCCCGGGACCCTCTGAAATTCTTAACATTTAAATACTGGGGGGGATCCCTGAAGAACAGTGAAAGAATTTGCATTCTGGTCCTTAGGGAAAAATAGACAGGAAACACAGTTTCAGGAAAAGGTCACTGTTAAAGCGCTTTGTGTAGTGCGGTTACTCTGCTGTAAGATTACAATGGTATGCTTGTCATCTAAAAATGCAGACTGTAGACCTGAAATTGTGGCTGTTGTGCTCAAATAAATACTCCTGCCTTTTAAACTTAATAGCGGACATGTCAAGCTCAAAGAATAAGAGGTAGAGCAACACCAACCATGTGGAGTGAGGATGGCAGGGCTGTTTTTGTGATATTCACACTTCTATGGTTCCATTGCGTCAGAAGATATTTAAAATTGTTCGCTTGTCAAAAACAAACACAACAACGTGCATGTCATTTTGTTGCTGCTGCTGTTCTTTGCTCTTGCAGTTAATGAATTTGTTTATCCGGATGTGCTGAAACACCCTCAGCACCACTACGTCCCGCATCCCTGCAAGGACACATTTTCTTGTTCTTCCAAAATGTCACTCTAGTCTATTCTTTTCGCTGAAAGCTCTGAGCATTTCTTTTCACTGATATCCAATTCTGAACATCATAATAGTGTATTGTGATGTAAAACAGGCTCCAGAAGGTCTCTTAGATCAGCAGGAGCTGGTCAGCTAGTGGTGTCCAGAGCTGTAAATTAAAAAATTGGATTTAGTCATTATGCTGCCCATTGCTGAAACCAGCTCCCCGTAGAGGTCAGATGAGCCCCAACTGTTGCTGGTTTTAAAAAAGAAGCTAAAAACTGCATTATTTTCCACAGTCTTCAGTTAAACAGAGGCTCTGATTTTATATACTTATTTACTTTGATCTGTATTGCCTTCTTTCATTATTTGATCCATCCATCCATTTTCTAAACCTGGGTAGCGGGGAAGCTGGAGCCAATCCCGGCTGACTGCGGGGCTAAGGTGGGGTACATCCAGGACAGGAGGCCAACCCATCTCAGGGCAACACACAGACAGACAACCATTCATACACACATTCACACCTATGGGC
>JBBPDA010000001.1:37206342-37223139 GCA_037974385.1 Arnoldichthys spilopterus
CCAGGACAGGAGGCCAACCCATCTCAGGGCAACACACAGACAGACAACCATTCATACACACATTCACACCTATGGGCAGGTTTAGAGCATCCAATCAACCTACTGCAGCCTTTGGACTGTGGAAGGAAACTTGAACACCCGGAGGAAACCCGGGATCGAACCCAGGACCTTCTCGCTGTGAGGCGACACCACTAGCCACTGCACCAAAGCGCCCTCATTATTTGATCATTCCTAATTTTATTGCTTATTTTCTTTTTAAGCAGACTTTCTCTCTGTGAAACACATTCAGTTACCTCTGTCTGTGAAAACGTGCTACATAAATAAATGTGCTGCGCTTGGCCTCCGCCTGTAAATCTTTGGGTATTATATTATATTAAATGTGTTTAGGGAGGATTGCACATGGGACAGAATTTCAGTTTTATTTATCTGCCCAGTCACATTTTAGAGAGCAGGACATTCAAGCCAGCATATTACATATGACCTGGACAAGCAGAGTTGGAAATGTCATTATGTTTATCCAGCTTTCCAAATTTTCTTCTAATCACTGCAAGAAGACCAGGTGGAATTTACTGACGTTTTCCTTCATGCATAGTACAGACAGTCCGTCTTACTGGCTTTTCTCAGATCCACAGCAAAACTATCAAATAAAATGCAAAATCCATGAATGAGACTTTAGAAAGAAAAAAAGAAGAGAAAGGACGAGAGAAAAGAAAATTGCAGACATTTGTATGTAGAAATAAGTCATGATGTGTTTTTGCTTTTTTCCTCCTTTTACACACTGAGAATACAATGTACTTTTTCGAGATTATGGACAAGTACATGCAGCAGTGAAAGGGTTTTCTGCTTCTTTTCTCCCGATGAGATCATTTGGACTCCACCTACGAAGCTTAGACTCTTAATACCCCACAGCTGTTTCAACCACACCAGCACAAAACTAGGTTTGCCAAGTTTTCCCAATGAAATCTAAACAGTGAGTGTATGAGGTAAAGGAGAGGATGAAGCTGCACTGTGGACATCAGAGCTCTGATGAGCACAGTGGATATATATTTTAGAAATAAGAGAGAATTCGGTTCTGAGTGCAGGGCACAGTACCACCCTTTTCATGAAACGACCCAAGGCTGTGCAAAGAGATCCCCTCTGTCACCTTCTTGTCGCGAGAGGCACTGGCCTGCTCTGTTTGCTCAGTAAATCCAATTATAGCTTCCACGTAAGCTCAAAGATCACACCATCACAAGAAGACTCCGACCTTCCGCTCAGTATTAGCAGACAACTCTGGATGAAGATGAAGCAGTGGGCATTCTTACTAATGTCTACATGGAGTCATAGTCAGTGTATTCATAATTGTTGCTCATTAATAATTAAATGGATTTTAAAAATAATTTAATTTGTATAACCAGTATGTTCCATTTAAATATGCTTTTATATGTTGTTTATTAGAAATAGTAAAAAAAAGTAGCATATTCATACAAATTCCATGTGGCATGTGTCCATGGAAAAATGGCAATGTGTTTGTACATCTGAATATAAAATGTGAGGTTTATTAAGATGTTTGGGTATGATCCCCATATTATTCCTGCACAGTCACGGCAGTACTGTGCTGTCATCAGGGATGCAGGAACTATCAAATGCCAAGAGGGAGATACTAGGAACATGCACATTCTTTGATATGCCTTTAGGAGGGTCTCCTATAGGACTGGGAATGGCCAAGACATCAACAGCGCGTACATCTGGATTTTTTAGCCTTGCTCTGGGCCACACTGTGTCTCATGCTGACATTTCTCCTCAAAAGCCCTGCCTGAGCCTCAAACATGCCCTGTAATGAACTGAACCAACCCCCTAATCCCTCACACAGCCACTCCTGGCATTTTAGCTTCTCCTCCCAAAATGGTATTTTCCCAGAAAGCAAGGAAACAAAGACAACCACAGATTTCCTTCTCTTTCTTATGTTCTCCCTCTCTCACCCATGCACAAAAGCGAATTCCAAGCTTCTACGGAATTCCGCTATGATAACAGTGGAAACGTCCAAGCTCTAACAGCGGTCAGTGAACATCTCCACTGTCAGTAGAGTAAGAGGACAGAGGAAATGTCCTAAACGTTACCGACAGACAATCTTAATTCAAACAGACCTCCACAGATTTCTTCACACTGCACCCTCCCTGGGTAGAAGCTCTTGTAGAGGATGTTTTTTTAAAGACCCATCATGAAGATTTGTGCTCAAACATTAGTCTCTTTCAGTAAGAAAAGGAAGCTGAAGTGAAGGATGGCTGGGCCTGCACAGAAAGGTCATTGTGTCTCAGCAGTCAGATTGTAAAGACCCTTCTGGGCCTTGAGGTTAACCAGTGACGGAGCAGGAAGCTGACAGAATTTACAGCATCTATAAATGACATGGGAAGCATACTTAGTGTGCCTACATCCACTGCATGCAGCAGTCCGGCGAGCAACGGATTGATGGGATGCGCAGTGACGTGTTGTTTTAAAGCCTGCAGACGAATGTGAGGAAGACACAGAATCCTCTGCTAGCATCAATATTTTGGAGTTGTAAGGCAAGGTCGTGTTATGGCCTTTGGGTAGCTGAGGCAGCGAGCTCGAAACCAATTGCGGATGGGAAATCTGTAAACAGATCATTTGGACCTCAAGGTACCACACTGAATATAATCCATATTAATCGATTAGCACAAGATTTTAAATAACCAAGGCCATGGAGCTATTATGCATAATTTGTACTGCACTCAGGTAATTGTTCCAGCATCTGCAGAAAACTTACAAACCTGAAGGCAGAGGACGTGCTTGAAGAAGGAACACGAAATGCCAGAAGAGAGTAAATACTGATTCCAAAAAAAAAAAAAAAAAACAGGGTTAGAACATCACGCACATTGAAAAACACCCTTTAATTCTGTTCCTAAGAGTCTGTTTGAAGCCTTTCGGCATTTTGCAGAGATCAATGGCACTCCCAAGAGCAGCACATCATCTGCTGTCCACTTCTGCCAACCAAACTGTGGGTAATCAACATCCTTTCCACTGCTGCCCTGCAAAAAGGCCATTCCTAGACATAAAAGTCTCCAAGCCCAACATACAGGCAGAAAGGCAAGTTACCGGTCCGACGAACGGAAAGGTCCTCTTTCCAGTAATACTAGACAATGTCACAGCTGACTAAGGCCACTTTGACCTGAACATATTCTTTAAGGAGCCGCTGTAATGGAATGAGGTTAACTAAGTCCAGGTTTATTTCCCTGCTGCTCTGCTCTCTGGATCCTCCAGGTCATGAGTCATAGTGAACTGTAACAGAGTAATGCCTAGTGACTAACTCCAGTTTGGAGCAAGCTGCAGCTCAGTTGCTCAGTCTGGCTCATATTAGCGCAAACATCCATTAGGGAGACACGTAGCACTCAAACACACTCCTACAGGCTCTCAGGGGTGAGGAAATGGAGCTTCAGTGCAGGAGAAAATCTCAACGCTGCAGCACAAACACAATGTCACAATGTACTGACCAGGGACTTATGCTACAATTTCTGATATTTCAGTGCAATTCACCCCCAAGATCAGATGCTGTTATATCCTGATATTAGTGAGTCATGTAATTATTTGTTTACATACAAGATGAAATTTTGGCATCTCACACATTTGCACTTAACATTATATGCAAAGGGAAACACCTTCACAGCATTACAATCTGTTTTTCCTGGGGTTAGATTTTGAAAACTGGTGTTTACAATTTCACCAGAATTAACATTTTTGAACAACATTTATATTCTTTTTGTAACCTACTTACCTGTTATAGCTTAGTACTTTCTGAATATTTCTGGATCAGTTTTTAATTTTCGGTCGTTGGATGTCAATTGGTGCCGTTTAAAAATGTAAAAAATACCCCAAAATGTATAGTCTGGAGTATGACCCACCCCTAGAAGGAATATTGGCAAGCTACTTCAATATGTATAAAATGTATCTATCCACATGGTCCATTTTTTCCAACTCCATTCACAAGTTAGGTGTACTTCACAGTTTACAATGAGAGCCTGAAGTCCTTCGGTTTCTCTATCATTTGTTAGCCCATAGTTCACCACTCAGGACCCCCATAGGACCACCAGTAAAGCAGGTATTATTTGGGTGGTGATTTATTTTCAGCAAAGCTGTGCCATGGACACAGAAGTGGCATTTTAGTGTGTGTTGGTGGTGCTGGAGTCTTTAAACACTGCTGGGCTGAGAATAGTTCACTAATGACCAATATCCAGCCACTAGTGTTCTCTGGTCAAAAACTGACCACTGACTAAGGGCTACAGGATAGCTTACACAAACTGTGCAGCATCAGATGAACTACCAACATCACAGCATGATCATAGCAGTCATTTCTCTTGACAATCTACCACCCAATTAATACTTGCCAACTGGTGATCCTGTTGGAGTCCTTTGATGAATGGGGTAAAAACATATGATGTTGAAGAACAGGTGGGTCACAGTCAGTGACTGTATACTAGAAAGTGCACCTATATTGTAAGTAGGGCTGTTAATGTAAGTGGGGTTATTCATGAGTAGATATGAGATAGGTCGCGCTAATAAAGTGGCTTGTCTGTGATAAATTTCTATTTTTGAGAATTGTAGGAGGTTAAAAAAAAACATGGGCAGATGATCACACTGCACATGACAAGTTGCATGTTTATTAGCGTTAACATATCGCCCGATTCATATGTAAAATACAATCTATACATTAATGTTCGTTAAACTCAAACACATCTCATATGTTACACCGCTTACAAACAGAACCATCAGTCAACTCTGCAGTTTCAGCAACAGTCTAGATCATGGTAAAACATTACCAAAGGAAACAGGGTTGACTGATCCATTAAGAAACATGTATTTGATGACAGTCTGACAGATTACAGCAACTTTTTAATGACAAGCCAGAATGGTGGTGCCCCCTAAGGGCTGCTTTCCATCTGTGAGAAAATGTCAACACCTGCATAGAAAGTCCCCCTGTAATCATGAATTACTCTGCTTTCTTTTAGCACGTTCTACACCGAAAATAAATTAAAGCCATAAGTTATGTAAAAGCCAAAAAGTGCCATGCTACTGTGATCAGTGAACTGTTGCTTTCATTATTAAGCTTCCAACAAAAAGATAGAACACGGAGACCTAGAGTTACAAGCTGAGAATCCACTCTGTTAACAGGTTCAGCATAGTCTTGCTACATACCATCGACCAAAACAGAGAGAAAAGGAGAAACAAAGAATTCACCACCTACTCACTTGTGCAGCCCACCCAAAGCAAAGGGCCCTTTTGAGTGCTGGCCCTTACCAGAAGAGCCAGAAAAAAAAAAAGATTTTAAGCTGGTGTCTGGTTTCCCCTAGCACTGCAGCCAGAACATCCTAAAGCTAATATGGTGAAGAAGAAGAGAGCCCACTCACAAGCTGGGCTCAGCATAACAGTCTGTGCGTACTTGAGCTGGAACACAACAGTGGACAGGCGTTGCGCGTGCAGCACAGGCATTTGATTTTACAAAAGGTGTAGAACAAGTTTGGACAAACAAGTACCTCAAATTAAAGAAAACAAAGAAGAGGTGAAAGAGAAGCATCCCAAGAAAGCAAGATTCTACAGTATTTGTCCAAAGCCAGAATGCGACACCAGCCTTATACAGTCAAATCTCCTTTCTCCGATGTCTGCAGAGGTGAGAAGTAATCACTCCTAGGTCCAATAACATTAGACCCAAGCCAGATATGGCTTCACCATGCCAAACTGTATATACTGTAACACTTCAGCATTCCCATAAGTACTGAAGAGGTAATTCCTTCACATGCCTTCAGAAAGTCATATATTAATGGTCTTCATAGTAGTTGGTGAGGGTTGTACTAAGTGCATCCAATTCGATGGTCTCCCTATTCTGTGGGACACACACTGCGATCCTTACAGCAGAAGTAATGGACCACCACGCCATTTGGATACCTGGCAAAGGCACTGTACAGATAAAACACAAATAAGCATGATTTTAATACACCCATCCCAATGTAAGTAAGATAAATACAAAAGTGTATTCTCATTGCAGGCAAACCTTTTTTAAATGGTATGCATGGAAAAAAAGCATTAAAATGATTGACATACCTGTTTCCAATTTTTTTCTTACATACTCGGCAGGTCTTCTCCTCAGTAATAACACATTTCACCTGCTGATGAAAGATCCGCTCCTCCTGGACCTAGACAGACACATAAAAAAATAAACACACAGATTATCTCTCACAGCAGAGAGAGTGAAAATATAGTGCATGTAATAATTTACTACATTTTTTAAAGTCTGCCACAAATATTTGCCACTTTACAAAGGATACACAAAAATCTAATAAAAAAACGATACTATAACAGCAATGCTAAAACAGGATATGTATGTATGTGTATCTACACATCAATCAACCACAACATAAAAGCCATTGGCAGGTGAAGGAACATCTTATTACCATGTTCACTTGCTGCCCAATATATTCCACCCCTTGAAAAGAGCACTGTGATCTAAAAAAGGTGCCAGAGCACACAGTACTTTGCAGCTTGCTGTATCTGGGGTTGTATAGCTGCAGACTGGTCAGAGTGTCCATGCTGACCCCCAGTGTGTACAGAAGCATCAGAACTGTACCATGGAGAAAGAACGAATGAAAGAAGGTGGCCTGGTCTGATGAATCACTTTTACTTTGGAATCATGTGGATAGTTACGTGTGTGTGTGTTGCTTACCTGGGGATGACACCATTATGCACTCTGAGAATAAGAAAAGCCGGGGGAGGCAGCATGATGTTCTGGCCAGTGTTCTGTTGAGAACCCTTGTGGCCTGGTATTCATGTAGAGGTTACCTTGACATGTACATCCTACCTAAACATCACTGCAGAGCAGGTACACTGCTTCATGGCAATGGTATTCCCTAAAGGCAGATGACCTCTTTTAGTTTGAGGAACATGACAAGTTCAAGGAGTTGATTTGGCCTCCAAATTTACCGGAAAGACAATAGATCATCCGTGTGGAATGTGCTGGACAAACTAGTCCATTCCACTGAGGCCGCACCTTGCAATTTACATGCCTTCAAGAATCTGCTAATGTCTTGGTGGTACCAGATACAACAGAACACCTTTAGAAGAGTTCATGCCTCAACGGGTCTGCACGGTTTTGGTGGGACAAGAGGTCCCTACACAATATTATGCAGGTGGCTTTAATGTAAGGCTGATCGGTGCATACTTAATGTAGCGTTCCTCTAATCCACTCCAATAACTTACCCGCAGGAACTCAGCCTGCAGCAGACTCTTCAGGACCTGGTCAAATCGTTTTCTCTGGGCTTTCTCCTCCAAAACACTTTCAAGAAACACACGAATTTCCCGGATCTGAGTATTGGCTGGGAGGAGATTTATGGCCTAGCAGGGTGATGATAGACAAAACGTAAGTTACATCAAAACTAAAAACGTATTAGAGACTACATTAAACTGAAACAAGCAGAGAGATTTAATGCTTTCTACTACTGTTTTTTCAACAGCAAAAGTCAAAAAAGCCATTGTTTGCTAGTTCACTAAATTAGTACAGTTGTACACAAAAGAATAAGCCCAGATAAAATTTAAAGTTTTGTTGATTTTCCAAGTGCAACAGAGAATACACTTCTAAACATATTATGAACAATTACTGCACTGTTTAATTTCCTAAATGTATTAGTGAAATAATGGCCCCACTGAAAATCTTTACTGTTATGTTATCAATGTTTAAGAATTAAATTAAAATACTACATTTAAGATTCCTGAGCTGAAGGAGTCAGCTTTTCACTTTTACAATCAACAAAATGTGGAAATGAAATAATTTCACAATAATTGTACAACATGTAATAAAATAAAATTTCAAAATAAAATGTCCTGTGAAGATGCAACACATGCCACATTGTAGAAGTGTTTTCTGTGCGTGACAAACTGCAGGTTAAGACAAACCAGTTAATGCTCATTCTGACTTCACAAAAAAATGTTTGTTGGCCTTAAAAATCCATCAAGTTCAAAACAAAACATCCTTAACATGCAGCTACACTTTTCAAACCTTTCCTAAACTGTAGGCTTCAAATACAGAAAGGCAAAGACTTTGCACAACCCACTAAACTCCACAAAACTGTGGGTGAGTCCAGACTTCCATTCCTCGTTCTCATAACTTTACTGTATAATTCATAGTAGTTTGTGAATAATAGAACAAAGATAAATAATTGAACAGTGCATCTGAACAGTAAAAGGTTAAATCAGCTGCATGCAGCTAAGAGTTGCATTGCACTATATTCCAGCCAGTGCATATGGCTGGGTGCAACGCATGTGAACTCATTCCACTTTCCTGACATCCTTAGCTGTGGGCTCGCTCTGCATGCAGTCTGGCAAGGAAGGCCTTGGGCCAGCAGCCAAGGGAAATGAAAGCAACATCACATAAAAACAAATGAGCAAGACAGGGGGAGTAAAGGGGGAGGAGAGTCTTTCATAGCACACCCATGCTCTATATTCTAAACTGCAGATATGTGGCGCCTGCATCACCTAAATGTTTATGGGAGTCATGTCCTGTAGCGCAACAATAATGCTGCAATGTGAAGAGGGAGGGGACAAGAGCCAGTAAAAAAATACCCTGCCAAGAAGTCTCAAACAGACCTTCAGGATGATTCTTTGTGAAATTATGTCTAGAAATGCCTGACATAGGGTGATCATAGCCTTTCTAAAATCCTGACAACAGAGGTGCATTCATACCTTTCTGACAGCTGCACTATGAGACTGGCACAGAAGATGAGAAAGCATAATGGGCTGCTGCCATAGGAAGTATCCACATTTAGTAACCGTAAGAAACACAGTCTCAAACTACTTTTACAGAACACCTGGGTAGGACATCTGCTGTCTAGCATAACTCTCACCTTGGTAGTGTTAAGCTTGCTGTGGTGCAGCTCAAGGACCTGCAGGGCAGCCCCGAGATTAGCCTGTGGCTCAAACAATTCCAGCTTAATGGGACCAAGGCAATGTACGTCTGGAGGTGACAGGTACATACGCAGCAGAGACAAATACACCTGCACAGAGGACACAGCACTGATACACCTCATTGCATTCTTAAGCTGAAATGGGAAAAATAACTAGAAAGATGTGACAGAATGGTTCCACTGGATGCATACTGAGATTCTGATGACTAGAATAAAGCAAATTCAACGCAGTTATGTAAAAGACCCTGAACAGGTCTAAACAAAACTATTCATAGAAGAAAAGCTAATCAAAATCTTAATGTAAACCATGTTTGGATGTCTACATGTGTAGCGCAAATAGCAAAGACAGAAGAAAAGAATGTCAGAGTCAGTCCTAAATGTGTTTAATAGCGGTTGTAATAGCTTAAGGGAACAACATTCCAAACCTACTTAATAAACTTGCTACTGTGTGGAATAACAAAAATGCCTCTTTGCTTGCAATGTGTGAAGCATGTGTGTTTTAATGGGGCTGCACTCACATCTTTACTTCCTTCTGCTGATTTGTCATAATGCTTGTGACAATACCTAAAAGAGGGAACACGCAGTTAGTGCCATGTAAAACTGTAGAAAAGCTACAGAATTTAGCATATCAGAATACGTTCCATCATTAAACCGAAGCAGGCAATAGCCAACGAGCTACAGATACGCCACTGCATACTCACTCCTCGGCCATGTGTGTGTCCTTTAGTATGTGAACATAAATGAAGAGGGCTTGCTCGTGTTTGCCCATCCGGCCTAAAAGCAGAGCTCGCTCTTCCAACAGCCCTAAGGTGAAGAGAAAGAAAGATTACAACACATCAGATTAAAATGCTGGATTTCATATTACAATTTTCAGTTCGGTGCAGAGCTGACAGTCCAGCACTAGCAGTAGTAGTAGTAGTAGTAGTAGTAATAATAATAATAAATAATAATAATAATAATAATAATAATAATCACTTTATTTATAGAGCACCTTTCACACATTTAATGAAGCTGAAAGTGCTTTACATTTTGCAACAGCTGATAAAACAAAAGAATAAGAAGTAATAAAACAAGTAAGCTAAATAAAATTAAACCTTAAGTATGGTAAATATGAAAGATAAAAAAAGAATAAAAGATAGAAATAAAAGAATAATGTATTATAAGAAACTCCGTTAAATAAAAATGGTTGTAGTGTTTTTTTGTTGCATGACAGAATCATTGATGGTGTATTTCAAAGCTTTGGAGCATAAAAACAGCGGCTTCCCTTCTTTTTCTGCTTCATTTTAGGAACCTTCAGTAAAGCAGTAGTTAAAAAGCACGACTCACCATCAAATGGGAATTTACTGGTGAGCCTCTCCGGTTCATAGTAGGCTGAAACATCCAAGAAACACAGCAGCTTGTTCCGAAACTCTCCAAGCTCACCCTCCTCTTTCCCTGCGCCTACGGCTGGGACACCTACATACAGCAATAAAGCAGAATGAACTTCGCGGAATTATAAAAAGAGTGGTCAGCGATGAGTACTTGTTCGAGATGCTGGACTTGAATTTACTATTATTAGATATTATATTAGCAGAACAAACAAATATTTCTGAGGTAACTAAAGTTTTCTCCAAGCAACAAGTAAATAGTATGTGTCTACAGTTTCTACCTTCAGGCAGCGAGTTGAGGTACTCCTTCATTAGAGTCTGCACCCTCTCTAGGTAGAGCTCGATCAGCACATTGTGGAACTCGGGGCCTGTTTCATCCCACACATATATTATGTGCTCCAGATACGGCACAGCCAGTTCCTTAAAGCCCTCCTTTAGGAAGTACAACACCTTGTCTCTTGGCAGCATTTCTACTTCTGGCAGGTCCTCTGTAAAAATCTGTTGCCAAAAAGCAGTGGAGACAATGAACATGTTTCAAGCACTGTATCAATATGCAATTGGTGTAAACTGTTATATTGCCACTTTAACCTAATTAAGCTGGCTTAATGCAAACAACTCCAGCTACGGCGAATCCTAAATGAAAGGGAAAATGCAACCTCTCAAAGCAAAATATTAAGGTTTTCCTTTACAAGAAGAACCTCTACCCATGTATGATCAATTAAACACGCACGCACACAAACAGATGGGTTATCATTTGAATTCTTACCTTAAGACCATCCTCTGGGCAAATCTTCAGCACCCATGGGGAGAACTCAAAGATGATGCCCAGATTCTCTGCCCCTATTTAGATGAAGAACGTGATGTAAGCATGAAGGAAGAGTGCAGATATCCGGAAGTCTTTCCTTTTTAACATTCACATTCAATTATCTTTTTAGTTTGCCATGAAGCTCATTAAATAAAACAGCCAAAAACATCAACAATGATACTAATGTGACATCTGTATCTGTGCCAAAGACAATTTTATACTGTAGTGTAGCTCCGCCCCTGAGTGTGATTGACATGAGCATTCTAACATGTTAAACTCTTGAAGTAGCAATGAAGATTCACGGTCACAGTCCATACGCAACTAACTGCACACTCTGAGGTTTTTTTTTTTTATTTATTCTGCTTTACATTCAAACACTTAGTTCATTAGTGAAAAAGCAACACACAAACACAGGGGGTATGGAGATACACTCGAGAGCCTAATGCATACTATGAAAAATGCATACATGCGGTTTCTCCTCCAAAGCGGTTTAACAAATCTAGTCATTCTCTACACCTTTCAGGAACATGGCATGCATCAATGCAATACCAGTAAATAAACCAGTGTCAGACTAACAAACATTTCAGCTGTTTTAAATGTGTGATTTTAAACACAATAATATTATTGTATGTGTTTTATCACAATATCAATATTTAATTATTTAAATATCGTGATTGTCAATACCGGTACAGTGAAACACTCCAAATACATACATATTAACATTCTACATAAGCAGCTGGTCTTTACAATGAGACAAACTTTCATGATAAACAGACCAACAGAAATGCTCTAAAATCACTTGTTCTACAATGTTCTTCCATTAAATCACATTAGAATTAAGGATCAACCCAGATAGATTTTTGTATATATAAAAAGTCACAAACATGAAAACTCTTGACTATGACAACATAAATCCTAGCAAACTAAAACTAAACTGCCCTGGTAGCAGTTAAAAGCAAGGTGCTATAATATTGGTAGTATGTATGGCTATAAATGGTGACATACTCACCCAGCCTCTGCAGGTACTGCACTGTCCTCTCATGACCCTTCAGCGGGGAGTTGGCTTTAGTGGATTGATCCAGGAGGACCTGCAAGGCTACAGATCACCACTTCCATCAGAATAGTGGTCAAAAGGCATCTTAAGGACTTTAATCACTTTCTTTACCACTTCAGAGAGATCTCGGACATGACAAATCGACAGTTTTATGACAGATGTGTTTATATAAAACATTGCCTTGGCAGAAATGTAACTGTAACAAGCAGAGTCTATTGACTCTCATTCAAGAGAGAGAGAGAGAGAAAGGAGAGTGAGCGAGTGAGAAACATTAGCAGCTGCCTTGTCTGTAGGGCATTATGTCACTAGAACGGCTTGCTACAGCAATCTGATTAAAAACACTTGCTGCAAACATGAGCACATCTGAAGGCTCACCAAATACCATTAACATCTAGAAGACTTAACATTCATTCAGCTTTCACAAAAGCAGACGCATCCTTCAGTCTCTGTTGAGCTGTTTGGTTCAAGAAACATACTTCCAAATACTATATGAAACCATTCCAGGGTGTTACTTTCACATGTTACTACATCAGCACACTACACTTCATACTCATCTCATATCTAATAAGATTTCACACCATTTCCTCAGAAAAAAACAGAGAAGAAGAATGTTTGAACATTGACCCAAAAGTATTTGATCAACCAAAAAATGGTTAGTTTACAACTAGAGCTACAAGGCTAATTTTGCTAATAAACATCAGAAGCTGCTCAAATAGATCCCTTAAAGCTTCTTACAACCCATTCAAAACGCATCC
This sequence comes from Arnoldichthys spilopterus, assembly GCA_037974385.1. Taxonomy (NCBI): domain Eukaryota; kingdom Metazoa; phylum Chordata; class Actinopteri; order Characiformes; family Lepidarchidae; genus Arnoldichthys; species Arnoldichthys spilopterus. The sequence goes on from JBBPDA010000001.1 coordinate 37,219,266, forward strand.
AGGTCTTTACTGAAGTGACCCAGACCTGCCGGTGTGGTCAGGACACAGTATGACTTACTATGAGCAAAGCGAAGCTTTAAAGACAAAAGAGTGTATTTTCACAAACTGGCTGAGGAGTACTTTGAATAATGATCTAGTTTCTGTTTTTGAACAATGACAGTCATAAATAATAAGAAGTCTGGTGTCGCCTAAAACGGCTGTCAGTAGCTGTAATTTTGAATTTTTATAGGTCACAGCAAGTCATACAGTCTCCTAAACCATACTGACAGGTCTGTGTCACCTTAATGAAGACTTGGTTGTGGTTTGTGTGCAATGAGAGTTGTTCTGAAAATGATTTGGGAAGTTATGGATTTCTAGCATTTGTAGAAACATTAACTTTCCACCTCCTGCTGCTCCATAAGGCTAAATCATTAACTAGAAACCACAGAGATGTAGTATGCATAGTTGTACATTTAATTACATGGAACTGAAAGAACACTGCACAACAAATATCAAGAGGCTTCCTGTGCTCCAACATATCTACCTGCAAGAATGAAGAGTATAGCTTCAAATGCTTAACTGCACATCAGCCTACATGGCTCCTTGCCTGAACATATGATGGGTTAACAAGTAGCAACTTTAAGCAGACTAATAAAACATTGAAGTCCATGTACAGCTGAACAGGGGAGCACTTTAGGCTCAGAGAAAATATGACCACTGCTATTTAGTGTCCACTAGTGTGCCACAAGGGTATTGCGGTGTACTTAATGTTAGTGGATTGAATGTTAAGATTACCTTTCTGATGCAAGCCCTTCTTCTCATAGAGGATAATGAGCTCACTATACTTGTGGGCTTTCTTCAGTACATACTCGCTCTCCTCTACGTGACAGTGGTTGTTCTCCAGGCGCAGGAGGGGAGACACTAAGGCAACATTGGTCTAGAAATATTACAACAAAGAAATCAGTAACATACTTCACATAAAAATCCCTTGAAATACCCGGACACACAGAGGTGGCCTTACATGGAGGTAGCATTTGAGCAAAGTGGTGTCGATGATCTGGAGGAGCTTCTTGCGACTTTTGATGGTGGGGGTTCCCTCCATAAGGGGGGACGTGGTGGAGGGGTCTGAATCGTTCAGTTGCTTCACCAAATGGCTTCGTTTCTATGTATTTCGATAAAGACAAGTGAGTCAGTAAAGCTGAAGGGCAGATAAATGTGTGCAAGTGTCCAAATCCTAGATTTTCATTTCTGTTTATGATGTTTATGTGGATTTATATATTAGATACATTATTTCAAAGACATTTCCCAACTTCCCTTTATTTATTAAAATTGGCTGTTTTGGTTACCAAATCTACTATCTTTATCTATCTAAATACTATCTTCTATCTTCATAATATAGACACTTTAAAGTAAAACAGAAAATCTCAAAACACAACCTGTCCAGACACAGTGTGCATGTGTACCTGTGTTAGGTAATCAATGAGAGCTAGGTGGGCCTTCTCGAGCTCAGCTCCAGAAAGAGTGGGAAGTGGGTTGGGGTAGTGCAGTTGTTTACGATAATCGGAGGGAAGGAGGTCTGGATACAGCCCAATCACATGAGTCGGATCTATGAGAAAGGGCAAGACATTTGATTTATCAGCATGTTTAAGAAAATCAGGGGACAAACATCAGAATGTCTTTGTACATTTTTGTAGGATTAGTGTACATACTTACAATAATCTACCCAAACTCGAGCACAACCTGATTATTCAATTATTTCTGCAACATTTAGGACTCAGAGTGCTAAATGTGTTACATAACACTCCACAGCTTGTTCAGGGTTTCCAAATCAAGAAGTGAATAGAAATGTTATTGTTATATGCCAGACATTGTTACTGACCAAATACCCCCTCACCTGTGCCAAGCTTAGCAAACACCTGCATGGAGTCATCAAAGCGCTTCTGACAGAAGAGATTAAAGGCATATAGATTCTGGATGTGGTGAATCTGCTGCCTCTTATCACCATCTGAGTCATCTTTCATCTTCTGGGACAGGAGAAATAGGATGGTATGAGAGCACTGCTGCAACATGATTGTCGGAAAACTCAAAACTCTTCAAAACGGGCACAGGTTTTACAGAATATATGATCAGTAATAATACACTACCACTCACACTCTTCAGTTTAGACATACACATCAAACGCTTATTCTACTACTTCAGTGGTCAGGGACCAGGGAAGCCCAGATGGTCCAGATTCTAGCGACTATCTGGGGTCAATAAGGAGGAAACCTCTGAATTAATTTATTCCCTTCCAGGATTAAGGAAAATAAAACTCTTACACAGTGATAATTTTAATTCTATTAAATTCTTAAAAGGTGTCTGCTTTTGCCTGGGTGTCGGCTTCATGACTTTTTTTTTTTTTTTTAGCATTCTTACAAGTAGCTTCATGAAGAGCCATCCTGAATGCTTTTTCAACAGGCCTGAAGTTTGGCTACTGAAAACTACTATACAAGGGCACAAAACAAATGTAAAGCTTAAATTTTGCAAATCATTCTTAAAGTGCATTATGTATATTGATATAAATCTAAAACATCTGCAAATAAATATTATGCAACATTACAGTTTCAGTCAAACCTCAAGCACCAAAAGCAAAAGTTGGTGCCTCACCTGTGACTTGTAATGTTCATAATGTAAAATGTTAACCATGCAGGCAATAGATTCAATTATTGCAAATCAAGAACGCAAAAGCAGCCTACTTTAAAGGCCATATCATGCACAGACATCATAACTCACCGCTAGCTGAAGAGCCAACTCGAACTGCTTGTCCTGTAGAAGTTGCCGGATCTGGCTTGCTATAGAGACAGGCACAAGTCGCCAGACGAAGTGGTTGCTGGCAACATACACTATATTGGGCCTAAGACAGAAAAGCAATATGAGTAGGGAGAGAAAATTACAGTCCATTAAGCCGGTTCATGACTTTCCACTGGTGCAGGATCAGGGGCATCAATGTTTCTGGATAACTGTGTTAACTGTAGTGATTCCTTCTGTGAGCAATGAATGTCTCACCCTGCAGAGGTGATGAAGCGTGGCCTCTGTAGCTCCACGCTTTGCACCAGCAGCCTGGGCTCAAAGGTGCGGATCTCCACATAACGCGGCAGCACTGCAATTATATAAGGAGGCTGGTGCTCTGATGGCATAGAAACAACAGAGACAAAGGGTGAGATTGGGAAACCGACATAGAAGTCGTGCCAAAAAGCCCAACATTCCCTTCTGCAGATTCTAACAATTCATACATTTTTATTTACTGCCTAATTGCCTTATATTAACAGTCTACACAGAACACCAAAGACTCACACAGTAAATTAAATAAATTATAATAATACAAAAATTCATAATCTCGTCCAGATTTATGACCCTTAAATCTGGAAAAACTGGTAGAACATTGAATGATGAACGTTGAAATGCTAAGAATACAGAGTTCTGTGTATGGGTAATATGTAGTCTGTCAGTGACTCTACTGTCTCCCCATGCCCATAGTGCAGGAAATCCAGTTGGAGCCGTAGTCCAGGAACAGGGAGATCACTGAATACAAAGAGAGGCAAACTTGGTGCCAGAGCTCCTAAAGAATTTATTCATGAACACACTGTGCAGAGAAAGGACCAACATGGAGGGCATGCTATTCACCAGCCTGCCAAACCAATGATCTACATTTCAATGAGGAAATTACTCTCCATTTGGCTTTGGCTTAAAGGATCCAGTTCCCCTTTTTAGAGCAAATGTGTTTAAAAAGGTAAAGTGAGGACAAAACTGCACCTCCACTATGAGAAAGAAAAATGGCTTTTCTCAGTCACATAGACTAAACATGTACCAACATAAACATTTAATGAACGCAATCGGAAAGATGACACATTCAGAA
>JBBPDA010000001.1:37239218-37257398 GCA_037974385.1 Arnoldichthys spilopterus
TTGCTCAAGGGTACCTCAGTAGTGCCCGGGCCGGGACTCAAACCTGTGACCTTCAGGTCCCAAAGGCAGTGTCCTAATCACTAGGCCACCACTGCACATGAATGCACCTGGTGTTGTAATGACATTCAAAAGACCTAAAGCAAATGTAAACAGTCCTATAACATTACTCATAAACAGAGTATTGGCCATCAGACATAGATATTGCTCTAATGTTACTAAGAAAAATAAAGAAACAGACAGGTCATGGAAGGACATTGAGAGCACATAAAACAACAGGCGCATGGGATCCACAATACATCAAAAAAACATCAGGAAATTCAAGACCATTGTTGCCCTCCACAGGAGTGCTTGACCACCAAAGTTCACTCAAAGAACAGGGCATTTAATAGTCTGAGAGTCACAAAGGAACCCAGGGTAACTTCTAAGCAACTAAAGGCCTCTCTCTTATGTTGGCTAAAATGAATGTTCCTGAGTCCACCATAAGATCAAGACTGAACAACACTTGTATGCACAGCATGGTTGCAAGGACAAAGAACATTTCTGCACATTTTAAATTTGCTAAAGATTCCATGGGCAAGGAGGAAAGCTATTGTAAAGATGTTTCAAGTACTGATCGTTCATGGTTCTGTGACAACAGTCAGAAGATATCAGACACTGCACTGACAGAAGTAGCACCGTCTCTATTAATAATCCCTCTATAATGTTTGGTTTTTTACTTACTTTAGAAGAGGCTTTGTATTCATATTTTTCAGTTCCACCTTAACTTGTGCAGCTGGCCCAAGCACTGTAACTATTGCCCCATATGGGGTGGAACAGATCATTTGTACTTCAGCCTTTTTGATCTCCCACCCTTGCTGACTAAAAGTAAGCACATCAGAAAGATGTCAGAGTTTTAAAAAAGTATATTAAATAAGTGTGACTCAATGCATTAAAACCACTAGAAAAATGTAAATACATAATTAAACATGTAGAGGTCTGGACGAGAAGCAGAAGGTCCACATGTCACATCTTTAAAAGCAAATTGGGTGCCCCCTACCAAACCCTCCCCCCTACAAAAATGTTGTCAATCAAACACAGCCCTACCACTCTTGATAAGATCTTAAGAATTCGCCTAGGGCAGCAGTAGTGCCAGAAACACCTCTGAAAAAAAACATTAAGCAACAGATGTGCATGATCCTGTGATGATGTTCAGAGGGCAAACAGAAAGGCCATAAATCCATAATTAATTAGATTAACATTTTAACTGTTTAATGTTATGTGTATATGATAATTATTTTAAAATGATAGTCTAGAATTGCTTGTTTGTCATACAAATCTCTGCATGACAAATTTGGATAAAATTTAGATTTTTGATCATCAGTTGTAAATGAATTCTATTCTATTCTACTCTACATTCAACTCTGCATCACACATTGCAAATTCTTTTCCAATGCAGCAGGTTACACAACTAACTCTGCAGTCAGTGTTTGATTGGCTGCATGACTATGTGCTTTTATACTCCTGTTAGCAAGAGGTGTGGCTGAAATACCTGAGATCAAATATTAGCCTGGGTGTCCACATATGTTTGACCATGTAACGTACATTCTAAAATGTTTCTAAAATCTTGATGTTTGTTAATTTTAGTTACTACATCAAGTCAAGTCAAGTCAAGTAGGCTTTTATTTTTATTTCAGCCATATACAGTTCACACAGAACACAGTAAAATGAAACAATGTTCCGCCAGGACCATGGTGCTATATGAAACACAGGGCCACAAAAACTACAGAACTGACAACATAAAGTGCATTATGGGCAAAGATGTGCAAACATTGCAGTACAGTGCAAAAACAGACAGGTACAAACAAAGACAGTTCAATAGTGACCAGTGCACAGTTATGGGTCTACCAGGTGCAAAGTAGCAGGATGTGCAAATACATAAAGATAAACCGTGTATTTTTACATTGACATTTTTAATGTATTTTCTCATTTTTTCCACCACAGAATATCTGTACTAATGAACAAGGAAGAGCAATTTGCACTTTTGTGATAAAGGTTTAAGTGGATTTACAAATTGTAGGTTGTTTATTGCATTTAACAAATCCTCCCATCCATGGAAATGACAGGGTTTGTAAACAGCAGGTGTGTATATATATGCACACTCAAACATACACATCTGCTCAGTACAACTCTTGACTAAATGTAAGTTGCACTCTTATGTACTGACGCAAAGATCCACAAGTGGGAGCAGTTGGGAAGAATTCATGTTTACCTCGAAATGTGATTTGCCTGGGCTGTGAATCAAGTGTAATTGTGTACGTGTAGTGCACATTGATTCTGGTCATAAGAATTACAGTGCTGCTTGTAAGTTTGTGAATCCTTTGGGGTTTTTTGTATTTCTGCATATATGACATACATTTACATAAATATGTATACATTTGATACTAAAAGTAGAAAACCCAGACAAACAAATGAGACAAAAATATTACTTATTTATTGAGGAAAATAATTCAGTATTACATATCTGTAGGTGGCTAATGAATGTGAACTTCTTGGATTAGCAGTTGATTTGTAGATGAAATTGAATGAAATAAAATCAGCCATTATCATTCACTTAGATAACATCCAGGCATGAGTGGGCACCATGTTTTATAAAAATAAAAAAAAGAAAAGATAAAAACAGGGATCTATCGAGTCTGATCTTCAAAACATGTTTGTGGAAGTGTCCCTAAGGAGCTTAAGCGCCACCAATCCACAGTCAGACAGTTCATAACATACCAATGGAGGAAATTCAAGACCATTGTTGCCCTCCACAGGAGTGCTTGACCACCAAAAATCACTCAAAGAACAGGGCATTTAATACTCTAAGAGTCACAAAGGAACCCAGGGTAACTTCTAAGCAACTAAAGGCCTCTCTCTTATGTTGGCTAAAATTAATGTTCATGAGTCTACCATAAGATAAACACTGCATAACACTTGTATGCACAGCATGGTTGCAAGGGAAAGCCACTGCTCTCCACAAACAACATTTCTACACATTTTAAATTAGCTAAAGATGTTTGGTGGACAGATGAGAGAATTTTTGGAGAAAAGAAAGCACTACATGCCAGTATAAGAACGGAATGATTATACACAACTAGCATCAAAATCTCTCCCAACAGTAGTTGATGATTATAGTTTGTGCCTGTTTTGCTGCATGTGGGCCAGGACAACCCTTATCATTGATGGAACACTGAATTCTGAATTATATCAGAAAAATCTAAAGTAAAATAGCAGGCTTTCTGTCCATGAGCCACAAGAGAAACTGGGACATGTAGCAAGGCAAACTCTAAGCACACAAGTTATATACAAGTATACACACACACACACACACACACACACACACACACACACACACACACACACACACACACACATATATATATATATATATATACAGTATATACATATGCTATACTCTATCCCTCTGTCTTATCATTGTTTCACAGCAAAGTGATCTAAGCTTTAGTGTACATGCTGAATCTTTTAAATCCAAGTCTGCATAAGCAGAATCTCAAAACGGAAGTGGTACGCCCTTAAAACTACCACACTTGTGTTGGGTGGGGAGAGAAATGACATGATATTCAAAATACACAGAGTTTTATGTTACCTCATTATTTGGACAGATCTTGGCCGTTGCCCATGGGAATGTCTGCAGCAGAGGCTGAATACAATTTGTTGGTTATTTGCACAGTCTAAGCTACAGTTGTATGAAGTGCATAATGCTCAAGCAAAATATTGTTAGTAAGTTTGAATATTGTTAGTAAGCAAAATATTGTTAGTAAGTTTGAAAAATAAAGCAAGAGGCCGCAACTATTTTCCAGCATTGTTGTAAAGGCCTACAGGAAATAATGCTGAGCATTAAATGCGATCAGGGAAATGTGTTAGCCCTCTCTTACAAAACACTGGGAGAGTGTGTCGATGGATTTTTAAAATGGGTGCGGTGATGAAACACAGGAAAGCAACAGGGAGTGGATACCCTTTCAGCTTTAAGCTCGAGCAGTGTAGCTGTTAGTTTTTCCAGTATAGCAGATATGGACATAGAGCCACTATGCAGGACCAAACCTGACCATAAAGCCTCCAATGACTATGGTGAGCGGTTATAGGGTTTATGTTGTTTTTGGTTGCCATGCATTTTAAATCATACTGAATTCAAATTATTTGAAAACCACTGGCTGCGATGCAATCATCCATCATCTCTTCTGTCTCTCAAGGCTGCTGAAGAGCCGGCCTGCATGCTCAGTTCCTGGACTGCATGCGGGATGGTGTTGGGGTGAAACTGGCCATGTGAGAATGGGAAAGCTCAGCTGTCAGGTCTGAGAGCCTGCCCCCAGACTCACTCACATGCTGAGAGCTGTAAGCAAGGGAATAGTGGTTAAATATAGCTTAGCAGAGCAGCACAGCCTACCAGTTCTCACTGAGAGAGAACAATCACGGAGTGGGCGCGTACAGGGCTCAGTGGACTCCTGGCATAGCAGCATCTTGTATTAAGCTGAAGGACCTCTGTTGCTGGAATAGAGTTATAGTTTTTGCTTGAAGGACACACTGTTGTGTTACCTCCTCTGCATTTTGTCCATTCTCGGCAGCTAGTGTGACTCCCTCTGGCTCTTGCTCTCTTTACAGTCTCTCTCACAGACATAGATAAGGGCTCTCTGCTCCCCTCCCAGCTGCTGCTTCTTTGGTTTAGCACAAGGCCTGAAAAGAGAGAGAAAGAGAGAGAGAGTGAATGTGTTTAGACACCTGCTTCGCTCTGTAACATTACATCAACTTTGTGACTTTTACTTGCTGAAGTGGAGAGAGTGCCGCGAGGGACCACTGTGCGCCTGCTCTTTGATTTTGCTTGTTGCTCTGATGGAATGCTAATGAGAAAATACCAGGAATCTGTTTGGTAAGGACTCTACCCCTATAAAGGGTTATCCTCGCTGAAGGCTCAGGGACCACTGTAGGTAAGTGTGCCAGGATGATTGTCCTTCTTCAGTGCCATGCTTTGAAATGGAAGGTTAAATTTAACATTTTATGTTGTATTCTGCCCTTTGCCTTTATATTTTACAGACTTTTTAATAGGAGTATTTAAGCTGTAAAATATTTGTGGAACGCTGACATGATTTCAGGTCAGTCATGTTTGAGTGTCAGTATAGCAAATGTATTGGCTACAAAACATAAATGTAGCCTAAAATCCTTCAGCTAAAGAGGTGAATTTCATTTTTCCACAGTCATATTTTTATCCATACTGTTATCTCCTTCCCATCACATGGGCTTCCACATCACCTCTGAGTCTTGCTGAACAAAGAGCTGATAAATGAATAGCTAGCTAGTGAGATCATTGCTCTGTTTTGACTAGTCAGTATGACGACATGTAAGATAGCATTCAGAAATTCTTAACGGCTCTTTTCCTATTGAGAACACAAAACAGGCCTGAATGTAAGAACCACACATATCTGGTTTCAATAATGTGCTGACATTCGAGTCAAAATACAACACATAGGGAATAATTTAGAAACAGGCAGATTACTTCCAATCCTGTTGTAGTGTTAGAGATTAAATTCCCAAAAGAGCCTGGTCATTTGCCCTTCCTCTTGGTGCTGACACCAGTTGCTGGGTCCCTCCCTTACTGTTTTTATGACCCACAGGCTTCACTGTAAAACCGTTAGCCCTTTGACACTGTATCCAGGGGAGGGGGGCAGACGGGCAGGGGGACGGAGGCTTTGGGAAGTGCGGCATTGAGGACGGCTTCAGCAGCAGGGCTGATACTCAAGCTAAGCATCTGTGTGGTGCCAGAAAGCATACAATACCAACTCCCTAAGGTCTGATCTTACCCAGCAACAGTTGTCACATATGAGTCATATGAGTTTCACATTGTTTTACAGAACTGCACTAATGTACTTTCCCCCCCAAAAGGCAGTTAAAAAAAACCTATACAGTTAAAAAGGCATAGACAGTATATTTCCACCACTGACAAAGAAGCTTGTCTGTATTCATGCAGAAGCCCTAAAAAGGACGCATTGTCTGCAGTCACCTGAAAGAACATCACTAAATATTAGGCTGTAAGTTACAGGAAACACTTTTCAGCCAAGCTGACAGATAGCAAGAATTTAGCAATACTGCTTCTCTGGTGTATCAAACCAATTTATCAGTGAGTTACTGCAAAATGTTCCGGCTCTTCAGGTGACCTTTGTTCTCCTCTGCATGACACGAAACAGCAGACCTTACCTCTCTGCCAAGAAACTGACTCCAGAGAAGTTACTTTTCCCATTGATCGAGCTGTTATAGGGTCTGTTAACCCCCTAAAGGGAGATACTGAAACATTGGCAATTTGTCTTTTTTCTGTCTTTTTCTGTTTCCTCTCCCACGTTCTTGGGGTGAGCTGACCATAGTAATGCTCTGGAGTCTGACATAGAGAAATGAATGCTGGACTGTAGCGTTTGGTCTCTGTTGCTTCTATGTGAATGGATTTTGTTTCTGACCTGTTAAAAGCCTGATCATTATTGATAACTTTGTGTAATGGGGATCAGTGCAGTTGCACAGCATAACTGAAGATTTGCTTAACATGTCTTAGCAAGTATTAATTTTATTTTGCTGTGCACCACTGGATTATCTTCCATCATCTGTCCATCACATAGGAACACATACTCTTAATGGGCATTATCACATGCTTTGCAAGGGATGTACAGTACTGTGCAGAGGTCTGCGACTTTGTTTTTTTTATTTAAAGTCTTCTCATTTTCATGATTTATCTAATTGTTATTTATTGTGATAAATTTACTGTAAACTGGCAGAGAAATAATGAACTGGTCATTTATTTGGCAGAGCACATTTCTAGTACATTCAGTTTAGTTCAGCCTGATAGTTCCATCATTGCCCTTTTGGTTTATGCTATGATCAAAAAATCCACTGGATTTCACTGTGTCCTTATAAAGTAGATCATTTCAGTGAGCTTCCTCACCTGATGTTAGACAAAGGCATGCTGGTTGAAGGTGGTTCTGTTACACTAACACACATTTGAGGATGTTTTATACATTTCTGTGTTACGTTTTAAGAGAATCCAATCATGTACATATAGATTGGTTATTTGGAGGTAGGAGTGAAAATGTGTGAGCACATTTTCAGGTATGTGCATGCCACGCCGTCTTGTCAGTGTTTTGTTTTGGTTTAGCAAAGTGCTTCCCTGTCCCGTGTCTGTGTTAGCGATGCCCTAGTCCCGCCTTGCACACCTGTTCCTCGTTCCCCGTCTCCTCCCTATGTCAGGTGTTTCTCGTTTGTGCTCCCTATTTAGTCTACTGTGTTTTCCTCAGTTCTGGTCTGTTCTCTGTTGCTTTTCTGTTACAAGTACCCTGCCGTTGTGTTCCTGTTTTATACTTCTCATTTTTGTCACGTATGTTTGTTTTTTGGGCTACATTATTTGAATTAAAATGTTTAGAATACATTAAGCCTGCACCTGCTTCCAAACACACCAAAACCATTACACACATCATTTAGCACCACTGTTTCACCTAAGCCCTTCAAGTACTATTAGTGCATTTCAAACTCATATCAGTGTCCGTATGTCATATGGTCATATTTTGTGGCATAACAGAGGGACAGTATTAGCCCTTAATTGCATGTTTTTGTTGCATTTACCATCTTGATGGGCTGCTGAAACTCTGGAGTAACCTAGAAGACTTTCAACTGCCAGCACGCTTGGAGATAGCTAACCTGCTCCACTTCTTCTTGGTGTCACTTGCGGCTGCTATTAATATGACACTGTGAACTTTACTTCTTTTCGGGACTCCACCCCCTCCAACCGTTCTTTTAAAGCGCCCTATGATGATGTCATGTAACCAGAGAAGCCTAACTGATTTGGTTTTGGTTTACCAGTGACATACCCCATTCTGCTTTCTCAGGAGTTTAAGGAAGTTGGATTGCAATGCAGTGCAGAAGTCTGGCAGAGAGTCAGTGAATATCCTTTTCATTCTTGGCACTGACTGTTATGTTTTTGATGACTGTATTATAATTAAATTAGTAGAACAGCATGTTGGCATGCAGGTCATTTAATTTGCAGGTCATTTCTGCATAATTATAGTGTTTATTTGATTTTAAAAGTAATTAAAAATATATATTATTCACATTTGCAGAAATTGTATATAGTATGTGTTATTGGTAGAGTTGCTTTACAGTAGTTTACATAAGGTAGTATTAAAAAGGGCAAAACATTGTATTTTGTAGCATTTGTGCATCAGAGGGCTATATTTATGAGCTTGGAGGAAGATACTACAGGTTGAAACCCAGTACGAAAACTGTCATTCTGCCTGCAGTGGGCATGTCAGTGTAAGAGTTACAGATGTCTGATATAAATAGAAACATGGCATTATATACAGTAATACCAGCTGTACATGGTCCAAACCGTTTATACGGTTATAAATCAGTTACTGAATATTGAAGATTAAAAAGATATCAAAGCAAACATAAGAAATGTGTGAAGTCGCAAAAAATGAGACATGCCAGCACCATGTAAATGGTAAGTTTCACAGCTTAGGTACATAACTTTGTTTATTGAATGTCATTTGATTCTCTGGTGACAGCAAATTAACTTCTGTGGTATGCCTGACTTTAGTGTTTGTTGTCAATAAATTCATTTAACCATGCATCAGATGAATGAACTTTCACCTATTATTTTTCCTCACTCAAAAGTACTGGATTTTTGGGTCACACCCAATAAGACATCTCTTAGTCACGTGCCTTAATGGGAGCCGAAGCTAAAGAAGCTGTAGTCTCAGACACCACGACTTGCCGTTTGTCAGAACCATGCTATTGCTTGTTCTCCAAGGCCATTTTAGACACTTTGAGGTCATCATGTGACAAGTCCACCGAACTCTTTCATTTCTTCAGTGGCAGCAAAGGAATGTGGAATTTAGACAGCTGCTGGCACCAGCCATGGTCTTTTACTTATCTTCAAGAGCTGACTTCAGATGCCAAATTAGAACTACAGTACTGCCAGCTGCAAGCTCACGAGCCTCACGTCCCACACCCCTAAAGCAACAAACTCCATACAGAGTTCCTCTGAAAATTATATTTTTCTTCTATTGTATGTTCTTATCATCAGGTCCACTTCTGATATTTTTCCTGGATTATTATTGAAAACTAAATAAAATTATTTTACCATTTAATCATGTAGAATTAGGCAGTCTGCTCCTGCTAATGTGCCTTTATAATTTATATCTGTAAACTACAGCTGTTCTGACTGGCTGCTAGTATTGTGTTTCATTTAAAAGCAGACCAACTTAAAACACTCCTTGTAACTAAATGGGCAGGGCTAAAGTCCTATAGGTTAATGTATGCAAAAAATATTGGGTTTTTTAGTTACGTTACAAAAGTAACAAATTCAAGTTCAAGACCATTTTTCCATATGTTGACTTTAAGTAAGTTTTAGAAAATCTCTACACACACATTAACTCTTTTATTTTTAAAAAATGGGGGAAATTAAAGCTAATTACTACACTAAAACTACTTTTACATTTTAAGTCTTGGTTTCATGCATATACAAACCTGATCTGTTAATTCATGTGAACCTTTATTTATTTGATAAACAGAAATTGCAGTAGTTTTACTGACCAAATTTTTGAAAATACACAAATGTAGAATTTGCTTTATTTATACATTAAATAACAATATAGGAGCCAATATATATACACTGATGAGTCACTTCAGTAAGTACATCTTATATCTACACTCACTTTTACATTTACATATGAACTTTTTGTTTTTGTTACAATTACACAACATAGTCCCTGTTTGTCTGCATGATTTGTTATCCCCATTTAACCCATTAAACCTCCACAGGACTACCAGCAAGCAGGTATTACTGGAATGGTAGTTCATTCTCAGCACTGATATGGCAGTGGTGTGTGTGTGTGTTTATCAGAGTTTAGACACTGTGTACACACTTGTCCTGTTGGTTCACATTGCAGATGTAGAGCTACTGATGGTCACCAGATGCACATTTTGTGCTACTCATCATGTAGTCCTTCATTAATGGTCAGTTTCAGATATTTTGATTGATGGGCTACTCTCAGCACAGCAGTGACAGAGGGATGTTTAAAAACTCTAACATGCCACTACCATGTCATTTTGGCTGCTGTGTTGACAATGATGCACTTAGCTTTAGTCTTAGTCCTTGGTTAAGTATTTCTTTTCTGAGCTTCTTAATATCTGGTCTGTCATAACAGTGATTGATTTTGATGGTTACACTGTGCTATAGGATGAAATACCACAACATTTTCTTGAAACTAGAGTCCAGTAATTTTGAGATGAGCCAGCTACACTCAAACCCATATTCTGGACAGGAAACTGCAGATGATGGATTGCATCTCTCATATTTTCTGCTGTAGTTTAGCTCAAGGATGGTGTGTCCAGGATGTCTGGATGACTGAAGGCTGTGAAAAAATCCCATTAAAAAAAATTGTTACAGTATATGATCATGAGAATTTGTGCTTCTGCAGTGACCATCCACTGAAGTAGTTCTCCACCAGAGCATGTTGGCGCCCTTAAACATAGGCTTGCTTGTCCACTCGTTGTCTTAACCTTGGTGGTTGGTTCAGATATTTAATACACCCTCTTTGTATAAACACCAGTGGTATTTTCAGCCTTGTCTGGCCAGTTCTCCCCTGGACAATAGACAGAAACAGATACCTCAGTGTGCAAATTAGAGTGACAGAAGAAAATTACAACAGCATTCCAGCCGACTACAACGGGTTACTTAGCACCTCCTCTGAAGAGATATTTTTATGTGCACAGCTTACTAGGCTCTCTACTTTTGCTAGCCAGATGTCTGTGAAGTAACAGAGATGTTTGAACAGCGGAATAGGGAGAAGAGTTTGGAATTTTTGTACCAAATTTTTGTGGTAAAGGGGCAATGTTGTTGTTTCTGTTCTTGTTTTAAGTGTATAAAACTACCCAGTCCAAGTTAGATGATGTAGTCTTATATCCATACAGTCTTAAAATTAAAGGTGCCATTAAGAGTTGTTTTAGGTGATGAAACAGGAACCGCTTTGGGTTTCCAAAAGAGCTCTTTACCAAAAGGCTCTTTACAGAACCATTTTAGTAAGTGAGATGTGTGAGTCAATGAAAGTTTAAAGAACTTTCACATAATGTAAAGATTTTATACCAATTTAAGGTAGGGCAGTTCATTTGTTTTAGAATCATTTTTTCACATTTCTTCCTCTTTACAAACCAGTAGTACTGAATAAATCCAGTGCTCTGAGAACAAAAAGAAAAACAATCTGTCATCTGTGGCAGTGGCAGTGGCAGTTCATTCATACTGTCTACTGTTCTACCTGCCTATTTACGTGTACTTTGCTCATGTGTCTTCTACAAGGCTGGTCTGGCAGATGTGTTGGGTTAAGCTAGTGAGCCAGTTGCATTATGGCAGAGAAACTGCTTTCAGTCATGAAAGAAAAACTGAACTGGAGAAAGTTATGACAGAAAGTGGTTTGATATGGCAAGAAACAAAACAATGGCAAGGGATCATTTAAACATTTCTCTGAACCATCTGGCCTAATGTTTTAAACATTTCTCCTGTAGGCCACTGTGGTTCAGCACCTACAGTTAACAACAGACTAGTTATCCTCTTCCTCTGTGATTGTCTTATTGTGCTTCTGATATGATGGCACCGCTTAACATTAGACAGTACTCGCAGCACAGAGAGCTGTAACATGTAACCTTCATCAACTTTCTGTAAGATGGTCCTCATGCGGGTCAGCCAACACCTGGAACGCTTTTATGAGACCAGCAGAGATTAGAGAAGACAGATAAAAAAGCCATTCAAGTCTTCTTTTATCAGTGAGAGAGAGAGAGCAAGAAATGTTTGTTCTTTAAATGTTTAATCTTCTGTTTTTAAGTGAAGCATGCTTTTATTTACCCATGTGCCAGTTTTCTGCCTTTTTCCTTTCAGTTTTAACAGTTCATTAAACTCAACAGTGTTTTGCTACTGATGGTTTTAGTAGCTAAGCTGTACGTCATACCTGGCAGCAGTTCCTCCCTCGGTCTCCTGCTAAGGACTGTACTCTTCTGCAAACAATACGTGTGACCCACTTCCAGCTGACAGAAACTGTAAACCTCTGAAAGTGCTCCAGAAGAGCTTTGTTTGATCTGTCTGTACAAGTGTACGGACGGGTGTCAGTGTGACTCAGAGGTGACAGGCCCCTTGACTTTACAAGAGCCGCTTTTTCTCTAGACCTATTTGAAACTAATTGTACAATGGCATGATGCAGTTTCATCATGTAATTGCAAAAGACACTGTCAGCATCATGTTGCTTTATTCACTCAAACCATTAAAAGTGCACAGAGACTTGTAACTAGAGACAGCATGGGATTTGTAATCCCACAAGAGAACAGCACTATGCCCTTAATGGAGATGAACTATGACTCAGAGGTGTTTTATTTTATTTGGTCTCATATTTACCGTAACATGATGAAATGATACAGCACATCCTAATTCCAGCCCAGTTAACCACCCTGCAAAACTAGAGTTTCATATACAGTAAATTATAGGGGTTGTTTCAATGCCGATATCTCTGTAAATTATGATGTGTTTATTTCCCCTGCCTTTTGTGACAGACAAAATCACTAACAAATTATATTTTGTAATTTTTCAATTACAGAAGCAACATGAGGTCCAAAAACAATGAAGTGGACAATCCAGCCAAAGGGGTTCTGGTTGTCCCCCATGCAATACATGAGATTAGTGAAGAGGAGGTGGGTGAGGAGAAACTGCTGGCTACTGAAAAGAATATCAAGGCCAAAGTTCAGCAGAAGGAAGATGAAGAGAAGCTTCAGTCAGAAACTGATGAGAACTCCATTAAGGAAAATGACCAAAGATTAGGGCTAAAGGATCTTTCCAAAGATGACCTTCTCAAGCTCCTGGGAATCATGGAGGGAGAGATTCAGGTAAGGTCTATCATGCTCTAAAGTCTGACATCAACTTCTCTGTGTATTTTTCTTTTATGGGTGCAGAATCCTTCCAGGATGAAAAGTATATATAACTGTCCTATATGTACAAACCCCATTACAGAAAAGTTAGGACATTTTGTCAAATAAAATAATTGTGAATTGTTTTCATTTAAGTGACAAAAAAAAAGATTTATAATGTTTTACCTGACCATCTTAAACATATTTTAAGATATTTTAAAATATATAAAAATAAACAAATTTAGAATTTGATCCCTTCAAAACACTGATGGACATGTTAACTACTGTTTTACATCACTAATTTGTACCTCCAAATCAATGGTAACCTTACAGCTATGCAGGTCATCCAGGCCGTT
The DNA here is from genome assembly GCA_037974385.1 of Arnoldichthys spilopterus. Lineage (NCBI taxonomy): Eukaryota > Metazoa > Chordata > Actinopteri > Characiformes > Lepidarchidae > Arnoldichthys > Arnoldichthys spilopterus. The sequence continues at coordinate 37,252,532 of JBBPDA010000001.1, forward strand.
GACCTAGGCACCTTTTTCTGTCCTTAGACATGGATTCATCTAACCACAGTATATATAGTGGAAACGTATCCTGTGGTCAGATGAATGTATATGAATATATATATATAATACAATCAACTTAGTCAACCACAATATTTCAAGCCACTTAAATGTTAATCATTAGAAAAGGATTACAATTACTTTGAATAGAATTAATATAACAACTTAAAACAGAATTAAAAGTTACCTCACAGTGAGTCAGTCCTGGGTTCAATTCCCAGCTGGGTAGCCAGGGTCACTCCTGTAAGGAGTTTGCATGTTCTCTTCATGTCTGCACTGGTTTCTGCCAAAGGCTCTGGTTTCCTCTCACCATCCAAAGACATGCACATCAAATGAATAGGGGTCACTAAATTACTCAGTGTGCAGTGGACTGGTGACCTGTTGAGGGTTTTTCTGCACCTTTTGCCCTATGATGGCTGAGAAAGGCTGCAGAAGTCTCACTACCTTGGTTGAGATAAGTGCATCAGATAATGAATAAAGGCTTTTGTTGTACAGTGATGATATATAGACATAATAGAACATACTATGATATTTTATACATAATAATGTACATAACATATGGTTAAGCCCGATATAATAATTTATTTTCTTTTGCTTTTAGATATCAATTTTTGTGCAGCACGACAAGCCGAAACTAAAATGTTTCATCTTGATCCTAATGCTCCACATTCTTATTTACTTGACAACTGATGTGCTGGCTGAGTTTCTTCATATCACTGACAAGCCTCTCATTAGAAGGATTAATGGAGTGTTGTGCATGGGGAAAGAACTCCCTGTAGGAGAGCAGTGGACTCTGGTCTGAACTTTCTCTCTTTCTTTCAGCCGCTCAGACTCTCGACCGAGTCAGCATTTGGCTCTGTGTGAGCTTGCTTGCCCTCAGGTCCTGACAGAGAACCATTAACACCTCATCACACTGTAGCATCCCTGTGGAGCTAACCTTTATTATACTACAGAGGAAATGGAACAGAGTGTGAACACAGCAAGTCAAGCGGTGCAAGTCACTCCTCAGACATGTACACTTAAACCTGGGAAAAAAAGGGATTGATGACAGTAGACTGATGACAGTGGGCTGGCGCATGCTTTGTTGGCATTTCTTTTTGGCAGCGCTTGCTCATGTTTTCTTGAGTGATTAAGCAACCATGTCTCAGGAAATGCATTCACCTTCTAACAACACCCTCTTCACAAACCATTTTTCAGTCTGGCCCAAACAATTTCTTGCATAGATTTGAAATTATTGAACACATACTGTGTACTACATACGTCTCACTGCCCCTTTACAAGATTCTTTAGGGTCATTTGGCTCCATCTAGTGTCTAGTGACCCAAAAGAAATTCTTTTTTCCACTTCACTGGCTTGTACTTAACTGAATGCTGTGTATGACAGCTGTGGGAATGTGATTACTGTTGCAAATAAAATGCAAATTACAGAAGAAAGCCATCTTCGTTTAGCTGAGTAGTTGGATCTGGTCTGTTAGAGCAGGTAAAAACACCAAAACATGCAGGGCACAGTTTCTATCTCTTGACTACTGGTGGGCTAACCCACTTGAGGAGTGTGATTGTTGTTCCATGCTCATTTCTCAGGCTCGAGAGGATGTAATACGGCTGCTGAGATCTGCGCTCAGTCGCCCAGAGGTGCTGGAGTCTCGTTATGGCTCAGCAGGGCCCACAAAACCCCTTCAGGCGCTGCAAAGAGATGGGCTGCTCGCCAACAAACATGCACACTATGATGATGTGTATGAAAAGCCTATGGCAGAGGTAGTACATATACACTGGACGTTCTTGAGTTTGGCACAGACTGTTAGTCATTGCTGTTAGTTTATATAAATAAGAACTTATACAGTGTAGAGTGATATTGTAAACTACATGCATATTTTTTCAAAATTTCCAGTTTTGGGGAACAGCAACATGCTTGAATAAAATACACTTTTCTGAAAAGATAAAAAGTATATTAAATATCTTTGCTGTCCAAGCAAAAACAACTTAATCCAAAATGGTAACTTTTCAGTAGAAGGCAATAATGTTCCTTACTTCTAGGGCAAGTCAGTTTAGAACAAGTGATTCTGGAGCATTTCTAACAAACTGTTCATCATGAAAGTTTCATACAGGAGGTAGAAAAATACAAATATAAAAATAAATAATGGAGATGATCATTTTTCTCTGGACATCGACAATGTGCTAATTATCTACTGTAATTTCCTCTCAGTTATCTGATTGTAGGAATTTCAGATTTGTTTTTAATCAGCATGCAGCATACATGCCACTGGTTCTTCTACTAATGTGTCGAATGGCCATGTTTCCTTCATGTGTCACTCAGTTGGACAGGCTTCAGGATAAGCACAGAGAGACATACCGTCGCATGCTGGAACAGTTGCTGCTGGCTGAGAAATGCCATCGACGTACTGTTCACGAGCTGGACCTGGAGAAACGCAAGCACATTGACTACATGAACAAAAGCGATGACTTTACCAACCTTCTCGAACAAGAGCGAGAAAGGTAAGGGCTGGAGAATTTAAGCCAAGTACCAAAACAAGCCATAAACATAAATATTTAATGCTAAGTATTGCAGTGTCATACTCATAGAAGTTATGCATAAGTAATAGAAACATATTTCATTACTGTTTTTCAAGTTCGAAAGAATAGTAGACAGCACAACCCTGAGATCAGGGCTCAGGATTCTTGCCCTGCTGAATATTTTAATGGCAACAGATCCAGAGGTCAAATGCATCAGGGTCATTGCCATGGACAGATGAATACAGAGAGGCCAAAAGGGTGTCGAGGCAAGAATGAGCAACATGTGTTGAATGCAGGAAGCAGGGTGGAAGACACACTTTGAAGGGGTCAAGAGGGTCATACAAAGGCCATGTGTGGTCTCCATGTGGTCACACAGAAGTCATGGAGCTTACGTATGATTGCTGACTGTAATTAGATGATGGTATACTACAAATCCAAAGCTTGGCCCTGGACTACTCTTATAATTTCACCCCAGAACTATCCATTATATTTTCAGGGCAGAAAAGGTCAAAACACATATGTAGTAAAGGTAAAGCAGAATATTGGTGCTCCCACATATACCACAAATACATATTCAGCTACTGTGATTTCTACAGTTTTTCTGGTAAGATCCATATGTTTGGCTATTATTCCACATGACCTTCCAATTCTATTGAATTTATGTCCAGTGCAGGCCTCACGTTAAGTAATTTTGGACCCAGGCAGATCTAACTAGCTGACAGACTAAGATAGACAAGGGGTAATTTTAAGGAACTGCTACCCATTAATCAACATCAGAATGAGTAAAGGCCCCGACTTTGTCCCACAAGCTTTAAAATACCACAGCAACTACCTTCACGCAGTTTATGTGCATGGTTTACCGCAGCTCTGACCTTGACCTTTACATGAAAATTCATAGGTGAAGAGAAGACATTTCACTGCCAAAGGTTCAGTTGTTAGAGTGAACTGGTGACTCACTTCAGTATTTAAGATACTGCACTTAAAAAAAGTTGTTCTTTGCAAGATCATGTTTATATATGTGATTCTCACCACAGTGATGCCAAAACAAGATTAAACTGTCATTGGAGTCTTAGTGCCTGTGATATAATTGTGTGATAGTATGCCTTTATACATTTTAACTATTTATCATTTCTAGATTTTTTTTTTAAATATACATTCTACAGATTACAAATGCTGATTTTTCAAAGTGGTGTGCACATGTAAATTATGGATAACCTCATATACAACTGTAAAGTCAGAGACTTTTAATTCATTTCCATTCAAAACAGCCAGTGAGCACATTTTTCATTTTTCAAAATCAGGAGGAAGAAACATATATTAAATAGAAAATTACACAAAAGTATTAAACACTCCTACATTAAATCTGTCAGCATTTGATGTGAGATAAAATATAAAAATGAAATCATGAGCTTATGAGACTGAACATTCGATATATTTTCAAGAAGCATGGAGATATATCCCTGCAGATTTCTTCATAAAACTGAAAGAAATTCTCACAAAGGAAAGAAAACTGTAATAAAGACAAAGGGTGGACATAATATATTTCCATAATGATTTAGAGTTTATTTTTTACTTTTATTTAATGAAATTAAGAGTGGTCTCTGAATTTTGTGCAGTCCTGTATATATGACTATGTGATTGTTACATATGTGAGTGTAACAAACTTGGAGGAGACTGCTATTTTTTTTACATGAACTAATATATGCCTATGTTATCTAGCATTGCACTGGGTCATGGGGGGAGAGGAAGGGCTTATCCAGAGAGAGTGAAGTTAGCTGGGGTCTTGGACTTCCGGCCCTTGGCTGTGGCATCAGCAGGGATTAAACTCACAAACTCCCAATAGCAGGGCCAATGCTGAGACAGCTGCACTACTCGAGACCCCATTCATTTTTAATAATAAGGATGTCCTTCCCTTGATTTTGCCACTCAAACCAGAACAAATGAAAACTGTATTTACTGAATAAATCAGTTGTTTATGTAGGTAGAAGAATTCAAATCTGAGAAGCATGACCTTTGAAAAGTAAAGGGAGCAGCAGTTTATGGACACCATATCACCCACCGTGCCAGGTGATACCCTGTGCCCTCACTGAACCTTAATTATGAACCTTCTCCAGTAATGATACTTTTCAATGTCTCCACACCCTGTACACACTCTTGCAGCATCACACACAAACATACATTTGACAAAACTCACATACACACCTCCTAAGTACTGTATGTAGATGTGTGTGTTGTATGTACATACAGTGGAGGAAATAATTATTTGACCTCTCGCTGATTTTGTAAGTTTGTCCAATGACAAAGAAATGAAGTCTCAG
>JBBPDA010000001.1:37265859-37277886 GCA_037974385.1 Arnoldichthys spilopterus
CCATTTTTTCTGCTTCCAATACATCAACTACAAGAACTGAGTTGCTGCCTGACAGGTGCCATTATAAAGAGATAGAAGTTATTCACTCCACCTGTCAGTGGTTTTAATGTTATGGCTGAATGGTGCACATAGCAAATGGAGCTGAAAAAATGATAAACGAATAGACAGTGAATGCAACACTATTGTTTTAAATTTGTAATTTTTATTACTTTTCTCTTTTCGTTCCTTTCATTCTCTGTCCACAGCAGCCTGTTATTGACCCTCAATCACCTCGATCTGGACTAACTCGCATTCCTATGTCTCGGGGGATGAAAACTGGAAAGGCTGTACTTGGGGCGCTGGGTATCACTACCGGTGTGAAGATGGAATCAAAAGCAGAGAGCCAGTCCATGCGTGTTGAGGTGAAAAAATCATCTGTCGGCAGTGTCACATTTCAGAGTGGTGGGAAAACCTAAAAGAGACAATAAGAACAAAAAGAGTTAAAAATGTAGGGCTTCCAAATAGCTAGTCAATATGATGAAAAGATCACGCCTTAAATGGTTCATTCACCCCTACACAGTTCTTCTCTGAATCAAAGCAGAAAAAATTCATCATATGTGAATGAACAGTGCACCCACAATTGTACATACAGGAAATGCATTTGTTGTTACTGTTGTTTTCTTCTCTTTTTTATTTTATAGAAAAAAAACTAAAGTATCACATTGTTACAGTTATTTTAAAGAACAAAAATTTGTTTCAAAAAAGGAGTTAAACTGCTGTCATTCTTACAGTTACAAGCCTGAGCCTGACTTTCCTCTCTAAGTTCTTAGGATCAGCTCTAGGTGTCCTGTAGAACATTTCAGAGGGTTGTGGTTTTGTTTGCAGTGTCTTTACTATGAACCATTTAAGGGAATTAATTATAGGCTCACATAGTGGGCTCAATTCATTCAGTGTTGTATATGTGTTTGTTCAATGTTATTACTGAGGCGCAGCTTTTTAATGTGTAACAAATGTTTTTATTATTGTTTATAAGATGACTGAAATAAAATGTTTTGTTTTCTTTTATGTGTAATGCATTTGGATTCAACTTGTTCACTTTTCCTTCAGTTTAGAGGGTCACATACAATTTGGGTTGTTATTATGCATTTAAACATAATTAGATGACACATGGAAAAGCTTTATATATAGGAAGCCCAGTGTTGTACTTACCATAAAATAATCAAATATATGGTTTGGCTCAATCAATGATTGATTAATTTTAATGCTAATGTTAATGCTATTGCTTACAGAAAGACTCTCACCGCAGACTGCAGTGAGTTTACACAGCACACTGTATATACACAATTTTCAAAAAAGTCCTAAAAAGTAGATAAAGAAATGGCAGTATCAGTATTTGTTGAATCTAGATCTTTTTTCAACGTTTATGCGAAAATCGTAACTTTCGAAAGCAGTAATTTTACACAGCTGCACAACTTACAGCTCATTAAATATTCATACTTATCATTACGTAACCAATGGTAACGAGCAGACTATTGGCTGACATGCGTACCCGCCACTTCCTTGTTTACTACCTTGTCAAATGCAGAGCTCCGCGGAAAGCGGGATTAACTCTCAGTGAAGTTGCTTTATTTGAGTTTGTACGAGTTGCGGACATTCACACTAACACAACAACGCGGATAATCAGCAAAGGCGAAGTTTTGGAGTTCGTGTTTTGTGTCTTTTCGTCGGCTCGCTCGCTAGCCAGGTAGCTAGCTAGCCAACCAGCTTGCTAATCGCAGTTGAGACTACAGGCAGCCATGATGGCGTCCAGCTACAGCGCGAAGGAGGAGGACGGCCATCACTCAGGCTCCGCCGCTGCAGGTGGCCCGGGTGCGGGGAAAAGCAAGAAACCAGACAACACAGCTTTTAAACAGCAGCGCCTGCCCGCCTGGCAGCCCATTCTTACAGCCGGTACCGTGTTGCCTGCGTTCTTTGTCATAGGTCTCATCTTCATCCCCATTGGCATCGGTCTCTTCGTGACGTCGAATAACATCAAAGAGTTTGAGGTAAGATAACGGCAGAATCAGGAAACCGTCGTTTTTTTTGTTAAACTTCTTTAATATATATTAGTAAAATTACTTTTGTTATTGTTATAGTGGTTGTCACAGTTTTCACTCGCTCCCTTTTCTCACAATCCAGTTAACTGATTATTTACTAAGCCTAGCATGCGACAGTTCTTCATTATGGACGTAGATGTGGATTAAGTGAAGTCAGAATAATAAAGAATAATAAATATTAATTTATGAAAGTGAAAGGTGAATTATCTTTATAAATAATTTTTTTGTTTAGGCTTAGGAAAATTGACCCTGCAGTAATGACAGTCAGTCCTATAGCACTGGACTTGAGGCGTGAGTTAAGTACATTGTGTCAGCATTGTGATTTATTTTGTTAACTTGTGCTTTGTTGTAGATTGATTACACTGGTGATGAAGCTAGCAGTCCATGCTTCAAATGCTCGCAGACATATAGCTGGAATGATTCCTGCAAATGCTCTGTGCCTTTCTCTCTCGAACAGCCATATGAGGTATGTGGGTGACACTTCCTGCAACCATGTTAGTGGTAACCAAATTGATGGCCAAATTGTCTATTTATAGCCGAGTATATTTAGTCATTAGGCTTGAGATCTATAAAAAGTCCTTCAAAGTGAAATGAATGCAAGCGTTAAAGCCTTGGCTTCATCTTTCATTCATTATTCAGTGGGATTTTAGAGGCCATATTGATTAGTCACAGGATTGGAGGTTTTATTTTTCTATTTTCAGCATTAGTGTTAACACATGTACTTTTATTCTTTTAAACTCTACTTAAAACAGGCATTTTGTAGATGACCACCATTTTTCAGGTCCAAGCTGTTTGAACTGTGTATTTACTAATGTGCTCTTCTCTCCTAGAGCAATGTTTTTATGTACTATGGGCTGTCTAACTTCTATCAAAACCATAGACGTTATGTCAAGTCAAGGGATGACAGTCAGCTGAACGGAGACAAAAGTTCTTTAACCGTAAGTAGATGGCAGTTACTTGGTGTACTTTGCAGCTGAAAACTGTAATTTTTTATACATTTGTTTTTTATTTCTTGGATGTTGTTGTGTTGGAACAGAATCCAAGCAAGGAGTGTGAGCCATACAGAATAAGTGAAAAGCGGCCTATAGCACCCTGTGGTGCTATTGCCAACAGTCTTTTTAATGGTAATAACATTAAATTACATTTGAAATTGATTATATACATGTTATTTTACAGTTTATTCAGTTGTGTGAAGTCAAACATTAGGCACTAAGATGTCTCTGTAACGTTTGTGTTTTCAGACACGTTAGAGCTGTACTATGTTTACCCAAATGGTACCAGGACTGCTATTCCCCTTGTGAAAAAGGGAATTGCTTGGTGGACTGACAAGCATGTGAAGTTCAGGAATCCTTCAGGAAACAACGACAACCTTACAATAACATTCAAGGGTATTTTTGATTGCTTAAATGCATTTGAACCTTATGTGACAAAGTAGCACACTAACAAGGTGTGCAATCAATTATTGGGCAAAAATGGTGGTCTAAAGACAAGAAAAAAAATGGTGTATTAATTCTACAATAACTGATATGGAAACTGGGCTATAAAAACAGTTTTTGCTCTAGGCAGGCGATTTGTATTCGCAGGTTTGATACCATCCTGCTTGATGTGCAGAATACAATCAAATGACAGAAGCTGTAGTAAAATCCCTGCAAGAACACTAGTGCCATCTCTGGTCAGTTAGACAAAATGATAAAAAAACAAACAAACTAAATTAAAGGTGCCAGTGCTAAAGTGCAAAACATAATAACAAAATAATAATTATCAGTTGCAGAGGATGCTGGATTTCATAAGCACATTCAGTATATACTGTAATAGGCTAATTTTAGAAGCCATTTTTACTAATTGTAAGTTCTGTTTTATCTAATTGAAATTGTAATTGATTGTTTCTTTATTGCCTTTTAGGTTTTCTCTGTTTTTTCTTTTATTCAAAAACATTTTGTTTTGTATTTGATCAAGTGTGTAATAAATTTTGGTTTCTATTGTGGCCAAGAATTTCCATTTTCGAGCATAACTATCTGTAACTAGTAGCACAGTAGGATCATTTGTAATTTCATGCATGGAACTCACTAGTCATTGACAAGTCTGTGTTGAAAGTCTTTTATAGTGTTTTTAGAAGTGAATATATTAACTGCTTTTTTTTTTAAACCCAGACACTACCCAGCCTATCAATTGGCACAAGCCTGTCTATGAGCTAGACCCTGCCGATCCAGACAACAATGGTTTCATCAATGAGGACTTTATTGTGTGGATGAGAACGGCTGCTTTGCCGACCTTCAGAAAACTATACCGCATCATTCACAAAAACAAAGACACCCTGACTCCAACGTTGCCCCGTGGGAACTACAGCCTTGACATTGCTTACAGTATCCTTCCAGACAATATTAGAAACCTTGCACTAATTCTTTATTTCAGGGATTGGGGAAATGCTGAGATGAAGTGTTATTTTCCTATTTATTAGGACTTGGTAGGAAACTTTTGTGAGGTCATGTAATCTTTTCAAAGATTGATATTTTCAGGTAAGTCAGATAAGTCAGGTAAAGCTTAAGCTTAATTACAAGAAGATGTAATTAGTTGTGACTTCTCAGGAACCACTACCCATTTTTGCTCTCTTCTGAAAGTGAAAGCGATTTGTGTTGTTGTGTTGTACCTAATTGCTCTAAGGTACAACAGATCTTGGTATGTGAAGTGTGAATTTCCTTTATAGTATACACTTCACATATCTGTACAGTAAATAAAATAACTGCTCTAGATGGTACTTTTGGTCTAAAGTGTATAGACCCATGATCCTAAAGTGGAAAAGTTAACCATAATATTCCTTAATTGTGTAAATCCAGACTATCCAGTACGGAGCTTTGAAGGCCGCAAACGTATGATCCTCAGCACAATCTCCTGGATGGGTGGCAAGAATCCATTCCTGGGCATTGCCTACATTACTGTGGGTTCTGTCTGCTTTTTTCTGGGTGTCATTCTACTGTTTATTCACCACAAATATGGCAACCGCAGCAACAATGCTGACATTCCCAACTAGAGTCTTTAAAGATGGCTGCTGCTTTGGACCATGAGATTTACAAGTATTTGTCACACTGTTGCACAACACTTTGTTGCTGTTGTCTCATGCCAGATGATTTTGTGTGTATACACATTTGTCCTAAAGAACAGTGTCTTCATTTCATGTTTAAACACTGATATTTAAGTGTCTGTAATGTGGTTAAAGTATTTATATGTTTTATTCTAAGGTCATTGTTCAAAAATATGAGGTTCCTCAATAGCGTCCTGCTCTGATGTGGAATAAAAATGATGCTTTAATGGTGCAGTATTGTGAAGTGATAGAGAAGCCTTGAGATCCGGCAATCCCATAAAATGGTGCTGATGCATTTGTTGTAAATGATTTGATCATTTTCAGCTGCAGTGGTTCATGTATTGACATGACATGAAAGTCATTACATCTTTTTTGTCCAAAGTATTTTCTGAACCTGTCCGTATGTTTCCAGTTCATTTTGCTGGCTGTATTTGTACTCATGTACTCTTCATGCAGATAATTTGCATTTAAAATAACTTGTCTAATGCAAACATTAATTTTTGTGTTAATTTATGCTTACGATGTCCCTGCAAGTAAAATTCTAACTTGGCAATGGCCTCGGGATGAAGGATACATATGAACATAATGAGCTGCTAGGTTATGCATGTAGAATATTCCTTACTTGAGGCTGTGCAGTGACTCTTGAAACCTTGTCCTTATTTAGGATTATGCTGTATATGGTCCTGGATTTATCAATGCTATGCCAAAGTCACAGCAATTGTGCAAGTAAGAAAATGAATGTTTAATAGTGTTACCACTCAAGGCTAAATGCTTGGCTTTTACTAGCTTTACCAACATTACAGTGTTTGTGATTACATATGAATGCAGAATTGCTTGGATGAGCATGCTGTTAGGCTTTACAGCACTTACAAGAAAATCTTTGCATCTCTTTAGATGTGCTTCAGTAGCCTTTTGAATGTTGGAAACTATTGCTTGTACATTTAATTTTCCCTTTTTCAGTATCACCTGATTATAATTTTATTTGCAGATCTAGTCATTAAATTATTTATAGGTTATTTTGTTTATTTGTGTTTTCATTTATACAAAAATGAACTCTAAGGTTAATGGTCAGTGATTTTCTTTAATCTTTGGTTGTAATGAAAGGCACACGATGAGTCTTTTTCAGTTCTGAGGGAGTGTCTGAGACGTATTTAAGCTTTATTGAGGTTTCTAAAGATGTGACTGTCCACACAGAAGGTCTTTTACATCCAGAGAAGCTACAGAGTTCTGTCAGTCCAGTCAAAGGACCTACATTTCCTAATGTGACCTGTGTTGATGCATAGGGCAAACGTGACCATGTTTCCTTTGTATAGTAAGGGCTAAGCACATGTATACATTTAATATTTCTATACTTAAAATAATTTGTCAGATTCAACTATAATGTTTCCTGGCTTCGTTATTCAGCAGTAATGGATGTTCTGTGGATTTCGCAGGCCTTCTTCAGACAGACTTCTTGTCCTGAAAGTGTACCTCACTGTCTCTAGTGCTCTGAAAATAAAGCAACCAAGAGTCAATATTTATATGCTTGTGTTTGTATTCTGTGTCTCTGTTTCCTTTACCTCTAGACATACCTGTATATGTAACTGACACCCCAAGTGTGCATTTGAATCAAAAGAGGCATTAAGCCACACCTAGTTAACATTGAATTTGTATTTCTGGCTTTTTCTCTGTGACCTCTGCAACTTAAATCATTTGCAGAGGATAAAGTTGAAAGTAAAAGTCACTCACTGTGAACAAGAGATGTAGTGGAGGTTAAGAATTCTTGCCCAAGGGCAGTGTAGCTGTGGATCTAAGGGGTAAGGGTGCTTTTTGCTCACTCACCCAAACCATATTCCCCTGCTGGTCTCAGGAATCAAGCCAGTGATCCTTCAGTTACAAGCCTTTCTTCTTAAATGTGTTCTGGAGAAAGATGCTAAGAAACGTATGACCTGTTCATGACGTACTCTTAAACTGCAGAACTGTTCATACACATGTTCCTATAATGATGAATCCCATTGGAATCGATTGGGGAACAATGGTCATAGAACACCTCTGAAGGCAACGTGAGAAAGCCCGTTTAATGCTATGGGATGAGGATAAAGATAGGTTGAGAAATGGGGAAAGGTGATTTATGACTGAACTACACGAATCGCAAGTTTTACGGAAATGAATACAACTAGACATGTAGGATACAGATCCTTTACCCTGGCTTTCTTCTCCCGTCAGTGAGCGGTGGGTAACAGTTCCACTGTGCACCTCTAGGGGGATACAGCGGCCCGCAGGCGGACAACGCGAACCGGAAGAGGAATATTCGAGACAGTTTGAAGTGTCCTTGTGCTGTTGGTGTGAGTGCGGTTTCAGCCTTCGATCATGTTCAGGCACGCAATGGTAAGTACAATTTACGGCTTCACAGTATAATTTATGTTATAGGCGACTTTCCCCAGCCAGCTGGGTTGATCAGCCGTTTTAAAGACGAGTCTAGCTCCTTACTGTGAGTTCACTAGTGCGACCTTAGCTAGGCGGCTAACGCTAGCTGTGCTACTAACGCTCACTTTCACTTATAGAGACCGGTTCTTTATGTCCTTTAACTGCATTCCAGCGCAGAAGCTTCACTATATTAATATTAAAATAAACTGTAAATAAGTAAAGCGTTGTAAATATGATTATTGCTCTTCTGGACCATTTTCACTTGCTGGCTAGCTACATTTACCTAAGCAGTGAATAGTAAACACTAACCAGTGAACAGAGATTTTTTTATCGAATTATTTTCTTTCTACTAACAAATAGCTAAAAGAACCAGTCTGTTAGCTTTGCTACCGTTTGAAAAAAAACATATAGGACACGTTGAAGAGACTGTATAGTTATGGAGGTCATATTAGCACATCTGCACACTAACAAGGCCCTGAGTTTGCAGCTGACATCGCGGTGTAACGCACTTCCTCTTCGTCTTCCAGAGCTTGATATTTTCAATATATCTATTAAATACTCTATTAATGTGCTTACCAGGCTTTGAGGCAGGTGTGCAGTCGAACATTCTCCAGTAGTGTTCGCAGGCAGGTGGAAAATAAAGTGCCAACCAAGCAGAAGTTGTTTCAGGTAAGCACTTGTGATCACTCAAGGCGTTCAGTGAGCCTTGTGTTCTCGGACTCCACAAGGAGATGGTGATCAATATGTCTTGTGCTGTTCATTAAGTCAGCATTATATTATCTTTTTTCAGTGCAAGGTTTTAAATGAATTAATGAATAAATAAGAATAAGTCTGAGTTAATTTGCAGCCGGAAGTACCTTTAACTGAATTTTTTTTTTTTGGGGGGGGGGGGGTTACACTGACGTTTCGCCATGTCTTCAGTAAAGCAGGCTATTGCTCATTTGTTGTCTCTGCTTGTGTGTTTCTGAAAAGTTAAAATAGTGCAAGATCCCAGGCTACCTGGGGAGCCAGTGTAATACCATACATGACCAGGTTGGTTGCTAAAGGCGTCAAAGTGAACTTTGTCATCTCCGCTATATACAAATGTATGGAGAGACGAAATGACAAAGCTCAGGGTCCACAGTGCACATATACACACAGTGCAAAATACAAAAATGCTTTGGGTTGGGTCCTCATGTACATGGGCATTTTTAACACGTGGATTTTTCTTCCACCCTAAAAAAAACGTCCATGCAAGCACTGTTTAAAAAATAAAATAGCAGTCCAAAAAATGCAAAAACACCATCAGGCAGTCAGACAGTCTTAAGCATGCCAACACAGGTAACTATATCACCACATGTAAACAATGAAGGTAACTGTGCAAGTGCTGATGTTACAAGCAAAAACATAGTTTTCCTTTTCTGAAAATATTCATCCTGGAAAGAGTTTTCCAGAAAGTCGGACTTCAGGCATCTAAAATAGCATTTGCATATGGACAAATGCATAAAAAAAGCAAGTTTAAAAAAACAAACAAAAACTCTCCAAATCTTGTTTATAAATGGACAAGGCCTAAGTGGTTGTTTCTTACTGCTCACTTTAACGACTCACATTTGTGTTCACTGGTGCTAGCCTGAATAGTATTTTACAGGCTTTGAATATTTGTTGGTATTTCTGAAAGTTTCTGAATGAGAACTTGACTAATCCTTTACAGAATCACCTGCAAAAAATTTAACCATTCTTAACTGTTCTTAACAAATGTTCTAAATATATTATGAAAGTGTGTAAATGGTCTTTTGCCTGTTCACCACAATGTGCTACAGAAGCATCGACTGTACACACTGTTTTAAATACAGCATTTTTTTAGCCACATAAATGGAAGTGTTGTTAACAAATTAGCAGTTTCCCCTCTTCATCCACTGCCAACAACCCCATTGAAGGATCTGAGGGCCTGAGTTCCTGGTTTTAATACCTCCTCTGAGACTAGCAGTAGCCTACTCAGCAAGTATCACTATATTTACAGATTACAGTGCCTTTGTACCAACTCTGACTGTAATTTAAAGGATTTCCACACTATTAAATTCCACAATGTTAAAAAGCCAATTTTTTTAATGTTTATTTATAACAGTTACAGTTCATTTTCATGTAAGGGCCTTTTGAAGTGGTGTGTTGTCACTTAAATATAAACTAGTATTCATATTATTCTGTGTGGGCTTGGAACTCTGGAGTGGTGCTATTAAAGCAGTAATACTTCTGGGCTACATGGAAAAATAAACAGCTGAGCACTACTATATAAAGTAAACTTTATATATGCAACAGTTAAAACTTTATACTTTGCAATAATTATTAAATAAAGTTAAAATACAGAGATTTTCTTCCTCCTTTTTTTAAAATTTGTTTTGTTTTTAAGATTTTTGGTGTCATGAAAATCAGGGCATTTACAAAAATCTGTCTGCTGTTTGCAGTCCAGCCTCACTCTTGGACAGTGAAGTTAAAAGGAGTGTTTCAGGCTTTGAATGAGGCATTAAACAGCGCTGTCAATAAGTTAGAGGTTGTTCACTTATCATTGTTAAAGGCCCAGTAACACAAGCAGCCTATTTAGGGCCTATTATTTAAGTTTATGTGTGGAGAATGTCAAATAGTTTATGAACATGTTTGGTAAGTAATACCACACATTTAAATTCTGTGAACCTTGGGGATACAGTTTTAAAATATAGATGATTTAATGTTGCTGATACAGTTCAAACTTTATTTTTGTGTTTTTTCCTTTTTGTAGGAAATCAGATAAGTATATAGTGCTGGAATTTGCTTGTAGGGGTTTCACTTCTAGTGTGGGCTGATTTTACTAATTGCATGTGATGTGATGCTCAAAAGAAGAGGCATATGAAGTAATCAGTCTGAAGCTTCACTCACTGGTTTCTGACTGCAGTAGTATTTTAGATGCTGACACAGACTGCTTCTTTTGGGACCGAGCTGAAAGGGGTGGCTGTCATTTGTGTCTTTGCTTTGCAGAAGTAAAAAAAAAATCATTTCTATTGAAATTATGTTGGAAATTGACATTATCAAGCACAGCAAATCAATTTTTAGATTGTGGTGGACTCTGTATGACCAATAAACATGGAATAGAAGATAAGAACAGACGCACCATCCTAAGCCTTTAATTAGTATCCACAAATGAGAGAAACTGAATTGGGAAATTTAAAACCTTGGTCTCATTTCCTGTGATTACCATTTTAAGAGCCCTCACTGTCATTGCATGTGAGCATATGCACAAAGGCCAGTATTCATTAAGTATGAACTTTGATGAGTCTGAGATAATAAACACGTGTTGGTTTTCCAGGAGGACAATGGTATGCCTGTTCACTTGAAGGGAGGTGCCAAAGATGCTCTCTTGTACCGGGCAACAATGGCCCTCACAGTCTTTGGTAAGTTGTGCTGTTTTGAATATGGTTTAAATATTGTCTATTGAGATTAAATATCTAGTGTCACACTTGCATGCAGTTATGTGCTGGGTAGATACATGTCAATATTCTCTAACATTGGTAGAACCTCACAGTTCACTTTGATTCTAAGTGCCAAGATGCGATTATAACAATTCTTCATGCATCTTGTTTTTTGATTCTGTTCTTATGTCTCTCTCTCTCTCTCTCTCTCTCTCTCTCTCTCTCTCTCTCTCTCTCTCTCTCTCACACACCATTTCTCCATGTTAGAATAATTAAAAAATAAATATAAAGGTACATAAAATATATAAGGATTTATTTTGACTTTTGTTGTTTTGCATCCGTGTACAGGGATGTGTGTCTTAAGTATCTAACCTCCAGTGTGGTAGATCTCCTGGGCTAGAATTGAGCACTCTGACTTAAAGGCTCTCTGGGATTAAAACTGTGGACCATTTTATGTACTTCATTATGAAACTCAATTGTGGTCATTCCTCTCTCTAGGAAGTGGATTCGTCTTATACACGTTGTTTGAAGCAGCAATGCCCAAGAAGAAGGAATAAAGATGCTCCTTTTCCATGTGTAAAATTACCCTTATCCAGTTGTTGAAGATATCTTTTGCATACATGGAATCAATATTTATTGATTGTTCTGTGGATCAACCATATGTAATAAAGTGTCCACTTGACCTATGATTTGTGTTTTGAGTGCTGGCTTTGAATTTGTGTACCATTTTATGTACTTTATTATGCAGCTTTTATATTTTATTTCTCCTTTATTTCACCAGGCAAGGCATTAAGACCTTTATTTACAAGGTCAGCCTGGTTACAGATTTAGCTGTGATGATCTGCATCTTTAACGTCACGTTATCGATTAGTGTCAATGTATTTTGCCCCTGTACAATAACTCACCCTGAGCACATGCGCATACATAAACTGTCCACTAGGGGGCCTCCTCCATCTCCTGTAAATAGTGTATCCGGGAAGATTCAAGCGTTAGATCTAGGGGTTGTAAACCTAAAGCAGGGTTGGGGGACGTTCAATTGGGTCGATTT
>JBBPDA010000001.1:37277986-37297311 GCA_037974385.1 Arnoldichthys spilopterus
TTAAGAACAAAAACGAGTTAACCCAGTGTCGTAACCATTTAATCACCCAATACAATTAAACGTTTAGCAAACGGGAAACCTCATGGGCCAGATCTCGGCGAAGCCACAGCGCATCTTTGAAACCAGCCCAAGAGAAGTGAGCACGTTCAACTCCGTCTGTGTGGCACCGCGCTCCGGGTTTCAGTAGCCCTGCGTCAAAGCGGAGGGGGTGCCATTCTTTAAGACTTTCGTAAGGGTCTCCGGTTTGAAAGTATGTGGGGGGACAGCCCCCTATTAAGTAGCAGGTTTAGCTCAGATACCTCCCCCTTCCACAGAGGCTTTCCCTTAAAGACATGGGCAGGAGAGCAGCTTCCACTGTCTAAGCTCTCCGCCTGCTCTGAGAGGCGCCTGTTCATGCTCAACTCTCTCAAGCGCACATCAACAGGTTAGACTCCTTCTTTCTTTATCCCTTTCTTTAAAAACAAGCAAGAAAAGGCTTTGCTATTCATCCGGAAATGTGTTTTGGGTTTTTAAACCACATTCTTGGAGATATGTAGGGGCAGGTTAGACTGCTATTGGATGGAAAAAACTATATATATATATATATATAGGCAAAAAATTTGTGTGTGTGTACACACACTTGCTTTCTTGTATGCTTTCGTGGTGTAATAGCTTTAGCTTTATGAACTGCAAAAATATTTTCCTCGTGTTAAAAGTCTTTTTTAAACGTGATGTGCATCCTTCACTATTAGTTTTACAGTTGATTTTTAGTGGATGTTTGTCCAGGTTACTGTAGGCGACTCCTGTTCTTTGACTTTTCTATTTCCCCTCTCTCCACATGGAGGCGCTCTAGAGCTGCTGTAGTTTTAGGCTTTTACTGCTGTTAGACTAGATTAGTAATTTTCATTCATAGCTGTCACTTCTTGACTATTTATTTTGGCCAGTCTTGTCGACAGTTTTCTCATTATAACTTAATGCAAATTCCCGCTGTCACTTTGTGCAAGTGTTGAAAGGTCTGGAAGTGTCCCCCAGCAGGAATGGCTCTAGCGCTTGCATTCGGGGCCTCTCAGCGTCTTTATGTGGAAAAAGCTGAATGAGGGTTTTTTCTTTCTAGATTAATTCATGTGCTGACTGTCCGACTAAATCATGAAGACCAGGCTGTCAGTGGCCGCTGCGGCCCTCCTTACGCTATTACTGAGTACAGTAGAGGCTCAAGGTATGGCCCTCACCTCACACCTCTCTCTCTCTTCTTTACACCCCCCAATCCTCTTTTTTCTCTCTCTTTTCTTTCCTTCTGTGTCTCTCTTTATCCCGCTTCATGGTTTTTTTGATTACTCCTGATGAAAAGATTGAATTATACTCATGTATGTTCACCCGAATACAAATAATATTTCATGTTCAGTGTTTGATTTTCATTAAATTCAGATTACATAAACCCCATAGAAATGGGGGCACAGTTAAATAACAAGGTATGTAAAACATTTCTCTTTCTCTCCTCTTGTTTTCCCCTCTCCTTTTTGTCTTCTTGGATAAATATGGATCAAGTTATAGTAAATGAGAAATTAAAGTAAAAATGTAAATGTATAGTTATGTAATTTACATTAATATTGAAATGACAAAAATGTAATGCAGAAACAGAATTTGAAGAAGAAGACTACCTTGATAAGATTGAGGATTATAGCGTGTCATGAACAATTTTACCAAATGCCTTAGTGATGAGGTCATCTCTTTGGGCTGGTAATTGTCTCCACTTACAAGTCAGTTCTTGTCTAATGAGTTAGTGGAACAATCTGGCCTATCTGCTTCTGGCTGCCCAAAAGGATCTCTGCTGTGCTAAAAGGATCTAAAAGGTTGTTTTTTTTTGTTTTTTAAACTAACTTTCACATAAATACCCCTTTCCCCTCATTAACCTGTGACCTAGGCCTGATGTAAAAGTGCCATTATATTTTTCAGTAGAATGCAGCAAGTGTAAGGTTTTTCTAAAGACTGCACCAAAAGATAAAAGCTTCTCGTTATTATTTTAATTACTTATTATTAATAACTTCAGGTTACACTAACCTAATAGATATTTTGGTTTACAGTTGCTTACTGTGGGGAGTAAAGGTATTAGGGTATTGCTCATGAGGCTGCAGAATGGCTAGAATGATTATATTCCCAAGTGAAAAAAATTTTCCTTCCTAGTTGTATCCAGTAAAAAAAAGATTCTTTCACCACATGGCTGTGAGTTGTTTTATCTCAAGATAAATGTGCCATTTATGTTACCACACAGCATTATTTAAGTGTACTGACAATTATTTGAGTGGAAAATTACATGATGTAAAGAAAAAAGCATTAAAATCATTTGGAACTTCAGAATGGAAACTTCTAATTCTTTCCTTTCAAAACTTTTTTTTTTTGTGGACATCCAAGGCCTTCACCAATGTGTCTTTGGTAACATAATGGAAAGATGTAATAAGAGAGGGCCAAATTAGTCCTCAGACAGCACAAAGACAAAGAGCCTTTTTAGGTTCCTTTGTGGTCATTTTCAAAAATGCTGAGTTGCAAGCCATATGGAAAGTTAATATGCAGCAATGTTTAATGTCAGCACATGTTGTGGAATTACTTTGGCATCTGGTCAGCTTCTCCGGGAGTCGGCTTCTCCGGGGTCTCCAGCCTCTTTACTGAGCTGCCTGGCAACGAAGTGAGCCAAAAAGAATCCCTGGCAGGGTGGAGACAGAAGCTATTGACACTGGCCAGACTCCCTGAGGAATGGAAGAGGTGTGCTCGTCATGTGACATGCCTTACCAGCCTGCTTACCCTCTAGGTCCTAAAAACTTCACTTGGATCCACCACTGTACTCTGACATCAGTTAAAAAGGAGCAACCAGTCCCTTTTTCCAGAACATCATTATTAGGCGTAGTAGTTCAGCAGCACTAAAAGCCCGTTTTTAGATGACGTTTCTGCACTGGTGCCTTGCCATCCTCACGCAAGAATACTCAGCTTGATTTGTGAGAGTGAGTGAAGACTCATGGTTTGGAGATGAGGCCTGTTCGGACACGAGGGGAATCTGCTCAGGCTTCTTGAGGTTGATGCCCAGGTTGGTGAGCCACATTTCCAGCCTCCATGATCCCAAGCTTGTCGCTCAGGTTGTGTTTTTGTTGTCATCTGCCTGTGCACTTGATGTCATGTAAGCTGTGGCTTTTCCCACCATGTATTTTAGAATGATATTCTAAGATTATACCCACTGTCTACCTTTCAGTGGCCTGCATGCTCCTATACCACTACCCCATCTCTCCACATGCCTTTGCATGGAACTCAGCATATCACATTCATGGAGATGTACCTGTTGCTTAAGAGGAGATTACAGGCAGTGATTTTGGGGATTGTTGGTACACGCTTGCGCAATAGAACACGAGAGTGAGTGTGTTATAGTGAATAACATCATAGGTGTGATTTGGTCACAGGCGAGTACTGTAGATCATCACATCCACAATGTTATCCACGAAAGCACAAGACCTGAAGTGTTCTATTGCTGTTATACAACAGTTTTGCAAGGTCAAGCATTTTCAAGCAAGTTTCAACTATCCATTCTTAGTATTGGCAATTTCTTCCACCAAAAAGCACTTCCAGTCAAGGAAAACCCTTATTGCCCAGCTAGGCAGTTAAAAGTTTTTATCAGATTTAACACCACATGTAGAAAGATTTCAGCCAGTCAGACTGAGTGGTCTGAGCTAACTGTTGTATAATCGACATGACCAGCACTCTAAATTAAACCTTATATCTTCAAAATGGAGCTTTACAAGGCAAGGCCAACAATTATGATCTTTTAATTTAAGTTTATGTACAAATTTAAAGTTTATTCAAAGTAATTCTGGCTCATTTCTATCAGGCAAATCATCATTTATTTTGCACAACAGGGCTGCCTTTAAAAATGATGAACAAAAAAAACAACCACCACCAAGAATGGAGATATGAGGTTTGACCCAGACAGCAACATATGTAGAATAATTACATTAGCAGTGTTAATCAGGGGACAGTCTGCTACCCCACTAGCCCCTAGTATATTCTGTTAACACCTACTAGCTTTTTCCTCAGCATCACACACTTTCTATTTTGTAATTAAGTAGTATTCTATCTTTTTCCTTCTTTTTCCTTCACTCACACAGGATGCTATTCTGTCGAGACACGCATAAGCATGTCCAGCTTTCATACAGATGTTGCCTTGGATGTTAGGCCTGAGGTATACATCTGGTAGAATACTTTCCATACGAAGCTGGTAGTTTAGGCTGCATGTACAGCTTCTCAGTAGAAGAATATCATTGTGAAATATATTATGGTCTCTGTGTGTGGTCCCTCATGTACATGGAAACTTTTGTCCAATTTATGAAGTTGTTCCTCAACAACTTTTCATGTACATGTGCATGATGCTGTGAGAACCAGTTGTGAGAACAGTATTTTCTCACTATTTCTTTTTTTTTTTTTTGTCGCACTTCACTTTATGTGATTGATCAGTTGTTATTCTTATCCTCTTCTTTGATTTTGCTATGATGTGCACTCACCTCTGTACTCTCCATGTGAGCATTCACACATTGTCTCATCACTCTGCACCATGTTATATGTCATTGAAAAGGAAGTACACATGAGTGTCTCATGACAAATTGTGTACTCTTTTTATGAGGTTTGCAATGGATGATATACTGGATTGATATATGGTATGCAAAAGTTTCAGATCCTGATGTTATCTTCAAATATGTGTATATATACATGCACTGTATATATAACATATGCTTTGGATTTCTAATAGGGCCACCTTGACATTATTAGGCATGACATTATTAGGCAATTGGATTCCATTGTATAATCAGCACCTTGTGAATGAAAATGTTACATTGTCTTGAATTTGTAATGAAGTCATTTGATTGGAATTTACTGGTGGCTGAATGGGCATGCCTTGGATTGACTGCATACAGCATGTATTGGATGGTACACCCAATGTCTGCACTGGGGTTTGGCGGATGACACTGTTCAGAATGGGTCTGAATGAAGTATTTCTTCCTGCTTGAGCTGCTGACCAAGGGTTTTCTGGGTCGGGCAACTCAAGCAAAGGCCATTTTGCACAAAAATGGCTTCCCTCACCTTTTTCTTATGTTGTCGTGTTGCTGTTTGTTACCCACACCGCTATGCCGGTTTCGTCGTCCTGCCCAACAATGAACGAATCAACTTCAGCCTCGAAGTGTTTGTTGTTGGGATTCTCCCAGTTGTCTTTTTGTTCTACATATTATACATTGATTTAACATTTTCTAAAGTCTTGCCTGATGCCTGTGCTAACATATGACTGTTGTGTTTGCAGTGGAACCTCCCTCAGACTTGAAATTTAACATCCTAAATGAAAACACAGTGCAAATGTCATGGAGAAGGCCATCATCTGCGATACATGGCTTTAGAATACAAGTAGTATCGGAGACAGGTAGGAAATCACTCCTGTGCCAGTTCGATTGGTCATAAGCTGACATGAGCTGACATTTTCTTACGATGTGACACTTCTTATTTGGTCTCTTTTCCAGACGATTCAAAGGATATTACCCTTCCTGCTTCAGCCATGAGCACAGATATTACAGACCTCACTCCAGATGTAGATTACTCTGTGTCTATCAACTCTTACTATGGTGCAGAGGAAAGTATACCCATATTTGGCCAAATAACAAGTAAGTGTATGATGGTGGATTATTGATGTCCAGTTGAAACTTCTTGGCAGATGATTAATAATAATGATAACTTTGGACAAACCTGATGACAAACTGAATTACTGTAAATACATTCTGTGTACTCTGTGTTTGTGACAGAGAGTTGTATAAACTAGCACATCACTGCAGAAGGATTGTGTGGTTTCTGAGCTAAACCTCCTTTTCTTTTGCACTTCAGTTCAGTCCAGCAATACAAGTGGAACAGCAAAACAACCACCAGTTACAGATGCCATCAGTAAGTGTGTCCAGATTCTAAATTATAAACAACTCCTGAGACTTTTTCCTTCCCCACTGAGTGGATTCCTGTAGGCTTTTTTTTACACTGGAAAAAAAGTTTTGTACTGTATCACATTTTTCCTTCAGAATATTTTTCACTTTCTCCACCTGCCATAGTTTTTCATGGTATATAGCTGTTATTGTCTGAAAAATATGTTTAGTCTTGTACTGATTAAGCTGTAGATGTTGTTATTATTATTGCTTTTAAATCTGAGTGGAGCCACAGCTTCTCAATGCTCTCATTAAAAGTTATTGGAAGAAATAAAACATACCAGTTAATATTTCATGATTGGCATTTACTGATGCAAAGAACTTCGTCTCCCATTATTTTTTAATCATGCATAGCAAAGCTTTCCAGTTTTCTGCAACGTCTCAACAGGCTTAAACACTGTCCAATGGGGAAATTGTTTATGTTTTCTAAACCCCTTTTTTGTAAACAGGAAATTCACGATATGGTCATACATGTGTTTTTGTGTTCTTTATTTATTCAGAAGAAGAATCGTGTTTTGATTAACAGTCACAAATGTAGCAGGACAGTTTCCTACTACTGATGTGGATGTAGCCAAGAGGGTCGGCTTAAAGGCTACCTTGAAGGCTGGAACAGTTGTCCCTCTTGCACTGTGTTTAAGTCCAGTAAGAAGCTGGAGAAGTTTCCTAATGCTATCCGTGGGGTTGGAAAACATTCATTTGTAGTTTGGTTTAAAAGTCTGGATTGAACTTTCTGCAGGATTTCTGAGCTGAATTTGGGACACTTTTTTGTCTTAAGAAAATGAAATACATTCAGTGGAAGGTCTCATTTCCATGGACAGCTGTGGACTGTGGGTTGAAAAGATCCCATAGGACTGACCTCAGCATATTTACTAATGACTCATGCCAGTTACCTCAATACAGCCATTCATAAAGAGTAAAAGATACTTAGAGGCATATCCGTTCTTTTTGAGAACACTCAATCTGTTTTTGCCCCTGAGAGAAGAGTTGTTGCTAAAGCAACAGGTTCATTATGACAAACATAAATTCTCTGTTTTATTATTGCCTCTTCAGGAAGAGTAGGATGTAGCTTTTTGTCTGGATAATGTCTAATTACACAAGAAACAACCATTGTTTATGGTTTTGTCACATTGATCCTTTCAGATTGAGTTTCTTGTTGACCATACTTGATGATGCAAGTGTATTATTACAAGTGTTGTACAATCACTCTGCTTTTCTGTCCTGCCTCCCCCCTCCTGTGAGCAGAGTGCTCAGTGAGCGCTATAGCGGATCTGGTTTTCCTGGTGGATGGCTCCTGGAGTGTGGGAAGGGAAAATTTCAAATTCATCCGGAGTTTTATTGGAGCCATGGCTGGAGCCTTTGACATTGGAGAGGACAAGACCAGGGTGGCCGTGGTGCAGTACAGCACAGATACCAGGACAGAGTTCAAACTCAACCAGTATTTTAGAAGAGCCGAGGTCATCCGGGCCATCAAAAACCTGCCTTACAAAGGGGGCAACACCATGACAGGTGTGTGTTTTTGTACATGTGTTTGTAAAACCTCCACTGTCTGGAATGTACAGTGCACAGAACCCAAACCAGTGGTTCAGCAGGAATTTTAACATGTGGAATCTCTATAGATATTATGATTTATGTCACTGTATACCTTTCTCCTGAACCCTTCCTAGTACTTATTGCCTAAGAAGGAAGAGTTTGAACTTGCGTTGTCATCTTAACAAATCCCTCACCATTAATTTTCACCTTAATTTTCATACCAGGTGAAGCCATGGACTATCTTGTGAAAAACATTTTCAGTGAGGCAGCAGGAGCCAGGAAAAGTTTCCCCAAAGTGGCCATGATCATCACAGATGGAAAATCTCAGGATCCTGTGGATGAGTATGCCAGAAGACTGAGGAACATAGGAGTGGAAGTTTTTGTATTGGGTATGTTTTACTTTTTGAGCAGAATTCTTAGCAAAGACTGTAAATGTGATATAAAAGGATTTTATAATCTGTTGTTAATGTCGTATCCATTACATATTTCGTGTTGCTTTTTGTTCACTGTTCAGGTATCAAAGGTGCTGATGAGGATGAACTACGGCAAATAGCATCAACTCCTCACAGCAAGCATATATACAGTGTGCTAGACTTTGACCTAATTAAGGATGTGCAGCAGCAGCTCATCACAGAAGTGTGTTCTGGTGTGGAGGACCAACTCAGCTCCCTTACGAGTGGAGAAGAAGGTATGACGCAAGTCAAGCAACATAACAATCCATCATTCACATTCTTTAGCATCCTCATTGTCATGATAATTCTATTACTTTCTGCACCATATGTCTGCTTTAAAACATTCTTGGTAATATTCATTAGTGGATTCTATTCTAACGAGTGTATTTCCATTTTAAACTTGAATTCAAAAAGGGGAAAATCATAAACAAATTAAATTGGACAAATAGTATTTATACAAACCAGGTGACTCAAAACAGGCTTTTTAAACTGGTAACCTAAAAAAACAAGACTCTTTGTACTTAAAGCTATAACATAATTATTTGCTACATTGAACATACAATACATTGAGCACATACAATATATCTCCCAGCCCTAGGTAGTAGTTTTAAGTTTCAGTAAACATTATTATAAACACACAAATAATCTTAAGACACAAGCATAGTAACTGGACTGAACAGTGGTCACTGATGTCAAGACAGGCAATTTTCATATATTTTATGCTTACATTTAGTTTATACAGACTTAATGGGATCATCTATTCCTGCAGTTGTTGAGCCAGCCTCAAACCTTCAAGTGACAGAGATATCCTCCAAGTCCATGAGAGTGATGTGGGATGCATCTCCAGGTGATATCACAGGCTACAAGCTGCAGCTCATACCCATGCTTGCTGGCAGCAAGAGACAGGAACTGTACACAGGACCCACCCACACTTCGGTGAATGTTCGGGACCTCTCCCCTGAGACAGAATATGAGATCAGTTTGTTTGCACTTAAAGGTCTTATTCCAAGTGAGCCAGTTCTGGCCATGGAGAAGACCCAACCTGTCAAAGTGTCAACAGGTAAATTCATATTAAGTGATATACCCTTACGTTTCAGGCTTACTATTAATATATTTATTATTCAATATTATTCTGAGGACTTATCACTCAGCAACTGCTATGATGGACATTGTAACTAATATGAAAAAAATGTGCGCCATAAGAAAAAGAAATTAATAGCAACACACCATGAAGATATTTCTGTGGATTCTGAACTGTATTTTTCTTTCACAGAATGTTCTCTGGGTGTGGACGTTCAAGCTGATGTTGTCCTGCTGGTTGATGGTTCTTACAGTATAGGACTGGCTAATTTTGCTAAAGTAAGGTCTTTCCTGGAAGTGCTGGTGAATTCGTTTGACATTGCACCCA
Organism: Arnoldichthys spilopterus; assembly: GCA_037974385.1. Lineage (NCBI taxonomy): Eukaryota > Metazoa > Chordata > Actinopteri > Characiformes > Lepidarchidae > Arnoldichthys > Arnoldichthys spilopterus. Next base: position 37,287,346 of record JBBPDA010000001.1, read on the forward strand.
ACAAGGTTCAGATCAGCTTGGTGCAGTATAGCAGGGACCCTCACACTGAATTTGCCCTCAACAAGCACCATGACAGTGCTGCAGTGGTGAGGGCTGTTCGCACATTCCCTTACAGAGGAGGCTCCACCAACACTGGCAAGGCCATGACCTATGTGAGGGAGAAAATCTTTGTGGGAAGCCGTGGCGCCCGTGATAACGTTCCACGAGTCATGGTGCTCATCACTGATGGCAAATCCTCAGACTCTTTCAAAGACCCTGCAACCAAACTAAGGAATACAGATGTGGAGATCTTTGCTGTGGGTGTTAAGGATGCTGTGAGATCTGAGCTGGAGGCCATCGCTAACCCGCCTGCTGACAACCATGTGTTTGAGGTGGAGGACTTTGATGCCTTTGAGAGGATCTCTAAAGAGCTAACCCAGTCCATTTGCCTCAGGATCGAGCAGGAGCTCCTCAACATCAAGAAGAGAAGTAGGAAAACATTCAGTGTCACTTTAGCCAATGCTTTCTTTTATTAAAAAGGAACAATGTTGTTGTTATAATTGAAGAAACTTACACATATCATTGCTTTGGTCAGAAAACTTTTAGTGTATGAAACTGTAACTTTTTACAAGAATAAATGTTCACAACACCTGTTTATATAACTTAAACACAGATTGGAAAAAATGCAAAAACATTGACTTTTAAAAATACAGTGATCACAATACAGTGGTCTTAAATATGCTGAGATTAATTAAATTAACATAAACTGCTGGGCAGAAAAATATTAAGGGGAACCAATTCCCATGCTTTTATGATCATATTTTAACTTAAGTAATAAAATTTGAATACTGAAAACAGATTCCACCATAGACCTTTACACAATTTTGGAAATGTATCAGTGTGTCCCAGCAGTTGTTTGTCCAGCCTACACCAGAGAGAGGGTTTGATTGTTTTAAGTCTCCTAACAGAGCATGCCTCTGAAAACCAGAGAAACATGTGCCTGGACCTTTGATGACCCTGTTCCAGCATATGTTATCACTCACAATATTTCAACACTATGGCAAAAGTAGGGTCAGTGTTTTTATAACCTTTTCTTCTAATTGGAGACCCACCTTCATTCTAGCTCATTAGTTATTAGCACCAGAGTACATACATGGTTTAATTTGCTGGTTTAATAGTAGAGTTTCTCAATAGTATTTGCTTGAAAATATGAAAAATGAAAATATTTGTAATATACTTAAGTATTTTCCTGTGTATTTACCTGTATATTTTCATTTCCCTCCACCACTCTACTGAACTGATTGAAAAATGATTCCGGTGTCACCTGTGATGTCATCACTCAAGGCCATTCCTTTGACTTTCCTTATAGGTTTACTTCCACCCAAGTCCTTAACATTCTCTGAGGTGACATCCAGGAGCTTCAGGGCCTCTTGGGTCTCTGAGGCTACAGATGTCCTGTCCTTCCTGGTGCGTTTCCGCCCAGCCGCTGATGTTACCGCAGACTACATCTCTCTGGCTGTGCCTGCTGACACCACCACTGCTGTTTTGCCTCATCTCACTCCCCTTACTACCTATGAGGTTAATGTCTTTTCACAGTATGAGAAAGGAGACAGTTTTCCACTAACAGGAGAAGAGACCACTTTGGAAGGTATGGTACATTGTTGACAGCAGTTTCAATAAATGCTACTGTTACAACCGAATGCTACTTTTACATTAAAGTCGCCCAATAATCGAAGGTTTTAGATCATTTTGGTTTGGTCTCAATCCATTCAATCATGTCAAGTCATGGGTTATATGATGGTTCTGTCAGAGTGTCAATTTTTACCACAGTCAGGATGAAAATAACACAAAAAGCCCTTTTAAATCGTTTTATGGCCTTCAGTATTTATAGATTACCTGAGGTGTTGAAACTGTATAAAACGATGCAAAAGTATGAATTTCCATGGCAGCATGCCACCATTAAAGAGCCTCTTTTTGTGTCTTGATTAGTATTAAACAAGATGACCGGCATCCGCTTTCATAAATGCTTTCATCACACTCTTTTAAAGCATTTAAGCCGATCTCCTTTAATACATATGAACTACATGTTAAGTTTTTGGTTGTAAGCTTTTGATGCAGATATTTGAATCACCCCTTTTCCAATACAGAGCAAGGAAGTGTCCGGAACCTCAGAGTGACGGAGGAGACCACTGACAGTTTCAGAGTGTCGTGGCAGCATGCTCCAGGGTCTGTTCTTCGCTATAGGCTGTTTTATGAACCTGTCAGTGGTGGGGACAAACTGGAGGCAGAGACTGAAGGCAGCCAGACCACCATCGTACTGCAGGAGCTGTTTCCCATCACCACCTACCGTGTGACTGTTTCTGCTGAGTATGCATCAGGCATAGGGCCCCCAATGGACACTCTTGGCACCACCAAAGAAGGTCAGCACGTGCACTGTTTATGTTTGCAATGTTGCAGATCTCAGTTCAAATTTCCAGCATGTGATACAGCTTTGGACTGTAGGGGGAAAAGCTAATACTGAAGCTTAATTAACCCCTACAGACTGCAATATTGAAACGTAAACTCCTGGGTTTAAGTGTTAATTAATCGGAAAAAGGAAATACTATTATAAGAGAAAGGGATCCAAGTGACTTTTGCACTAAGGAAGTGATCTTTATCATTATTTTCTCTTTTAAGTTAGTGAATGTGAATCTTCATAACTAATATTTTAGTTTCATAGTATCTACCAAATGATTTGTATTAGGTGTTGAATAATAAGTATAAAATAAATTGCTGAAGTGAAAGTGACATATTTGTCCTTGTGAACACACTCAATCACACAAAGTGCACCACAACTTAGTGAGACATCTGCATTTAACCCATTACACACGCACACATAAAGAAGTGGGCAGCTATGAGAAGCGCCCGGGAGCAGTGTAGTGGGATACCTCAGTGGTACCCAGGTCGGGACTTGAGCCGGTCACCTTCTGTTCACCATAGCAATGTCCTAACCACTAGGCCACCACTGCCCACTATAATAAGCCTGCAGTTTAGGTGGGTTAATTAGGCCTGAATTATAAAGGGACTGGATACATGTTAGTTTCTTGTGTATAATAGAAAGCCATAGTCATATTTAACCTCTATAAAATCATTCGATGTCTGTATAACAAAGTATATTAACAATCTTCTTTCAGCAAAGGGCTCCCCACGCGATCTGAGGGTGTTCGACGAGACCGAGTCCACCATGAGGCTCTCATGGCAAGCTGCTCCTGGAAATGTGCTTCAGTATCGTATAGCCTACAAGCCCGAGGGTGGGGAGAGGAAAGAGATTGGCGTTAAGGGAGACTCCACAGTTGCCATGCTCAAAAACCTGTTACCAGGCACAGAATATGAGCTTTTCGTTAGTGCCCGCTACTCTTCTGGCCTTGGAGATCCTCTCCTGGGAAAAGGCACCACATTAGAAGGTAAGAGATGACTTGCTGTTTATTCTGGCAGACCTTAAGCAATGTTTGAGGTTTGCACCAGTCATTGCTTGGTTTGCTGATTTAAGAATGATTGCAAAAGATTAAAATTCAGTATGACCCATACCCATTCTCTAAAGCTGGTTTTAGTTGGTGTCACCAAAGATCCATGAAAAACCTTTTACTTGAATAAGCTTTGTGTGATCCGTATACAACAGGCAATTCTGTCTTGCACACATGTTGTTAAAGGAAGTAGGGGTGGAGGTAACAGAAGCCTCATAAAAGTGGGAATGCTCTGCTAGAAGGAACACACATTCTTTCATCGTTCTCATGCTTTTGTTCCTCACTGTTGTACTGGACTCCAAACAGCGCCTGTAAAAACGCCCGGGCCTACTGGATTTCAGACACATTTGTAATTGTCCGTGGAGCTGTGAAATCCATCCAGCTTATTTGCGTTTGAGAAATCACAAATGGACAACCTCTAGACTGAAATAATAAACAGTGCATGCTGGGGACATCTGTTTCTGCTATAGGGCAAAACCCTTGATGGCATTAGGTTATGGCCGGGGTTAAATGAGGTCCATTCCTGGTCATTGTAACAACAGCTCCTCTGTCTACGCTCGTCAGCTCCCCTGATTTGTCATGCCTGAGTCAGCTTTAACTGAGGGGGCTAAATCACTCCTAGGACTTTCCCTGGGTGCCTCCTGGGATTCCCCTGCTGGGACTTTGATTATGTTCTACAGCATGCTGTAAATGTGGTGTAAGGGCAGGAAGAGAGTAAGCTTTGAGTTACACACTCATGTTCACATATGTAATTAGATGGCTTGGTGGTGGCTGGAGAGGAGATCTAAAGCTCATGAGAGAATGTTTGACTAGGTGACTGCAGACTTCTATACCATGTTAGTGACAGACTAGGCATCTAGTTACTGGCTAATGATTACCTACATAACATACTCAGTCTGTGGTTGTTTGGCCCACTGATAATCAAGCATGTGATTGATGATGGGAAATATTGTGCTATATTATTGAGATTTCAGATAGGAAAAATACTGTAGATCAGTGATTTCCAATCCTTGTCACGGAGGTCCCAGTCCTGTCCATTTGAGTGTTTTCCCTGCTTTAACTTACACACTTCCGCTCAGGGATGGATTATTATTGAGCAGATTAGTCGCATCAAGTGTCTTGGGAGCAGAGAAACCCTTAAAATGTGCAGGGTACAAGGTTGGGAAACACTGCTATAATTGTTCTCAGATGTAAGGCTGGATAAAATGGCAAGAATACATACATCACAACACTTATAGAAATTATCATGATGCATGGCATGCCACCATATTTCCTTTTTTCTGAGATATGACACAGAAAGTTAGACCGGACAAAAAAGAATCAGAGGTGCCACATACTAAACTATACTATTTAAAAATACAATAAAAAACAATGACTACAGTGATGCTTCTTTAACACACTGCTCTGCACATAACCCAGTAAAACTGGTATAATTATTCTCTATTTATAATGAAATGAATTGTTTATTTCCACAATATAATTTATCCTCAAAAATGTCATTTTCTCATCATTTTTCATAAAAAACACACTTCCCAACACTTCCCTTTCTTTAAGGTGTTTCACCTTACCCTCCTACTGTTTCACAAGATTTTTATTGTCAGCATCTCTTTACCTCATTCCTCTTTAATGGAAAATAAAAAAAATGACCCTGTTTACCATTGACACAGAGTTCATTTCCAAGGCAATCAGAGGCATAGCATTGCAACACACAGTGCTCAGTTCAGTTTAAATGAGAGACTTGACTGAATACCGGTCTCTATTGCCAAACACCAAGCCCTTTCCACGTAAAGCAAAATGTACATAAAATAAACCAGAATTTGTCTGGTTTATGGGACCTGGAAATAAGAGCAGTGTTTAAACTTGACATTAACTTGTGGGGTCGATTGATTCAAGCCCCAGAAGCTTGTCCAACAATTCTGTCATGTGTCTTTTTTCCCACACTGTGGAAAATAAAACGTTCTCCTAATGAAGGGCACTCTGAGTGTTGCACTCTTTTGCTTCAATAGCTCCTATTCACTCTTAGTATTGATCATGGAATTTTGCAGGGACACATCCCCCACTCTTTGCTTGGGTTAGAATGGAACATACTTCAGCAGTAGTTTGTCTGATTCACCGGCTGCTGTTTATGCTGACTCAGTGTCGGAAGCCTCCCACGCAGACAGGTCAAAAGCTTCATTTCTCTCTGATGACACGCTGTCTCCAGGCCGAGCCCCAATTAACTCTGTCATGGTGACAGACAACGCTCTCTTTGTGTTAGACAGCATTGGTTTCCTGGAATCCTGGTTGGTAGACAAGGCCAGTCAGCACAATTTGGAAGGGCCATTTGAGAGGGTCTTCAGGAGTTGATCGGGATGGGTCGAAGGTGGGTGCGGACAGTCTTCCTCCACCCAGGCCTCCTGTGGAAAACTTGTAATTAGCCTGTTTTACTTCTGAGTACCATTGACAGCTCTTGCAAATGAACACTGTTACCAGTTGCCAATGGTCAAAGGCAAGGAAGGAGAAGAAAAGCCAAAGCTAAATGCCTCAGGGCATATTCAGATGGTTGCTGTATTAAAATGTGAAGGAAAGCCAAGGCATTTGGAAGTGGTTATTCGGTACAAAGAAGCTGAATGCTGCCTGCCTTTGCTGTCTGAATGGCCTGTGTTTCTCCCTTAAAGCTGCACATTTATCAAGGTTTGGGACACCACTATGTCTGTGGTTAAAGTGTTGTTATATAACATTTTTTAAAACAATATGGACATTGTGTTGAATTATTATAATGACATGCTCTGTGCATACACAATTTAAATGAGGAGAGACAGTGTCACAGTTTGCTGTTTTGTTTTGGGTTTAATACTTAAATCTCTTAAATGTCCTCTGTAGCTGTTTTATGTAATGTGATTTTGCCCATTTTCCTAGAGAACAAGACATCCACATAAATAAATCCAGTTGAGATTGATCTAAACACTACATGTTGTGTGAAGCATGGTTGTATTGATTTAGGCTTGCAGTTTGCATCGTGTTAATTGCTGAGGTTTTATCTTTCATTCCTTTGTAGCCTCTTTTGCATCTGGGCAACATACACAAACCTTTTAGCTTGTTTGGCCACATTAAGTATTAGTAAACTTTGCAAATAGGGCAGTTTTGTTCATTAATTTTAATTAATTAACATTAATTACTGATGTTTTGCTTTTAAGTAGACAGTCATTGCTGTTATCTCTGAACATGGTAGCTGTACACATACTGAAGTCGGGCCTGTTTTCTTACCGTACCGACCTGAGCTGGACTAAAACGAGAGATTCCGACATGTGGCTGAACACCAGGCACATTTGGTTGAAGTTGGATCCCATTTTGTCTGCTGACACTCCTGTTGTGTGGAAACTGGGCTGTGGTTGTGCACGTTGTATCCTTGCCAGGATGTGTACCTGCAGACCAGAGCTGTCTGTCTGATTTTCTTCTATAGACACAGAGAGTGAGCCAGGAAAACACTTCACCTCTCTCTCACCTCACAAGCTCAGGGCTCTCATACACAGGCCTCAGTCTGCAGTAAGAAGGTCCAACCTTTTCAGAACTTGAAACAGAACTTGCCAAGAATGTGTATGTTTGATAGGGTTCAGATTAACAATTATAAACTGTTCTCTGAAAATCTGGCCGTTGCCTGTAGAATATCTGCCTTTGGTTTACTACTGAAAAAGTTTACCCAGCTTCTTGATGTGCAGTGATGTGGAAGTCTGTGCTTGTTTCAAAGGGTGGACTGAACTGTTCGCGAGCTCACATAGACATTGATTACTTGGCTGGGTTTCTTGAGCTTTAGCCTTTAAAAGTTTAGGACCTGTAGCAGGAGGGACTTCTTGTGTTGAACTCTATGCAGTGTGTTATTGGTTCTCATAAATCAGCGTGAACAGTACTCTTTAATGAGGCTGAGGTGGTCTGCTTTTTCTGTTTTGTGGGGGAAGGGTTGAGCTAGACAATGAAACAATGCTCCGTGGTGCTTCCCACTGGTCACTCAAAGTGCTCCAAATGGAATCACCCCATCACCTCCTGATCAGGGCCAATAGCATTTTAATACTCAGCTGACACCCATTTGAGTTTGGCAAGCAAAGAATACTCTTACTTTTTGAACATGCCTGCAAAAGCAGAGATGAGTGATTGTATTTTACAGAACAAATAAGCATTGCATGAGTACAGTTAGGACCTTTACTGCATATGTAGTTTAATTTTTGAAGATACTGAATGGATTTTAGTAGTCCTTGTGTGTTTAACCTGAACAGTCTTTGTGCTTTACCTCTTTATCACTTTGAACATAATAATGATGAAAAGATAAGCACTGATTGTAAGAGTTATTAGCATGTGTTCTGGTCCCTGCAGTACTCTGGTTGCAGTACTGAGCTGAGATGTGGAGGCGTACCTTGGATCTATCAGCTTGGCAGCAGTAGTTGCCATGGCACATTAATTTGAAAAGCCAGAATTTTTTAAATCAGTTCCTTGTAGAATGCATTACTTCTCATGCCTGGATTATCTCTCATAGTAAACCTAACCCCCCAGTGAGCACAATAACCTCAAGCTGAATAGCAACCGGCATATGTACAAAGCAGTAAAAATTTGTTTTCCCAAGCAGATCATCTCATAATTCAAAACCTTACTCTATTAATTTAACTATTTCTAATACTCAGACATATACATGTCTATCTGTGTGTTGCCCTGTGATGGGACGGCCTCCAGCCCTGGGTGTACCGCCTTGGCCCCGCAGTCAGCTAGGGCTGGTTCCAGGTTTCCCATGACCCGAAATGGAAGAAGCGGATTGAATAATAAATGAATGAGACGTACATAATTAGTCCATAACCTTAGTCGTAAAATAATTTATCCAAATTCTGGCCAACAAGACCTGTGTGAACAGAGCAGAGCTCAGTGGGTGGTTGTGAGGGGCCGTGGGAGGCAGGTAGCCACCATGTGGTCAGCGAGGCTCACAGGGTGCAGAGCCAGAGGCCTTCACAGTGAGGACAAAGCACATTGCCAAATATTCACTGGCAACCTGTCAACACTCCTGAAAATCACTCTCCCATCATTTCTCTTTTCCCCCTTTTCCCCTCCCCTGCCGGCCTCTCAGTGTACGCTCTAGCGAGAGAGAGGGGGAGAGAGAGAGAGAGAGGTGAGTTGAGATGTGAGGTTGAAAAGAAAGCAGCATCTGCAATTTTAGTGAACAGTATTTAATGGATCGAGTTTCTTCTTGGATGGAAAACGAAAGTGGTGACAGGCTCAGATCCACACACAGAGTGATCGGTTTTACAGAACTTTCTCTGGGGTGACGTGTTATTAACAGACCATATCACTTTGATCAAAAGCACCCAAAGGGTTAAGCTAATAGAGCCCAAAGGCTGCTTTAGATTTAGCAGTATGTTCTTGGAATAACCGATCTTTTTCTCCGTAAGACAACACAGACTGTTTCGGGGGGAACTTGTCTGCCTGCCACATTATCATGATTTACATGCACATAGTGGCAATAAACTTTGCTTGATTTGAGTGACTCATGGCCTTTACTGTAATTTTGCTTTTGTAGCCCCAAAGTTTAAGGTAAATAAAATGTGTATGGATGAGGCATGGATGGTTATTATATCGTGTGCATATCTTTGATGTTAATAGCTGTTTAATATGTGGAAGAAAGCCTTTCTTCATGCAGCTCAGTGAAAGCCCTGTCTGATCTACTGATTTGTTTTTGACATTTTCACCATCTCCTTTTCCCCAGTACTTGGCTCTCCTAAGGACTTGGTCACTAAGGATGTCACTGAAAGAAGTTTTGTTGCTTCTTGGACTGCGGCACCTGGCAACGTGCGTGGTTATCGAGTCGCCTGGAAGTCTCTGTTCACTGAAGAGGCCGGGGAGAAGACAGTCCCTGGTGATGTCACCACCACTGTGCTGAATGGACTGACTCCAGAGACACGCTACAAGGTCTCTGTGTATGCTGCGTATAGCCGTGGAGAAGGAGAGCCACTGGTGGGAGAGGAGACTACAGATGGTAAGTCCTTTCCCACCTGTGTAATGCATACACCAGAGCAGTGGACCCTCTTTTTGCCCGCTTTGAGAGAAAGTCCAGTGTGCCAGTGGAAATCAGCATTATTGTAACAATGAAAACTGTGCAAACAAAGGCTTATTTTAAAGTAAAGGTATATTGCATGGAGATGACCACAGGGAAGAAGAGTGCTTTGGAACAGTAACCGTATGTTTATGTTTATTTATTATAAAATGAAATATTTTCTCATTGGAATTTGTGCAATTGGGACAGATTTGTTATTTATCTGCCTCAAAACACACAAAATTGTAGCACACAGAGAGATTCAAGAAGCCTAGATATAGTATAGTATAGTATTTATAGTATATATATAAAATTAACAACAAGCTCATTGCTATACTGGAAACCCCGTTTTAAGTTTAGTCCTCCAGTCTGACCTGGAAAAAGTGATTAAGACTCCTTTTGCACATTCAAGAATATCATCATTGTTTCTGGCAT
>JBBPDA010000001.1:37297411-37307999 GCA_037974385.1 Arnoldichthys spilopterus
AGTCCTCCAGTCTGACCTGGAAAAAGTGATTAAGACTCCTTTTGCACATTCAAGAATATCATCATTGTTTCTGGCATAGCTCTTACTAAAATACCACGAACATACATGATCTGTAAAATTTATATATATGTACATATTGCAGAGCAGCTGTGTGAATCGTTGACTCAATGTGTCACACCTGCTCTGTCTAAAAAGGAGGATGTAGGGCTTAAAAACATATCAGTACTGGAAAGGGTCTCCCTGACCAGGCTTACTGATCAGAGCAAAATGAGAAAAGCACATGGAGGAAATCTTACTGTGATTTGGGGGGATTTTAACCGATAGTTACTAACACAACCAAATGTCTGAATGGAAAAACCTGCTGTTCACTCATTTGTTTATTGACTCTGGCGACTCCACCAGGTGCCATTTAAGTCAAAAACAAGCCTCAGGCAGCACTGGGGGGTGATGCTTGTCAGGGGGAGGGTGCTTTGTGTTTTATGCCCGTGGTCACTTTATTCCCAAGACCACCTTTTATAAACCAGGGCCTTCCCAGTAACACATTTTGTCCACTTGGGACAGGCCACATTTTCAGAAACTTGGAAGAGGTATTTTCCACCCATTAAACCCCTACTTTGAAAAAGACTTCAGCGTCTGAAAGTGTTCCGTGGATCATTTAAGGCCCTGACGATTCATTCAGCTTCTTCCTGAACCAAAAACACCCTGGAGTCACGATATGGAAAGAGAACATTGTGGGCAGACCTAGAATGTTTGGCTTGAAGTGAAACCCAAAGAGTCTGTTCTCACTAGGTCTGGATAGAGTCTTTTCAGCTGCAGAGAGAGCGTTTTGGCAGATGTGCTTTCACCAGCACTATGGTTAGGTTTTCCAGCGGGTGTTTACCAGCAGCTTAAGATGAAATCACTCATTTTTTTTATATAAATAGACTTGTACTGTACTGAGTGTTTGTGAAATTATGGTTTAGGAATAGATTTGACAAAGGTCATCACAGCGTTTAATGCTAATTCACTCTCATTTATTTCCCCCACAGTTTCAGCTGCAGCCAGAGCCATTACTGTAACCGAGGAGACAGATAAGACCATGCGGGCCACATGGCAACCGGCGCCCGGTAATGTTGTTAATTACAGGGTCACATACAAACCTCATGATGGTACACGACCAATGGTCACCAAATCACCGGCCAACACCACCACTATTGTCTTGCGGCGACTACAGCCCATTACAACCTACAATATTGTAGTAATTCCTGTGTACAAGCATGGAGATGGAAAACAAAGACAAGGAACAGGAACCACATGTACGTTTGCTAATAAGTACATACTGAGTTATTTTGTTTTGTATATGCGCTTGTTGCATGAAAATACAATAGGAAGAAAGTGAATTAGAACTGTAATTAACTTTAATTGACTCTTATTTAGGTTTTGAAATTAAATAACCAATAGGGATTTCAGAACAAACCAGCAGTCTTTTGTGTAGATATTGTTATTTAACAATATACTGTAAAATAATATCTGAGATATGTACAAATTCACAAATGTTTAACTATGTTTCATACTTTATTTTCACCATAATGTCAACCTAGGATGTTTATGTGGTTTTATGTATTAAATTTAGTCATATTTAATTTAAAAATGGACAATTCTAGCTTATGTCTATATCTATTTACCTTAATTAGCCTCATGTGTATTTGGAACTGACATATCTTTCTTCCAATCTTCTTTCCCAGTGTCAACTTACAAATCTCCAAGAAATTTACAAACATCTGAACCAACTAAGACCAGTTTCAGGGTGACATGGGACCATGCACCTGGAGATGTAAAGGGCTATAAAGTGACTTTCCATCCTACTGAGGATGAGGTGGACTTGGGACAGTTGTTAGTTGGTCCATTTGACAACACTGTAGTTCTGGAGGAGCTCAGGTAGGCTATACACAAGGCTAATGTCTCATTGTGTGTTCTTCATCCTTATGTATAAGTACAGGTATTCACTCTTTTCTTCATTAAGTTAGCTGATGAAAAATAGATGAGAGATGCTGACATGACTGAAAGTTAAGAACCTTATCTCTTTCATCGCAGAGCTGGCACCAAGTACACTGTAAGTGTGTTTGGCGTCTTTGATGGAGGAGAGAGTATGCCCTTGGCTGGAGAGGAGAAGACCACTCTCTCTGATGAGCCTGTTGCTCCTCCTGTTGAGCCTTCAGGTAGTGTGACTTTCAAGTCCACTAACATTTTACAGGAGAGCTGTAGTTCATACAGAGTGGACAAAAATTGTAAAAACAGTAGAAACCCTATATGTGTGTACACTAGAATACCCAGATGCTTGCCATTTTGAATCAATTTTTCAGTTCGGATTTAGAAAAAAAATAATACCTATAAACAGATGTAATATTTATATGATTTCAGACAAGCTTGCAGCTAAGGTTAGGTTAAAGTCTGAGGGTTATTTTGTGTGAAAAATGGTTAAATGAGATATACATTTAATATCAGTAGAATGCAAGTAGTGCCCAACTGATATAAAACAATTGTTGCTGATTCCATTACTGATTTTAAGTGTAAAAGTTCAATTTTGTGCTCCAGTAGTAATAGTTAAACTGTGATTCAGTTACAAATATGATTTGAAGATGAACCTAAATAAAATGCTGCTATATATATATTTAAGCAGGAGCTGACTTACATTGGGTTCCCCAAAGGCACTGATTCACCCTATCAGAAAATTGCTGATGCCACAACCAAGCAACTGTAGTTATCAGTGCAGCATTAGCAAGAATGTAACAGTAAAATAAGTGATCTTGCATTGAATTGTGTCACACTGCTGTATCATAACTAGCATGCAAGCTTGTGGCTAGTGTATTAGCTCAGGGCTAGCGTATTACCTATAGTACTTTATAGCACAACTTCTGTTTTAGATATATTCAGTTACTGAAGGAAAAGAATAACATATCATTGGGCAGCATTTAGCCACTCCTTTTTTCCTGCTGTATTGAAAAGTGTGTTAAACTGAGACATATGGATGTATGGCAAAATTATTTTTGTGACAAATTTTGTCAAAAAACAGAAGAAGCAATGAGTGTTTCACACAGCAATTTCATCTCTTACTGCTCAGATTGTGACTTCATCTAAGGCAGCTTTTGGGTTTAGCAGCAGATGGGACAAAAACGTTATCTGTTGAGAATTATCAGTGTTTTACAACCTGGAGAGGGAAATGCATGTGTGTATGTGAGTGTGCATGTGATAAAGTCAGAGGAAGAAGAAGGGAAAATCTGACTTTCGCTGTGAAAGTTTTGAGCACAGATTGGTGACCTTGTTCTGGAATGCGGCTCCTTAATTGGGAGCAGATCCAGTGAGTGGGCTCCACTGGCCAGTAGGAGCAGAGGAGGAAGACGAGATGGACTGAGGCAAATCCTGCTGTCTCGCACTTTGGCTGATATTTCTCACAGCATGTAGCTTAGCACAACTTCATAGCTGAACCATGAGTACAGTCAGATGGTAAATAGATTTCAGCCTTTGAACAACAGACTCCAGTTATTCAGTTGTTAATTTTAAGACGTATTATTCACTAACTGCTATGAGACTAATACAGTACATATGTTACTGTGAGACATTAAAATGCCATCTAAAATATGAACCCTTAGGCCTTCAGGGGTTAATATGTGTGACATATGAATGTGAAAGACAAAAGCACTGAATAGGTAAGCCAGGAAAAGTTGTATTGTAAATGCAGTTTGTTGAGACATTTGGTCAGTGGTAAAGACTTAAATTCACTCATACTGATATAAGATATTCGCACACAAAAATAAGCTTAGTTTAAAAATGAAAATTTAGCTAATACTAATAGTATTAATAAGTTCCAACATTTGCTTGTTTATTTCAGGTGTTCGCAATCCTGGTTCTGGCAGCCCCATATTATGCACATTAGGCTTGGGCAGTACCATATTCTCTGATGGTCATACTGTCTTGAGGTTAGAGCGCTGTATATGGTTTGTGACTGTATTAGCCTGTTAGACTGCATTGGGGTGGGCATTTTTTAGGAGGGGGGGAGCTTTGACTCTTGTCAGTGTGCTGATCAAGCACAGCACTGCTCCCATGTTTATTTCATACTGTGAGTTTGGACACTTAAAGTGTTTTGCATGTGAAAGAACTGCTGTTAACTGCAGATCTGTGAGTTAAAGCCAAAAAAACAAAGTGGTGCTGTTTGTTTTGCTGGATGTGTCTCTCTGGTATCCTGAAGTGAAGGGAAGCAGCTTAACGGTGTATGGCATGGCCTGCACTTTGGACAAGTAACAGTCAGATAATGAGGCATTTAATGAGACTTAAATTAATCAAATATGTGCTGTACGTTTGTGAAGCCAAAGTTGGCTTCTTATTCAGTTTGGACATTAAAAGGTGCAGCAGTTACATTTTGGCACCTGCAGAATTTTACAAAATTACAGGTGCCAGACTCTAATTACTGCACCATGGTGAAATGGCCAAGTCTGCTGAGTGAAGCTTTCGGTTTCTCAGACAGGACTGTCAATGTCAAAATGATGTTGTAACAGCAAAAGCTTTGATGAGCAGATAGTCAGTATTGCTAAAAAGGTGTTATGCTGATATAGCAATGTACTGCCCAAGCCTGGGGCATATATGTATATATTGTCTTTTTTCTATCTGGTACACCCGATTCAAGTCCCCATCTGTAATGTGCACATGCCAGCAGATCATGTACGAGTTCATTAGAGAAAGGTCAGTCAGAAATAATGATCTAAAACTAAAACCTGTTGACATCTCTATAATTATTAGCATACATTAGTGATTTAAGAAAAATATAGATGTAAATGGATGATTCACATGCACTGTCACACTTAGGAGGGTAATTTATTTATTATGCTGTGCATATTATTTGAGGATAAACATCTGTTTAGCTGGTACATCTTCTCCAGCCCTTTATAGCCTTGAAAAATTCTCTTTATTCCTAACAGAAAAGCTTTTCCAAAGCTTGGCCAAGAGAACATGTTGACATGTACAAAATCTCTAAGAAACTTTGATCTTGAAATATGCGCAAGACTCTTCAATTTTAGCTTTTTTTCCCCCCTTCTATACGGGTCAGTACATCCAAAAAAGGCGTCAATCTGTTTTCAGTGTGAGCTTGTCCTGTTTTTGAGCTGCATGCAGCTGCGTTCTTTCTGAGCAGGGGCAGATGGACATCAGTGAATCCACGTTCATTCAGTTGTCTGCAGAGGAATGGAACGGAGGTGCAGATTGGGGAAAGCACAGTGGCTCTCTTCTCATAAAGAGTCTACATTGACATCTTATGATTGGTCATTGATGTTACATGTAAATTATAAATGTAAAGTATTTGATGCACTTAAAATATTCAGAAAACATTATTAATAAACTGCTTTTTGTCCTTTGCTGGTCTTGTCTTTTTTTCCCCAGATCTCTCAAATTTATTTAGTACTTTTGTTTCCTAATCTTTTCCACAACGTACATTCTTTCCCCTGTGCATCCTCTGACCTTTGACTCTTCTTCTCTGTCAGCTCAGGTAGCAACAGGAACTGGAGTGCTGTTTATTTCTTCTCTTACTCTGTCTTCTGCTTGCTCAGATGTAATGTGCAAAACCACTGCCCAGGCAGACATCGTCCTGCTAGTTGATGGCTCCTGGAGTATCGGACGACTGAACTTCAAGACAATTAGGGCCTTTATTGCTCGCATGGTGGGCGTTTTTGACATTGGCCCAGATCGTGTCCAGATCGGTAAGGACATGCTTTATTGACTTGAGCTGTAGATTGGATCAGTGCTCAGAGGCGGGTGCTGGAGATTATGTTTTGTTTCTGTGTACAGGTTTGGCCCAGTATAGTGGAGACCCTAAGACTGAATGGCATCTGAATGCACACAAAACCAGAGAATCACTGCTAGAGGCTGTGGCCAATCTGCCATACAAAGGAGGAAACACCCTGACAGGTATTTTATATAAAGTAATATCTTGAAATGTGAGTGCTGAACCATCTCAGAAGCATTCAGTCACATGTGTTTAATAATGTTATTGTACATTTTCTTATGGCAGCCTTGATTTGGATAATGCATTTGGATTTTTTTGGAGCCATGTTAAAACTGCCTTATGTAACTGATTTGTCTGCCTTCTCTTTCCCCCAGGCCTTGCCTTGAATTACATCCTTCAAAACAATTTTAAAGCTAATGTGGGCATGCGTCCAAACTCCCGTAAAATTGGTGTTCTTGTCACTGATGGTAAATCACAGGATGACATTATTGCCAACTCTCAGAATCTTCGTGACCAGGGCATCGAGCTCTATGCTATTGGTGAGGAAGCTTTCACTTTACCAGACATATTACATAGGTAGAATGACCTTCATAAAACTTACTATATCAAAGTGAATTTTTATTTCGATAGCAATCTTTAGTTTACATAGTTATAGAAGTGTACTTTACAGTTGCCTTTAATCTCAGCATCCAAACTGGGCAATAACTTGTGTATTTGTCGAGGATGAGACTGCATGAAGGATGTGATGTTCTTGTCTGCTTGGTACGGTATACAGGTGTGAAAAACGCTGACGAAAATGAGCTGCGCTCCATCGCCTCTGATCCTGATGAGATCCACATGTATAACGTGGCGGACTTCTCTTTCCTGCTGGACATTGTTGATGAGCTGACAGACAATCTCTGTAAGAGTGTCAAGGGAGACGGTAAGTCTAAGGGCATTCTCTAATGACCAGTGTAATGGAAGGACTGTGGTATATTAATCTCAGTTTTGGCACAAACATGGAAAGCCCTTGGGACTAAACAGAGCCTATTTATGTGTTTAAGAAGGGCTGATGAAAGGAAGCCCGATAGCTAGGTTAGATATTCAACCTGAGATGTTCTGGTAGTCTTTAATAGTTGTTAAAATAGCAGTGAGTGCTGAGTAAATCTGTCTACCTCACTGAGGGAGGAAATCTGAGAGAATGTCCTGCAGCCAAGCTTCTATCTCGTAAGGGGGCTTCATAATTTTCAATGTCATGATCAAATACCTTTGGATTAAGAGAGTTTTTTCCTAGTAAAAAAGCAGGGATTCCTTTTCTGTCAAGGTCTCTTGGGTAATTTGACTGGGATTTGTCAGCAGCAGCATACTTTCTTTTTAGTGGGAGTCTGACTGAGGCAATAAGTGAAAGGTCATGAAACTGGAAGTGGAAGAAACTTTTGTTCCAATTGCTTTTGGGCTAAACATAAAGCAGTGCTTGTAAAGGAGTCTCTTTCTGTGCAAGTAAGGCTGTTAAAGAGGTCAAAAGTCAAACAGCTACTATTATCCACTTTAGGAGGAGGAGTGGCACCACCCACTGACCTGGTGACCTCTGAGCCAACCCACTATTCATTCCGTGCCACCTGGATCGGACCTGAGGGCCCTGTTGAAAAGTATCGTGTAGAATACGTGCCAGTAGCTGGAGGCCAAACTCAACAGGTATTGTTCTCATCTCCACAGACAAAAAAGCCATAGCCTCAAAGTGTATCTTCCTAAATCGGCTCAGTATACAAAATCATACTACTAAACAAACGGGCTAGCTAGCTAAATGATACCAGTAACTGGTATAAGTTGAATCAGAATAAAAGTATTTTACGCCCTTTCTACTCACTCTCAGTTCATTCAGTATCACCTTTAGTGCATATAGCTCAGTGACAGGATGTGGGTTTATAAGAGACCGCAGTGAAATCAGATTATATATACAGATTATTATAATGTGGATTCTTTATCAAGGAAATTCCTCTGGATCATTTAAGGTTACATCCAGCAGAGGCCTCTTGCAGGCAAGCTATGTGAGCCTTCTTTTTCATTAAAGCACTTCTGTATTGCACCCTACATATGCCTTCCATCTTTCAAATGCTGTAAATGCAAGTAAAAGTGAATTGTCACTACCACAGTGCTATGTTTCCATGATTTTGTTTTGGTTATGTCTAAGGCTACGAAATGAAACTAGACTTGGATGAACAGATGTACTTTGATTCATAAAATTTGCATGCAATTGATTGTGATCTCATAGTTTTATGACAGTTCATCTCATTAAGTCCCATTAAAAAATGATATGAACAATAATAAAACCTCTCCACCTTTACTGGAGCCTGTGTACAGTGCAATTGTTCTCTTTCCAAAAACAGGATAGATAAAGGGAAAGAGTTTCCACTTGTCCACATCAGTGCTTTTCATTGCTGTGGTTCTCTTTCCTATGGGATGGCTCTTAAATGAGCAGCAGAAATCTGGCTACAGGGTCTGAAGAGCTGCAGTGGTTTGGGGCCAAGTTTCAGTTTGAGATGATTTAGTTAATCTTGCCTTTGTGGTATGCACAGCGCCGTGTAGAATTTTGACTCTTGCCTGAATATTTTTTTGTATGCATAACTGGCCAGCCTGCAGTAGACTCTTTTCAGCACTGATACAGTATGTGGTTAGATTGAAAACATTTGTTTTGAATACCATGCAGGTTTTTTCATTTCTAAAATGAAATACTATCTTATGCTTGTCACAAGGCTGTAATTTTAGTATGTACAGTACTCTGCTTTATATTTCCCCCTTTTGTGTCTCCTGATCTAGTTATTTGTGGATGGGACCGTGACCACTGTGGTGCTGCAGGGTCTGGATCCATTGACCGAGTACACAGTGAGCGTTTACTCTGTGGTTGGAGAGGAAAGCAGTGAGCCACTGAGAGGCACAGAGACAACACGTAAGGGCCAATTTCAACTCCACCACAAGTGTCTTAATTAAAACTGAGCCAAAGCCTCAATACTGTTCCCATTAAATATATTAAGCTCATTTTAATGGGAACATTGTTGTTATTTCTAAGAATTACAGCAGATTACAACGGTTTTACTCTTTTACTTTGAAGTAAATCTGTGCGTATTTAGTTTCAGATAGTTATTCAAATTAAATTAATTCTCACATTTCTAGCCTTTTCCTTCCCTTCTTGCTTCACAAACTTGAATGCCTTATTGAGGCTTTGACTCAGATTCATTATTCCTTTTACTTAAAAGTCTGAGCCATTGTTTGTTGATGTAGCAAATCCTGTTAGTAGTGCTGCCTCAACCGCATAACCATTTCACAGCCCTGGCCTAATGTTCCCATGCTATGTCTAGATGCAACACTTTTTTTCCACATTACATTAGTAGAAACTTAATACATTATTTGTTTGGCTATTTTTGAAAATAAACTAAGGACCTATTTACAGATGATATTAAAATGTGTCCTTGTTTACATTTTAAGCATGACTCGATGTCTGCTAAAATATTACACTTCTCTGCATGTTGCCATAGAAGAACCACTTTTGGTTCTCCAAATTTGTATGCTTAAGAACAATGTTGTAAATAAAAACAATGTAGGGAAAACAGTCTAGTCCTGCTGCTCACAACAAGCACACATTAATATGCATTTAAATGCAAGATATAAATGCATGAGAGGTAACTATTGTTTACATAACTGTGGCTGTTATTAGCTATATAATATCAGCAGTAAATGAGTCCTTATTATTTTGTAAAATTACATACAATTGTGTGTAAAGAACTTTTTAATAATTCATTATCTCAGTTTGAGCCGTTTGAGACAAGGGTTTGCTACAGCAACTTTGTGTAGATTAGAATGTTGTATGATGTAGAATTTTGAAAAGCTGTGCTGCCGATTGTGTGAACTGCTATTGCTGTACGTTATGTTTAAATGTCAGCTTAAACATAACTATCATCATTCCCTTCACAGAGCCATGAATGCTGTGAATGCTGTCAGCATGATGTTGCATGCCACAGTCGCAAAATGTCATTGATTTATTCATGCCTTCAACATTTATGTCATTGCTGTTTTCTTCATGCACGGATGTACGGGCTGTGCGGTTTTGTTGCCATATCTGTACAGTTTGGCAAAGCGTGTGCTGTGTTCGCCTGTCATCATCATTCATTACTCCTCATTGTGGATATATGAAATCCATTCCCATCCATCCATCTTCCATGCCTCCATCTTTCCCACATTCCAGTATGCGTGCATTCATCCATCCATGCCTCTGCAAGGCTCAAAGTATAAGCAGCTAGATAACAGAAAATAACAAAAGAAGGAGAGAAAAGCTGTATTCCCCTCTGTAGTGCCTCTAAATGCTGCAAGGAGTATGACCATCTACAAAGAGCGTTCCACCTCCATGAGGGTGAAATGGGAGCCCGCTGAAGGAGCAACGGGTTACCTGCTGCTTTACAGCGCTAAAAACGCCACTCGGCCTACCACCGAGCAAGAGGTACGGTCAGTGCTTCGGCTCTTCCGTTCAGTGCTGCAGCCACTGCGGTGCTGCTACATCTGCTGCCAAAAATCATTTCATGAACACAGGCTATTATAGCACCGTGCTTGGTTCTACAAAATAGTAGAACATATCAAAAAAGCAATAAGAACAGCAATAAAATTAGTACTAGATTGTATGTTTGCTTCCAGTCAGATTTTCAGTTCTTACTGAAACAGTCTCTGTTAAAGCCAAGTAATCAGGTCCAGTCACTTAGTGAGCTATTGCCAGCAGTGTTTAAAATCATGTACATGCCTCTGAGTTCTAGTGGACTACAAATCATTTTTGGCTTATGTTTAAGGCAAATAATGAGACCATGCTAGTGT
>JBBPDA010000001.1:37308099-37334046 GCA_037974385.1 Arnoldichthys spilopterus
ACATGCCTCTGAGTTCTAGTGGACTACAAATCATTTTTGGCTTATGTTTAAGGCAAATAATGAGACCATGCTAGTGTTGTAAATGTAGTGTAATTACTGTTGGCTTGTGTCTGACATCAATGGACATAATCCATCTTTTACCCAGGTCTTGGGTGTTTAGAAACTATTCAATCATTTGGGATTAGCCAGTGTGAGAACATGGCAGGGAAATGAACTAATTACAATCATTCGTTTTACGTCCTTTATACATACATATTTTCCATCTTATTTACATGCAATGTATACAATAGTTTCTCTATGATCCTTAAATCTTATCCTAGGCTTCTCCTAACAGAAGCTGTAAAAGTTGTACTTAAAATTTATTTTGAAAATTCAGTCTTATATTTTACACATGTCAAACTGCATTCTTGGAGGACCAGAGCACTATCAATTTTATTCTCATGAGTGAACCCATAAGCTTAATTCCTGAGACCTTTATATGCTAAATCTAGTATATTTGAGTAGGGAAAACAGCATGGTAAACCCTCAGGGTCTGTACCAGTAATTTTAGTTCTTCTTATTCAAAGGAATCATGATTGCAACTAAACTAGGCAAATACTGCAGTTCTCTCCAATTTCATTATTACATTTTTGTTAGAAACAATGGAGCTTACATTTTTGAGCAACCAACAAAAAATGTTCAATTAATCAATCAATCATATCTTTTTTTACAATTGGTAGACTCCGCTTTATGCGTAAAATTTTACTCCAGGCCGCCTTGAAATCCTAGAACTGTCATACTGACTCTGAATACAAACGAAAGCTTAACCAAAGGGTTTCTGTCTGATGGTAAACAGCTGCAGCTTTTTCAAGACAATACAGAAAATGAAAGTTCAGGGACACAGAGATAGTGGAGTTTATAAATGAAGTTCTTTCTTACCAAACATTTCTCCAAGGAAGTTTTAGTATACTATTCTGAAGAAAATATGGTTTGTGAAATCAGAACCTGATGTCATATTTTGTGCCTCATCTTCTCACACATGTGCATCTGATCCCAGAAGTTTATACATTATTATTCTGATTTTTTTCACTATATGCTTGGTTTTAAAAGGCAAAGGAAAACTGATTCCACCTGGAGATGCTCAATCTGTTGTAAATGAAGAGGAATCTGCTGCATGTATAATATCCCCACCCAGAGTCCTCCAGCACTAGGACAAGAAACACATTTTTCTTATTACCAAGAACACTGCCCATAAAACTATGAATTTAGGTTCCTCCGCCAGTTTTGTACACAACACCCAGGCAGAATGCATTTCTATTGTGCCTGAGACTGATGGAAAAAGCTTAATACAGTTCTAAAAAGTCTTATTCAAGTTTCAGATGTCCATGTTCAATGTACAGAAGCTAAACAATTTTATTGTGCAATGTCGTTGGCTTATTGCTAACAAACTTCTACAATCCTATAGGAACGCTAGCATAACTTAGTATTAACATAGCGTTTTACATACGTTTTACATATCTTTTGACTGTATTTTGATAATTATGGCCAAAACTGAATTCCTACAGTAGTTGTCAAAGTCCTGGTTCACCACTGGAAAACAATAAACTCTGCAGTGCTGTGAATGACCAGAAATGCAGTTTGACACCCTAGACAGATTTTCCTGGAGTGATCCCGCTGTTACAGTGGCAGTACCCACCAGGGTTTGACTGTTGATATGGTTAAATTTCACAGATGCGTGTGAAAGCCAAGATCACAGATGTCCAGCTGAAGGATCTCCTCCCCAACACAGCCTACGCCGTCACCGTCTTTGCCCTGCACGGCCAGTCAACCAGTGACCCTCTCACTAATCAGGGGGTGACCCGTAGGTGGTGTTAGAACATGCTACCCCAAGCAGGGACGCTTACCATGGCCTTAAGATTCTTATTGCTTATTTGTTTTGTGTGTTTGTGTTTATCCTCCCTGATCCACAGTGCCATTGCCACCGGCTGGTGAGCTGAGGATAACGGATGTGACCCACAGTTCCATGCTTCTGGACTGGGATGCAGCGCCAGGCCCTGTGCGCAAATACATCATTACTTACAAACCTGAGGAAGGAGAGCTGAAAGAGGTTAGCACATCAGTTCAGTTTTAGTTTTATTAAGTATTTTCTGTATTATGGGAGGAGATAAGACTTTTCTGCTCTGATGCCAATGTTGATATTAAAACTTTTTTTATATAAGTATTAGCCAATACCAATCTGAAGTGTGGAAGTGACTATTTGTTATTGTGAACACACTCAATCACCACGAGAAAATGTGACACGTTGACATGTGGAGCACCAGACAGCTATCAACAGCGCCCGGGGAGCAGTGTAGTGGGACGGTACCTTGCTCAAGGATACCTCAGTGGTGTCTGGGTCTGGACTTGAACCTGTAACCTTCAGTTCGCAAGGGCAAAGTCCCAATAACTAGGCCACCACTGCCCTGACATTTTTCTTTAAATGCTGCCACACTTTAAAATAAGCCATCTTCACTATTTTTCAGCTAAAATTCCTTTCTTCTGGGACTAACATCAGACTTGCCAAAATTAACATTTGAGACAAAGTAACTTGTCATCAAGCTACTATGTCTCATATATTTTGGTTTTGCTCAGTTCTAACATGATTTTGGAGATCTATAAATGAGTGTTTTTTTCTCAGTTTTAGCCACTGATTTAGAACCCTGTCCCTTACTGGATTTTTCTCAGACTGTCTCCAGCTAGCGTCCAACATTCTTCTTCTCACTCTGATGCCCTAGCCTTTTGCACTTTACTGGCTGGACAGCTTGTTCTAGTCGACGTACTTGCTGAAGAATGTTATGCACTTCTTGCATTTAGGCATGTCTTTCCTTCTTCTTGGTCTGCCAAACTGTCCCATCTACAATATTTTATAATTAGGCATTGTAATGTTTATTCACTATTTTGCCATTTTGGGTGGGTTTGGTTTTGATCGGCAGAAGGAAGCAGAGTTAAAATTTAAGGCCTTTTAATACCTTCTAAGAAATTCTTTCCACACAGTTGTCAGTTCGTACTCTTCCCTGATGTGTATCTGTTGCTTAACAAAATTCTAATTGACAAAATATTTTTAACAATGAGCTGTCTAACTATAGCACTTAAATTGAGGACTGAGCCTCCAAAAGTAATACACAGCTAACACGGCATCACACAGTGTTTAAGGCTGGATTTGTTATAGGGAGTGATCACATTAATTCTCTTTTCCCTCCCATATCAGATCTAGCATTTTATTCTGACATCACTTTTTATTTCGTGCTACATACTGTGCCATTTCTAATTTTCAAAAAAGCAAAAATTTATATATGATTGTCTATTTACAATAATTTTGTCAAATTATCCACCATTATTTTTTATTATAATTTTATTATAAAATAGATTTTCTCTGTCAAATTATAGTGATCCACAGAATGCTTTGCCAAATTCTTCACATTAGATTACCTGAAACCTGTGAAGTTACACAGAGGTAGCACATTATGTTCTCTGATCTGTTCACAACCCCCTTTTTTAATTAAAGACATAGATTCCAACATAGATTAGCGGTCACCTGCCAGGATTCTTACTGACAGTAATAGGCTCATAAGAAGACTTATCTACTCTTTGAGGGCAAAGCTATGAATTCTCACCTTTGTACATATGTACTGACATACGTTTTGCTGGGGCATGGCTCTGTCAGGACTTCATCTGGAAAGATCCTCGTCTGTTTGTGCAATACCCCAGACATATGACCAAAGAAGGAGACACTTGTTGATGGATAAGAGTTCCTTAACTTATCATCCCAGCTAAAGTGTTACACAACCCGATGGAAGCAGCAGCTGCAGACGGGCTATGCAGTGGATCTCCAGGGTCTTCGTTTTTGGAGTGAAAGAAAGGGACAAAGAGCAGATCATGCTACCAGCAGAAAATGAAGAGAGCAGATGCCACAGCATGAGGAGGGTTGTGGATTTTTGAGAGACATACAGCAACCATGTCAGTCTCAGAGCACCAATGCTTTTAGATGTGTGTTTTATTGCTGGATCCTTTATTTTTTGTTTGGCGGAGCTGGCAGAGTCTGTCCTGGCCAGAGGAGCACTACATCCTGAGGCATAAATCTGAGCACCGCATTGCTCGTAACTCTTAGCACTGGGACAAAGAGATGAAGTAAACACCCCCACACAGGCTAAGGCTGAGGCACAGGTGGACTAGGGCCTGAGAAAGCACCTACAGCCTTCATACAGCAGCAGCTCCTCTTAACTGATAGATGATAGAACACAGTTGCATCAAGAGCTCAGGCTAATTATGCATGAACAGGAAATGCTTTTTCTACCTCAGGCTGCAGCTTCTGCAGTCCTCTGCATTTTTCTCAGTACCATTCATGGCAAGTTGTTTATCTGAGTCTGAAAGTCCCCTACAGAGCTAGAACAAATTAACTGGTACATTTTGAAAAATTAATCAGTGTTTACATGCTACATGAAATTATTTTTTTTTAAACAAAACAGGAAAAAGTATTCTAGCAAATAAAATAATTATGCTAAATCTCTTTTTATATTTAGCTTGAAGTAAATGGAGACCTGACAACTACAGACCTGGATAACCTCAGTTCCCAGACTGAATATGATGTGGCTGTCACTCCTGTGTATGACTCTGGAACCGGCAGTCCAATGCTAAATCAAGCTACCACAGGTAAAAACTTTAGAGCTATAGTGACCGCACAGTGATTTTATTTTTTGACCTTATACAATACCTTAACAACTGAGTTACTTAAAGTGAAAATGTATTAAATCTCTTCCCTGCAAGTTTATCTTCTTTTTAATAATTATTATACTACATGTCATGAATTAGTCTTTCAGCAATACTTTATTTGGCATATTTTCTGCTTGTAAACATTATTTTCTTCTTTGTCCTCAACTTTCTAGATGTTGTCCCAGCTCCAAAGAATTTACGGTTCTCTGAAGTAAGTCAGACCAGCTTTAGGGCGCACTGGGATCACGGCGCCCCTGATGTGGCTCTCTATCGCATCGGATGGACAAAGTCAGGAGAGGCGAACTTTGTTTATGTACGGACCCTAAATGAGAGAAACTCAAGGATAGTAGCTCTGTGAATGTCATTTGATATCTTACATTCTTCTTATGGTCTATCTTAGGACATCCTGAGCAGTGATGAGAACACTCATCTCTTGGAGAACTTAGAGCCATACACCCTGTATGATGTTTCTGTCACAGCAATTTATCCAGATGAATCAGAGAGCGAAGACCTTATTGGAAGCCAGCGCACATGTAAGACAATACTATTAGTGCAGAAATGTATACAAATGTATACAAACAAATTTATGGGAGTGCCACATTGTTGTGGCTAAAGGCGTTCATCTGGAGGAGAAATATAGTGTTCCTTCATAAGTTAGAATCTTAACAAGAATATTCTTTCTGTATTTTCTCTGCTTCCCGTAGTATCCAAGATAATTACAACTCGTGAGTATTTTGATGTCACGCACTTAACATAATGCGAGGCTTTGACCATCATCATATATGATGTGCAGGAACAAATTTGACTCTTTTCCTCTACAGCTTCCCCTGAACCTCCTCAGAACCTGCAGGTGTACAATGCAACCACCACCTCACTGACAGTGAAATGGGACCATGCTACAGGCAGAGTGCAGAATTACAAGATCACATATGAGCCTGTAGCTGGAGGCAGAAGTCAATCGGTAAATCACCTCAAAAATCATGTTATGGCTTATTATATGGCTCATTACTGGCCAAATATGTTATCTGAAAATTTCCAACAAGAGCACTGGGGAAATTCTTTTCCCTTTCAGTTTTTTTGACATATCATCAGGTTTTAATAGAAAATTCAACTTATTACCTTATTGAGAGTGGAAACATGATAAAAGAGCAGGCTGACCTTAGAACTGTCTTAAGCTGTGTCTGTCACCATCACCCAATTTATGAAGATTTGAAGGCTGAAGGGCCTGAAAACAGAAAATCCTCATGATCGATGTTAAAGGGCCTGAAACCAGAATATCCTCATGACATATGGGTAATCAGCTCTTTGCATGTGTTGTAGTTTGTTTGTTGCTAAGTTATCAGAAATGCAGAGGAGTAATGGTTGGCTGTAGACCACAGCTGATAAGAGAACTCTTCTGCTCTGTTCTCATCCTGAAATGATCTCAGCAGAGGAACAAACTTCACTGTCATTTCAGAGCATGTTTTTTTCATGCAGCTGTATCCCTTTTTCATGCAGACTCAGATTGGTGGGAAGAAGAACACAATCACTTTGCAGAAGCTGACCCCTGACACCCCCTACTCCATCACTGTGTCAGCTGTATATGCAAACGGACAAACCAGGGACATATCTGGTCAAGGAAAAACATGTACGTAACATGAGTCTTTCCACATGGTATACCATGTCTAAATATTACTTATGCAGCAAGTACTGTGGCACAATCTGATTGGTTGGCATTTTTTCACTATACTTGTAACACAGCTGTCTACTGATTTCTAAGTTACAACACTGACTTGACTTTTAGCTGCTGGAATTACTTTTTTGTTGCAAGCAACTGCCAGTATTAGAAGCATATTTGTTTGGTGCTCCTTGGCTTTACATGTTCATTTACTTTAGATGTTATAGTTTAAAATCAATAGGACAGTCAAGGTCATGGGATCTTGCAAATAACACAACTGCTGATAACACACTTTATCTTGTGCTCTATTGCTTAAATAAAGGATGAAATGCACCTATAATAGCATGTTTAGTTGAGCTGAAATAGAGGTGACCTTTTTGAGCACCTGTTTCCTAGTGCCTCTTGGTGGAGTTCGAAACCTTCGAGTCACTGACCCCACCACCAGCACCTTGAACGTACAGTGGGAGCCAGCTGAGGGCAATGTGCGTCAGTACCGGATCTACTATCAGGCTGCTCCAGGAGGCCCAGAGGACATGGTATAAAAGCCCACACAGTCTGTCTCCTATTAACTCGACCGCGTTTCAAATGCCTGAGCTTTTATGTTAGTCTAATGGCAAACCAACCAGTCCATACTACCTATTCATAGTGCTACTATCACAAATAGACCCTCAGCAATTTGAAGAGATTAGTAAACATATGCGAAAGTGACCATGAACCCTGCTGGTTTCTCTTTTTCTTCAGGTTCAAGTCTCTGGAAACACTTTCAACACTGTATTGAAGAATCTTCAATCAGACACGGTGTATGCAGTCACTGTAGTGCCGGTTTATGCAGCTGGGGAGGGAAAACGCATGACTGAGAATGGAAAGACATGTGAGTGTAAAAACAAATTTTCAAGCTTATCCTCTCATTGCAAAGACCTGTTTACTACACTACAGGCTAAAAGTATGGAACCGAGCAAAATCAAAATAGTTTACAATTAAGGCAGTTTACCAACTACCATCTGGTGTGCAGTGATGTACTCTAACCCAAACATAAAGGGAAATATGTTTTTAATGATTTACAAACTTCTAATTTGATTCAGAGTTAAGTAAATTCACTTAATCACGCCTCTATGAACATCTGAATATGAACACCAGTGTCTGCTTACATAAAACATCTCAAATATTCATCTAATAAAGCTAAATATCAAATGAATTTTCCTAAGCTAAGGGATGTATTAAAGTACATTCCATTAAACTTCTCAACTGCTTTTCTTAGTTAAGGTTTGGGATTTTTTTGTTTTACAATTGAGTTGTACTGGTTACCACAAGTGAGCTTCACTGCCAAACAGCATAA
The DNA here is from genome assembly GCA_037974385.1 of Arnoldichthys spilopterus. Lineage (NCBI taxonomy): Eukaryota > Metazoa > Chordata > Actinopteri > Characiformes > Lepidarchidae > Arnoldichthys > Arnoldichthys spilopterus. The sequence continues at coordinate 37,315,821 of JBBPDA010000001.1, forward strand.
TCATTGGGATGTAAATTACGACTTACCTCCCAATTCAGTCCTACATCGATTATTTTGGCCAACAATCCAATCCAACATTTTCAATACCTTACAATTTGCAGTTACGGGATTTAGTTCAATGTGATTCAGTTGACTGGGTTCATTAGTGGGGTCCGCAGTCAGTATGAAAAATGTGGAAATTTCCCACAGTCTGCTACATTTCCATGATCTCACACATGCAAACACATTATAATGTGAACATTTTATTATTAAAGGTCAAACACAACAGTGTAGTCATAAGCAAAAGCAGCTTCTCAGTACAAAACACTGCACGCAGTAAAATGAAGAAAAATTAATTGTGGAGTGAACACACAAATTGATTTTAAGATTTCACATTCATACATTCGTGTTCGTGTGCTATTTTGGTTGATGCATCGGTATAGATTGATTCATTGTTTCACCTTAAAAATCTACCTTAATTTTATATATATATATATGTGTGTGTGTGTGTGTGTGTGTGCTTTTATATTTTTAATTTTTGTTGTATATCCTTCTTTATGGTAGCAGTGCAGCTGTTCAGTCAAATTCTAAATGAAGATTTTTACCTTTAAAAGGCTTGTGTCCCCACAGTGAGTCAGCTTTTCTGGATTGATCGGTAGGGGAGGAATGCTGATGTGCTGGCAACTCCATAAATGTGCCTACACACTGGGGTTAACAAGGCCTGGTTTATGGGCTGTAATGAGTGTTCGTGACATAGCAGGGGTTCCATGAGTAATCTCTTTTCCTAGATGGAGAACCCTGGGAAAGAGAAAGACATTCTTTTGCTCAGCATTTATGTTCACCATAGTTTTCCTGTCACTCAGTTATATTGTAGTTGGATTTCCCATACTGTGTGTTGCTTAACTGCTGTGCTTTATTGCTGTAAACATTAGCAGCCCTGTTTTTTAACAACAGTAGTAAGATCCTGGAAATACGTTGTGTTGACCTTAACAACATATGTATGCAGAATATAACACACAACTCACAGAAATGAATTTGTTCTGTCGTGCTTACTGAGATTTTGAGATTTCTGCATAATTTGAGTGCAACATTTTGATAAATGTGTCCTTGTATATTATTCACACTGGTACTTGATGTGGTTGCCACACTTCAGCATTCTCTTCTTGACATAGTGGACCCACTGAATGATGCATTGGCTCATTTGCTTTAGATTTAAATTCAGAAAAGTGTGTCTGGTTTCCATTTGAAGTATATTTTTCTCTTCTTGTTTGAAACTTTTCTTGGCTCTTTGTTTGTGAATTGTCCACACAGCAGTGCCTCCTTTGTCTGCATGGTGTTTTGAATCAGCTTTGAGTCTTTGAGTCCTTATGTTTTCAGAAAGTTTGTCCACAGCTGTGAATGCAAAATCCCAGCCCTAATGGCATCAGTGTATGTTATTTATAGTCAAGACAACTATACTTAGATATTATTAAAAGATGCAGAAAGTTGTTTTCCCTCCTTAGCCCTTCACCTGTCCTGTCTCTCCTTTTTGTGACACCTCCTGCCCCTTTTGGTCTTCCACATAGTGGTGCGCGCCCCTGCAAGGAACATCAGGGTTTACAACCCTTCTACAAATTCCCTGAATGTGCGCTGGGAGCCAGCTTCAGGTGACGTGCAACAGTACAGGGTTGTCTATGCACCACTCACAGGGACCCGCCCATCTCAGTCGGTGAGTTACACTGTCATTAAACCCATCTTTCTCATGTCTGGATGAATGAAAAAATGTAGAGAATTTCTTTGATGTTTTTGTTAATTCTGAAGTCTAAAACTTTCTGCAGAGTACTTAGCCTCGGAAATTAGAGATTTTTAGAGAGTGATCATATTTTCTATCATTGTATGAAAGAATTTGACGAACTATGATGAGTCTTTTTTTTTGAGTGTTTAGGAATTTAGGAATCGGAATTCAGAGAAATAATTTGTCTACTCGGTAATAATGAAAGACAACAGAAACATTAAGTATTTTTCTATTAAAATATTTGGTTGCAGGACTTGATCACAGTTATTTGAGCATATTGCAACTGTTCAAGCAGAGCACAATTATTATTTTTTTTACACTTGTTAGCTTTTGCAATTATGTTTACATTGCAACAAATATTTTATATATATATAATTTTTAATTAAAAGAAGTACACGTAAGTAAAACAATGCAAAAAACACATTTAGGCCCTGTCCACATGAACATCTGAATTTAGCATTTAATTTAAACGACCATGTGTACAGGGCCTAATAGTTGTATACAATAAAGAAAAAAGACAGTTACATTATTAATTACAATAATTTATTGCCAATTGCCAGCTACAATGTTATGATCATGACAGTCCTAATTACTTTTAACAAATTGGTTGTTTTGACGTCAACAAAATAGAACTACACTCCATGATGTCAGACAGTCTTCAGCTTTTGTTACACCCTGCTGTATATGTATTCTATTTAAATGAAACAGAAACTGAAAAGGGTAAAAAAGTTAAGCATGTATCTATATTCAACTACAGGGTGGGAACAGTAAAGGTTTCTCATTGCAGAAGACTAGGTAGGTAGGCAGTGGTGGCCTAGTGGTTAGGACACTGCCTCGCAGGTTCAAGTCTCGGCCCGGGTACTACTAAGGTACCCTTGAGAAAGTGCCACTACACTGCTCCTCAGGCACTGTTGATAGCTGCCCACTGCTCCACGTGTGCACGTGTGATGGGTTAAATGCAGAGGTCACATTTCGCTGTGGTGCTTGAGTGTGTTCACAATGACAAAGAGTCACTTTCAGTTAGAGAGAAACACAGTTAATTTTCCTGCTCAAACACAACCATCAAACCTAGTAACTAATATCTGAGTGGAATCCGGTGGGTTTGAGAAGATCAGTAACTAACTATGCGGGTTTATCACCACCTAAGATTAGAAATGGATGGTTTTTGTATGTCCTACAACATTTGCATGGTCATTATATATTAACAGATTTACTCTCATGTGATTAGACTTGTTTGTTTGTTTATTGCCCATCATCACATTTTCACATTAACTCTATAATAGAAGAGAATTAAGCTGAAAGCCATATGAAATGATTTCATTCGTCTTATACATGAACATGAACATCCACATCTGTGATGAATCTTGAACAGTGTTTTATGAGAGAATTTGGGAATAAAAGGGTTGAATCACTTTTAATAACAGACGTGCTGTCTTATCCATGGCCATTGGATTTTTGTTTCTTCCAAGAGGAAAATTGTTATGGATATAGGACTTGGTTTTTCCAGTGTTTTAGCCAGTTTTCCATTTCCTTTGAATGTGGCAAGTGTCTGATAATGCTGACAAATTTAGCCTTCGGTGATTTTGCACAAGCTTTTGGCCCTGATGTCTTTTTATTGGACTTGTTTCGACCTTAACTGAAACTTCGAGAGCACTAAATCCTGTGTGGTAAAGAAATATTATTAATCAAAAGTAATGAACTGTTTTAAGGGCTTAAAGATCAATAAATGGGTATGCTGGATGGTTGGCTAATCATGCATGATGTCAGCTCTCAGCAGATGGAGGGCATGAGGGAAACCAACCATTTGATTAGAAATCGAATCACTAGTAGTGAGCTGGAGAATATTTTAACTGAAAGCCAATGCTGCTGTCAAAATACAACATTTACAGTTTTACGAACTCCTTTTTCACTTCATGAGATATTTTACAAGATTCCATGCTGTGGTGTTAGAGCTAGTGTTAGCTCTGTTAGAAAGGCATTTTTGAAAGAAAATATATGTATAAAAGACTGTAAGATTAATCTTCTTAAATGTATTGTAGATAATATCTACAATACTCTCTCTGATCTCTGATTTATAACTATGAGCAATGCGTTGGTCTTCCTTGTAGCACCACCTTCAGTATTACTCTATGCAAACTCTTGACTGTTTCCTCTGTACTGGAAGTTGCTTTGAATAAAAGCGTCAGCCAAATGAACAAATTTAAGTCCCCTAACTTTTCTTGTAAAGCAAAAGTCCAATTCAAGATTCCAAGGCATCAGAACAATCTGCATTTACTGATAAAGTGGCAGAGAGATCTATTAATGTAAGAGCTAAAATCTTTTTCATCTTTCAGGTGCTTGTTCCAGGGAACACTCACACTGCCCTTTTGGAGCAACTAGTACCAGACACTGATTATTCAGTTGGTGTAGTTGCTATCTATGCTGATGGAGAGGGCACAGCTGTGAATGATAATGGCAAAACATGTAAGTACTGATCATCTGTGAATTTGGCTATACAACTTTTAACCAATTATCTCTGACTGTTTATAGTGATCACTCTTTGTGCCTGCCGATTGTAGTGCCGCGCAGTGGACCCAGGAATATGCGTGTGTATGACCCCACCACCAACACTCTGACTGTTAGCTGGGAGCATGCAGCTGGGCCTGTGCAGCAGTACCGAATTAGCTATGCCCCAACCACCGGAGACCCCATTGAGGAATTTGTAAGTGAAAATATGAAAGTGACTCTTTGAAAATATGTAGCTAGTAGTAATGACATTAGTCCTCAAATAGACTGTAGCCCTATTTCTCTTTATTTAGATGAACCGTACTTCCCCTGAAACCTCTTGATATGACAAATGAACATGCAAAGTTCACTGTAATTTATTACAATTTGGATCATTTTTATATGTCTGTTTTTATTTCCTACAGACAAGTGTTCCTGGCAATAGAAACAGTGTCATCTTGCAGAACCTTCAGGCAGACACACCTTATAGAATCACTGTGGCAGCTATCTACCCAGATGGAGCAGGAGGAGAGCTTTCTGGAGATGGACATACATGTAATCACTCTTAAATACATAAACACACACACAATGCTGCATTTACACCAAGGCATGTTGTGCACACATATAGTGCAAACAATAAACCCAAAACCTGAAAGCTCCCAGTGGAGAGCTGGAACAGACACAGAAAGTCTGAATCAGACTTAAATACATAAACCAAAATTAAATTCTCAACCCTTAGGAAGACAACAATCTGCCAGACAATCAGAAATGGCTCTTCTCCAGAATAGTCTCTTCACTTAATATCTCAGTATCCGGCCATGACAAACACAATAATCACACACAACCCAAAAAAACCAAATATGATGATAATCTCTGCATACTCTGCAATCTTCTTTAAGCCCTTTTCTTTTCAGTTGCTTGGTTTCGCTTGTTTTAATAAAAAATAAACAAAAACAAAAAAACGAATAAGCCAAATAATAAGTCTATGCTTTTATGAAATAGCAGCAAAATAAAAATAAATCAGAAATAATTTAATGTATTATTAATTTTAATCACACAATAAATGAATGTGTCCAAATCATAACAGATCTTCATAATGATTTTAAAGGGCCTTTCTCCTTGTAAATCCTATTGAACATCAGCTGAATGTTAACCAATGCATTATGAGTCTCCTGTCATTAAACACCTGACAGAGGAATGTTGGCTAATTTTAAAGGTGGCTGCTGAGTGGTTATACTCTGCTGGTTTTCTTACTAGCAGTAAACAAAAACTGCTCTGTGGAGCTAAAACCAAACACCCTTAAGTGTTTATTGCCTGCTGCTTATCATACAGCAAAAACCTATATGTTAAATCAAAGATTAAGTGTGTAGTCCAGACTTTTCCTATTGGATTATTAATTTGGACCTTTTCTGTCTCATTCATAGTGGGGCTCCTGGGTCCACGTAACTTGCGTGTGTCAGATGAGTGGTACACTCGTTTCCGCCTGTCCTGGGACCCTGCACCTGCCCGGGTCAATGGTTACAAGCTAGCCTATGCAGTAGAGGGTGAGCTAAAACTCTCGGTTCTTGATTGCTTTGAGTGTGCACAGACTACTACAGTACTACAATATCTAAAGCTTCTGATTTATTGTGTATTGCAGGTACTAATCAGTTTACAGAGGCTTTTGTTGGAGATGTGACCACCCATATTCTGCACAACCTTCAGCCTGGCACCACATATGATGTGAAGGTCTTTGCCCAATATGATGCTGGCCCGAGTGGACCTCTTGTTGACCAAGGAACTACCTGTATGTACACAAAATAACGTTATACCCCTGCTGAATTTAATTTTATATATATATATTTTTTTAAAGTGAAGGAACATTAGGAGCACACTTTTTACTTACTTCAATTAAAGAAAACACTTCATTTTCAAAATCTATTTTTCCATTAAGTGTACCTGAATGTTACTGGCCTTTCAACGTACAATGTTGGCTATGAATCATTCTGCCTGAAGTGGACTCCACATCGAGCTGCTACCTCTTACAGGCTTAAAGTCAACCCTTTTGATCGTAAGTTGAATGTTTTCCCCCAAAAAATAAAAATATCATTCAAATTTTTCAATATTTGTGTTTTTCATGTACTTTCTTGCTGCCTTTTGTCCTCCCTCCATCTTATAACCAGCCTCTAACAGAGGAGCCCAGGAGGTCACTATCACGGCTGCAGAAAACCAGTACTGTTTTGATGGGCTGACCCCTGATGCACTGTACAACGCCACAGTGTACACTCAGACACCCAACATGGAGGGACCTGGAGTCAGCGTTAAAGAGCGAACTTGTAAGTGAACTTCAATAAGCATTTAGCCAAGCTTGCTCAATATCACCTCTATTGACTACTTGGTTTTCTTTTAGTGGTGAAGCCCACTGTGGCCCCCACGGAGCCACCCACTCCTCCTCCTCCTCCTACCATCCCTGCTGCCCTTGAGGGTAAGGATATTTATTAAGAATTACAGTCAGTATTTGAAATGAGCTCACTGCCGAGTTGCTTTTTGATTCTTCTTCTGCTCCCGAGTTGAGTTTTCTTCCTTAATGGCTTGTACAAGGGTGAACGTTTATACTAAGTGTTCTTCTTTAATGCAGTGTGCAAAGGTGCCAAAGCTGACCTGGTGTTCCTTATTGATGGCTCTTGGAGTATCGGAGATGAGAGCTTCCATAAAGTGCTCCAGTTTGTGTTCAGCATGATTGGAGCTTTTGATGTCGTCAGCCATGAGGGCATGCAGGTAACTGAGCTGTCAGCAGCTTCATAATTAACAACATGTGCCCTGAACTCTTTTCAGTCTCACTAAGTGCTGTCCAAGCTGTGCGTGGAAAACCTCTGAGCTCTTTTTTCTCTTTGGGAAACAGGTGTCTTTTGTGCAGTACAGTGATGAGGCCAAGACAGAGTTCAAACTGAACACATACCATGATAAAGGAATGGCTCTGTCAGCTGTGCAGATGATCAACTACAGAGGAGGAAACACCAAAACAGGTTATTTTTTGTGATTTTGTGCTCTCTGAGAATAATGGTTTTGTCAGCTGTCATTAAATCAAATGGAATGTGGAAGTTTTTTTTTTTTCAGAGATGATGCGATCATAGAATTCTGAGAATAAAGGGAATAGGCCCTGTTAATACTTAGTGCTTTGGAAATGTCACGTATTACTATCCCAAGCATAGTTAGGAAAGATTTTGTCTTGTTGCCCATCATTTGGAATTGTCATTATGTTCATAAAAATGTTATATAGTTATTAACTTTTCTGTTGGGCTTGAACGTTTTAGGCGCCGCTCTGAAGCATGTGGGAGAAAAGGTCTTCACCTCAGACAGTGGCATGAGGAGGAATGTTCCAAAGGTTCTGGTAGTTGTCACCGATGGCCGTTCGCAGGATGATGTTAAGAAGAGTGCTTCTAAACTGCAGCATTCAGGTGATTATAGACCTGTCACCAAAACTGTACCACCTGCAGTGGGAGTGTAAATTAACAATCTTCAGTCTATGCACATTCAAGGACATAGCAAGCCTCCAAGCATAATGATGTCTTCACTCTCCCCAGGATACAGCGTGTTCGTTGTTGGTGTTGCCGATGTGGACGTGACAGAGTTGAGGCAAATTGGCAGCAAACCTGGCGAGAGACACGTCTTTGTTGTTGATGACTATGATGCCTTTGCAAAGATACAAGACAATCTCATTACCTTCATTTGTGAAACCGCAACATCAAGTATGATGCTCTTCTCACATTTTTTCTTCTTCACTTCATTCTCTTATTTAAAGCAGACTGGAACTGACAATATTGTATATTCTCCTTTTTTCTCACAGCATGTCCCCTGATTTACCTGGATGGGTTCACATCACCAGGTCAGTGTTGGTCAATATTCTCAGACAGATTACGAAAGGGTCACAGGGCTTGTGAATTAGATAGTTTGTTAAATGTGTGCTGGCAGCATGAAAACTCTAAAATGTGCGGAGAGTAACTTTCATTCTCAGCATTCTGCCTTTGTTATTAACCTTACTGAACCTAGGCTTTAGGATGCTTGAGGCCTTCAACATCACTGGCCGAACCTTCGCCGGTATAAGTGGGGTGTCAATGGAAGCAGGCTCCTTCAACAGTTTCTTCACCTACCGACTTCATAAGGATGCATTCATTTCACAACCCACAAAGTAGGTTGGAGGGCATGTATTCTCTCTCTCTCTCTCTCTCTCTCTCTCTCTCTCTCTCTCTCTCTCTCTCTCTCTCTCTCTCTCTCTTCCTCTCTTTCTTTTCCTCTCTCTTGCTGTCTCTCTCCATGCTATAATGGTTTCCAACTGATCACAATCATTTTTAACTATCTTTGAAAGTTTCACCTGTGTTGTGTCTTCTTTGGCTCCATCAGAATGCAGCACAGGCTGTTTTTACATCTTGCAGAAATGAGGTGCCATACAGGGAAAGTAATTGTTGCTGTGCATTTAAAAAAAAAAAAGGAAAATCTCTCGGGATCAGCCATACTATGTATGATAATGTGTGAACACCCACAGGTCAGGAAGTATAGTTTATCGAGGCTGTTAAAATGTCTTCAGGCTGTTAAGAATCTACTCAAGAATTATATTCAAAGGTCCCTGGCCCAAGCATGATCCGTTAGTAGTAATGACTGGTATTTCTGTGTGGGTAGACGACTGCACAAATGGAAACATTTCTAGCAGCAGAGGATAAAGGGGAAAATACTTCAATATGTTGCAATTTCTTAAGACCCAGAGCTTTTTATCTCTGTCTTGGGTGGAAGATAGTTTGAGAATCTTTCTTCATTCTCCACTTTTAGGTTTTGTCTGGTTTACTACCACAAGAGATTAGACATCATGCAGTCTTCTGTTCTCATTTAACATTTAGCAAACATGTGGAACTCTGCGGTGTGCATCATGTTTACTGGATTGAAAAAAGAAATAGCAATACTAGTATAGTATACAAAATAGTATACAAATAGTATACAATAGTATACAACTAGATGCTGATTTTTTTGTATTTTTTATGTTTTAAGGAGCCATTTCATAGAAAACATAAGTTTTCCCATTTATAAATGAGTTAAATAGATAGAGACAGATAAAGGGATACTTCATTAATCCAGAGGTAAATTTAGATTCGATGTTCCATGTAGAAAAGTTCAACTAAACTTCAGAGTCAGCCCATTTTAAGAATGTTACAAAAAACATAACATATTTTCAAAATCCAAACAAATTTACATAAATTTGTATATTCATCAGTAGTTTAGAGTGTCTTTTCATATTGGAGTAAAAGGAGATTTTCAGCCTTAACTGCCTTTTAAATTAGACATAAAGTAGCCAATCAGAGCAGATATCATTAGTGTAGTGGCACAGAAACAAAAACACCCAGCTTAATTTAAATCAGTTGTGACATTTATTTCTTATATAAACCCACAAAAATGTCATGAATGGACCTAAGGGTTTAAAAAAATATGTAGAAAAAGTTTTGGATGAGGCCCTTTTAATGTTTTGGGTTTTATAGCTGATGAAGGTGACATGTTAATGAGTGTTTCCTCTCTAGGGAAATACATCCAGATGGACTGCCCCCATCCTACACACTTATACTTCTCTTCCGCCTCCTTCCTGACACTCCTAAGGATGCATTTGATCTGTGGCAGATTGCTGATAAAAATGACAACCCTGAAGTTGGACTTACACTTGACCGTAAGAGCGTTTTTCTTCTTTTTTCATTGATATTTTATGCATGTGTGGAACTAGCCTGTCATGTCTGTCAGCTACATTAAAGAAAGTCTTTTGCTTTCCAGTTGACCTTCTTGCTGTAAATACCATCATTTCAGCTTTTGTGAACTCAGACCATTTTAATGGATTAGAGCAGAAATGGTGGGATTAATATGTTAAGGGAATTGCTTAGAAATGGATTTTATGACAGAGCGCATGTACATTCTTATCATTAGCTGTAATGCCATTATACTGTATACACTTTTTCTTGTGTTATATCGATACAGGCTACTAAAGCTGGGCCATATCACATACCATATTTTTTTCTTTTGTTTTCAGCTTCCAGTAGAACCATTACATTCTACAACAAGGACACTAGAGGTGAACTCCAGAAAGTTACCTTTGATAATAGCCAAGTCAAGAAGATATTTCATGGAAGCTTCCACAAGGTAAGAACTGTTTTAAATACATCATACAGGGCTTTTACAGTGTTTTACAGGTTAAACATGATGTAATGGGTGCCAACATCAGCGTCACCAAACATGTCACAAGTTGTTAAACATATGGTGAGGACATGAGGATAATGTGATGAATTTTGACACATAGTAATTACTCTCAGCCATTATGTGTTAGCTAGAATGTGGAGCAATCCAGATTCTTTACACTTGAAATGGAGCCTTTGTATGGTTTCTATAGCAATAAATCTCATATTGTATAGATTGCAGGTTACCCTTGAATTGTGAAGGTTGTAAGGGTTTAAGCGGAGAGTTGTTTTGTGTAATCATATGTCAGACTGCAATTAGTCATGGAGGATTATGTCTCATTTACAAAACATTCAGAAAGTCTTAGATGATTTTGGGGCATGTATCCTGTTACATTGCTTGTACTTATTTCTGTTTCCAAAGAGCAGAAACTTTGCTAGGTTTTACCCTTTGGACCAAACATTTAATTTAATTATGCATTAATTCTGAGATGTTTTACTACCTCATATCCAAAAAATATCACATGCACAAAATTAAATATTTATGTGTATAAAATAAAATCAGTACAGCCAAAATATCTCCTTCAGAGTTGTACTGGAATCAGTGATACCAGAGTGAATAATCTGGAGTAGTTTGCAGAAGTTAGCCAGTTTTTTAATTGATGAGTTTTTTCAGTAGTGGTAAACTAAATTCCACTGTGTTGCCAAATAGATTTGGAAGAATCTGAAGTAGGGTTTTCAGCTTGTGGTGAATGATTGTAGTCTGGATTATGGCTTAGCTTTGGGTCATCAGGCTGTGGTCCAGTATTGGGGCTGAAAGTGCTTGGAATTGAAGGCCTATGCTTTGCTACTGTGGTGTACTGTGTATTCAGTGACTTCCTCCACTCCTACCACAGACTTTGCAGGGGACTGCAGCACTGAGAAACCTTCTAGAGAGATGCCTGTATTTAGTTGACCAATATGGTAAAAAGATTACAAATTGGTTAAACAGCAGTGAAACCTTCTGGTTGTGGTACAACCATATTATATGGGAAAATTTTAAGAAAAAACACATTTGTATTTTCTTTTTTCTCTGGAACGTGCAGTCCCAGGTACCGTGAATCTCTAACAAAATACCTTGTGGGGGCTTGTTTCTGTAATGTTATGGCACAGTATGTTCAGTTCTTATTTTCACCATTCCTCTGACAAGCCTAGTGAATTGCGTAGAGTGCACACCATAAATTACTTTCAGGTTGTGTTAAAGAGTCCAGACCATTTTTCCTTGCGTTCCCCTTGGAGGAGTATTGTAGGATTCAACAATGTGACTGAAGCCCTTAAAAAATAAAACGTGCATGAGTGTTTACTCAAAGGGGCTTCATCTGGGAATTCTACAAGGAAGCTTTTTAGGGTCCTTCTTGTTCTTCAGCCAGAAGGCTTCCCTGCAGCATTGTAGCTGTTGGCTTTGATTTTGCTTACACCACTAATGGTAGCTTGACATTTTCCACAGGACCAGTGAAATTCTGAGCTCAGATATTATTCCCATTAACATAAAGCTGACCCGGACTGCCGGTTTTGTTTTTCTCTTGAACTGTGGAGTTTCAGTAGCTGGCTGCACTGTTCATATATGTTTTCCCAGACCAGAGTCCTACAATCACTGCATTATTAACTGCAGTGAGGTTTTGATCTTTCAGCTTTTCCATTCATAGATCTGATTCACAAACTCTGCCAGTATTCCCATTCTTTTCAATGCCTCTTTTAAAGGCCTTCTAAGACAGACCCAGCCCACTACTTCATAGCACAGCACATTTCTCTTCTTTAACTTGACTGTGTTCCATTCAGTGCCCTTTTATAAATCCTTCTGTTTATATAAAGTTAACAGTGGGTTGGGTGACTCATGAAACTTTTAAAGAAACAAAGGAAATCCGAGCGAATATAATGCTTTTCTGCCAACATGTCAAGACCCTCCACGCATGAAGCCAATCAGATTTTCCCCTATAACACAAGAAACAATTCAGTCAGAAGTTGGATGATCTTTAGATGCTTGGTGCATTTATCAGCTTGTGTTTCTCATGATGTTATTAAGAAGTGATGTTTGCCTAATACTTTTTACCTTTCTAGCTGTGAATTTCTGGTTGAACTCTGGTTGAAGTAAAATAGCCATGATGATATGTGGTGAACACCGTATTTTGACTCTCACTGCTCAAGTTAGAAAATGAAGGGGAAAAAGTAGATAGCCTGGACAGCCAGCAAGTATGGGGGAGACAGGTATTATGAACCTATCATAGAAGGATCGGGGGAAGGAATACGACCAAAATGAAACCACACGTTAGTTGTATACAGGCATGTAAAAGTAGCCAGAGTGATAACATTCATGAGAATCTGACAACATTCTATAAAGCAAGACTAAAGGTACACAGTGCGCTTTGGCCTGGTCAGTTTAAACAGACGTACCTGAAAGTATGTGAATATTTTTTATGGGATTATTTTGTCTTATGGGCAATTGCTTGAGCAGAGATATTAATTAGACTGAACATCTGGTGGAATGGTGAAGTTACATATATATACGTAGATACAGCATTTGCCTACATTGTGCCTTCATATGCTACAGGTTTACTTGTGAGAGGATATCTGTCTTATTCTCAGCTTTTGGTATATCATTAAACTGGCTGTTTTAAAAGGCCACTAAGTGCATCATGATGTCTGTATCCAAATCCCAAAGTCAGACCCTTCCCCCAGTGGGCAGTTAAATCGTGGGTTTGCTTGCCAGACATGTTGACCGTAATATAGCATGTGTCTGCCAAGATGTATGACCCAGCTTGTGGACTGGTGTTGCTTGATGCAAAGTAAGACTTTCAGCACGGTAACTGCTTGCCAAGCATTTTAGCTAAAGAAATGCAACAAGTACAAAAAAGTTGGGAAACAAGGGTACCTTTGATGGCCAGCCACAAAATAACAAAATTACATAATATCAAGATGTGGTTCTGCTGCTTTGGACAGTAAATGTATATAGAAAAAATAACTGCTCTTCAGGAATGGCTTGGAAGCAGCATCTGGGAAGTCGGGCCACACGAGGAGACTCGTGTAGTACATGCAAATGGAAAATAACAGCTGTTGAGGGTTTTAAAGTATAATTAATTTTGCTGACAATGTTCCCCATGCAATTCCTATCACTATCTGTTACATTCAACAACAATAATCTATAATTAACATAATTATAAGGAGGGAATACTGTTATTGGCAGGATTTCTTATAATTCAAACATATTTCTAAATATAGATGACTGGTAATGTAAGTTCCTCAAGTTCTTTATAAATCAGTTGTGGTATGTGGGTTTAGACATGTTATGTGATCACTGACTAAAATGGCTGCGTCAGTGTGTGAATGCTTTCCAGATTTAAAAGCAAAAGCTCTAGTTACTGGTTATTGTTTGCTGATTGGATTTCTAGGGTGAGATCACATCATTGTCTCACATGGAAGAAAAAACAGATTTGATTAACTGCTGAAATTGCTTAATTTATTGAATTCTTTTTTTATCTCCAGAAGAATATTCCTTTATAATCTGCCTAATACCTAATGTACTATTTAGATATCCAGTGCATATAGACTAATCCTGTCCTACTTTACAGCTCCACATCTCCATTTCACCGAAAAACGTCAAGCTGAACATTGACTGCCAAGAGGTAGCAGAGAAGGAGATCAAAGAAGCCAACAACATCACCACAGAGGGCTATGAAGTCCTTGGTAAAATGACTAAGTCTGGTGGTGGAAGGAGGCAGTCAGCCACAGTAAGTGGAAGTTACACATGAACATTACGGTGCTAAAAGAGGTTCTTTAGAATGATGCTGTAGAAGAACCACTTTTGTTAAAGATATGTCAACAGGAGGTTTTCTGACAAACAGTTTTTGTTAATTAAATGTTGGTGTGATAGAACCTATAATGTTGTGGAATGGCTCCATACTGAATTAAAAGTGTTTTCCTAGAACCGCCGTTATTAATATGCAATTATTGAGCTTTTTGTGAACATTTTGCCCCATTTAGCCTGAACATAAGATTGTAAACTTGGCAGGACTGTTTTAATTCCTTAAATACATGTAGTTGCTTTGGTTGAGCTCACATACCAAATCTGTAAATGTGTCTTGGTTGTAGTCTTTACTCCTGCCTCTGGCATCTGCCTTTGGAGAGAATAAGCATAAACAAATGTAGAGACTTGCTCAACATCTGTAATAGAATGATAAAATTTGGATGTTGTTCCAATTCTTCTTTGAATAAGAACTTTGAGCCCATTTTTCTGCCATTTTTACTATTTAGGCTAGACAATGCCTTACGACTGGAGCAGTTCCTGCTGATGGTTGAGCTGCTCTGTGCTCGTTTGTGTTCTTTTCCAGCTCGCTGTGGGTGCTGTGCATGTGGGCATGTTTTTTTTTGTTCCTTAATCCTGGGACTCAATGGAAGCCATCTGTAACATCCGTTTCTGTTCCCCTTTTTCTCTCTTGTAGTTCCAGCTCCAGATGTTTGATATTGTCTGCAGCTTGGGCTGGACAAGTCGAGACAAATGCTGTGACCTGCCAGCAACGGTGAGTGAATAGTCTAGTATAGACTGACCACAAGGAGATTCCCCTTTCTGTGTCTTTTGCATACCTCCTTTTGTTTTTGTTTCCATATGGCTGAGTGTTGTTATATTCTGTAATAGTTCTGACACTATAAGCTGCATGAGTCAATCTCTGTTCAACTCAGTGTATTCCATTGTTAGGAAAGTAAAGCTTTAATCACATGCAAACACTTTAAACCACTGCAGATGTGCAGCTTTAAGTTGTCACTTAAGCTATTTGGGTAGAGAGGCGGTTCAATGAGGCATAGCAACATAAATGAAATCTTGCCACTGTTGATATATCAGCTACAGCTATATGGAAAACTAGTGCTGGTCTCAATCTCACCATTTTCTGGTACATTATGCATTTTTTGAGTTTTGGTCTGTGAAATACAATATGTTTATGATTTATTGCTGGAGTGCATGATTTAGGCCATCTGCTTTTCCGAGACATTCTGGCAGCAAATCATATGTAGTTTTGTCTGTGGAAGTTTATATGTTAATGCAATATATAGGTAAAAACACTACATAGATGTTCCGTAATACAAAGCATGCATCATATTTCAAAATAATGATATTTTTTGGAGGTTTTGAAAAAAAAATAGGTCATTGCAGGGTTATGTCCTAAATTTCGAACTTACTGTAATTGTTTTTTTCTGCATGACTGCAAGATCTCACTCTGGTCGTCTAGAGACTCTACACTATAAACAATCGCGTTGCCTGACCTTTTGTATAAATATGTCAGCATTTATAATATGAACAGTTCAGAAGCTTTTTTTACACCAGTTAATTAATAAATATCATGGCAATATGGTGGCTGACTGTTAAACCTGTATTAATGGAGTTATTTTAATACAAATCATTAATTTAATATTAAGTACTAAGAATTCTCCATTTCTCTTAGGCTAAATGCACGTAGAGAGCTTTAATTTCCTGCTTACTGTAGTCAGTTATATTCCCTCCTCATTACTTGTGCTTTGACCCATAAGCCTCATGACCCTATGCTACCCAGGGGATATGCTTTTAGGACATTATAGCAGCTACCTTACCTCGCTTGTTTCTTTCTTTCACTTTAAACAATGCATAACGTAGAAATGTCAGCAAATGTGTTTTCTTTTCTTTGCAGAGAGATGAAGCCAAATGTCCGGCTCTTCCCCACTCCTGCACATGTGCTCAGGATAGCATAGGCCCTCCGGGGCCTGCTGGTCCTCCGGTAAACCCATTAGATTCTCATCACATTCCCTTAGTCTCTAAAGTCATTATGCTAGCATTGCAAATCTCGCCTCTGATGATGAAGACAGAGAGGTGTAGCATTTCAGGGATGGAGTGGCATTTCCCCTCCCTGTTCTGTAATTGCTGCTCTGTTCTTTGCATTAAGCCTAGGGCTATGAAAGCGGGGACACCTCTTTACTATTATGCTTGGATAAAAGTCAGTGTGTTGGTAATGTTCAAAAGCATGCATCACATTGTGGGCTAGTGGTTAGCAGATCACGGATGTATTAGGAGATGTGCTGTAGGAGCCAAAGAGAAGAAACCTGGAAGAGAGGTTTTGATAATGTGAACAGAATGTGAATTCTAATTCCCAAAAGAGGCCTCTTGACAGTATGGTTTAGTGCTGATATCCCCTCCTGGTAAGTCTCTAAGCCTGACAGTGGTGTTTTTTTTTTCCAGGGCAACCCTGGTACAAAAGGCCCACGTGGTGATAGAGGAGAATCAGGCTCACCGGTAAGCTCAACCACTGGTTGGTACTGGTCCTAAACCAAATAAACAATCAATATTCACTTCCTCGATTCTTTAACCAGTTCCATCCTATTTAACTCCTGTAGGTTGTTTAACTGTCACCACCTGCACTCAGTCTTTTCATACCCTGGGGGCACCCTCCAAGACATGATTAATACTGTGAGTGCATGCACTTTGACTACATCTTGTTTTTCAATCCAGGGTTCAATGGGTCAACGTGGAGAACAAGGTCTTCCAGGCCCAATGGGACCACCGGGTCCACAAGGCCCCAACGGACTTTCTCTTCCTGGAGAACCTGTGAGTTGAGCTCATACAGTTTTGCTGACTGTCGGTTCATGCTGTGCCAGTCCACGTTCCTGAACTCTTCCACTTTTTCCCCATTGTCTTTATTGGCTTTTTCATTTCTCTCTCAGGAGGAGTTGCATGCTGTGTGCTGGTTAAAAAAAATATGAGCTGAGCTACACTGTAATGCATGGGCCTGATTTATGGCTCGAATCACAAAACTACAGACCCATTTATTTTAGCTCAGGCATCCCTCACTTGCTCCTTTTTTTTGTAATCTTCTTCAAACTGAGAATAGTATGAGCATATTTGTAAATCCAGTGTACAAGTTCTCTTTTGTCATTTTTTTAGGGACGGCCAGGACCAAAGGGAGATACTGGTGACTCAGGACTACCTGGTCAGAGAGTAA
Organism: Arnoldichthys spilopterus; assembly: GCA_037974385.1. Classification (NCBI taxonomy): domain Eukaryota; kingdom Metazoa; phylum Chordata; class Actinopteri; order Characiformes; family Lepidarchidae; genus Arnoldichthys; species Arnoldichthys spilopterus. The sequence goes on from JBBPDA010000001.1 coordinate 37,333,238, forward strand.
GTGTTTCTTTCTCTTTAGCTTTTTTTTTACTGTTGGTCTTACATAGGAAAATGAGATTTGCATGAACCCATTTTGAACTCTGAAAATCTTCAACATGGCATGTTTTTTCACTAAAGTACTGAAGGCAATGATATTATTTTTTTTAATTTATCAGAGAAATGGTTGTTATGTAACAGGTCATGATGTATTAGGACAATAATGCTTTGTACAGTTGATAATTTAGTGCTCAAACTATTATGATACCACAAAAATAAACGTTATATATACTTGCACACACAGAAAGTCAGGCAATGGAAAGTTTGGAGTGGAGAAGAAAAGTAGTTATTTTTGTTCGCACTTCATTTTATTCTCTCTGAGATCCAAAAGAAATAAGCTTAAATAAATACATTTATGTTTATTTACGTGTCTCATTTATTTCCATGACTTCAGGTAGTAAAAACATAGTGTGTTTTTACATGTTACTCTAGAAAATGTTGTTGTTGTTGTTAACTACTTTTGAATGCAGCTTATAACAAGAAACAATAATCCATTATGTACACATATGAATGTTCAATGGTGAGTGCTGTAGGGTACTTCACAGCATGAAGCTTTCCAACCATAGTTACCATACTAACTTTTGAAACATTTTAGAGCGTAGAGGTGATAAAAACAGTTCTAACATTCAACACAAATGCAAACTTACAGAATTTGAGAAACTGATTGTTTCTTTACAATCAGTGAAGAACTAGGGCACTAGGGCAGTGGTGGCCTAGTGGTTAGGACACTGCCTTTGAGACCTGAAGGTCTCAGGTTCGAGTCCCGGCCCGGGC
>JBBPDA010000001.1:37337813-37352492 GCA_037974385.1 Arnoldichthys spilopterus
GATGCATAGCCACCCAAAAAATCCAATCTAAAATAGAATATGGCCCCTAGATTTATGATCTCAAGAGGGGCACTGTTTTTGAGACACTTAAATGTCACTTGGGCATGACTATGATATAAAAGGTATATCTTAAGAAAAATGTTCAGTCTAATCTAACTTCAAGCCTAAGACACCCTGCTATTATTACTTAGAGTAACAGTACAGATGTAACCTTAGTGTAAATATTGTTTATGATACTCAGGACAAGGTCACATGCATGTTTTTTTGCTAAAGTGTTAAAGATATGGGAATCAGTTTTCTAGTTGCACATTCATTTCTATGAGAAACATTATTTGGTGACCATCACTGTACATTGGACTTCAGCATTAGGGGTAGGGCCCTACGGCTGAGATTTACCTTGATGCACCTTATGAACTTTAACTTGTGCAGCTGTGCTTAAGAAGTTATTTCATGTAGCCAAATGACTAAATAAATCCATTATTAAAACTCAAATGTTTATTAAAACACCATGGTGGTTTCCATGTTGTTCCATTGCAGAAGGACTATTTTTAGTGAACTGTTTAATCATTTAAAAATAGAAGGTGAAAAGAAAAAAGTACTTTCAATCTGTAGTCTCTCTGTAATGTGCATTTTATTTTATGAATTAACATACGTTTTTTTTTGTAATCAGTCTTATAGTCACTGATGCAGCCATCCACAGAACAAGGGCTGGAATAAAAGATTAGCTTCACAGTACAGCAGTCTGTAAAGCAAACACATCTCAGCATCTGGTTATCCAACATTCTGGCTCGGAGGCAGGTTAGCCTACACAGTGACCAAATTTAATTACTATTCAGTACGCTACCCTGAAAACCTCTGCTCCCAGGGGTTGCCTATCGGTGAAAGCTGAGAAGAACTGCAAATGTCTGGCAATCCACTAAAGCCATACTCCCTCACACAAACCCAGCCAAGACCTCACTGTGAATGAAGTGAGACAAAGATTGTATAAGTACAGTACAAGGAAGCTCATGATGACTCACCTTTTGTAGTGGGGGAAAGTCAGACTGTTGCAAAAAGTTTTCTCTCCAGGGGCCTCATTGACAACACATGTGCTGACTGCAGTGTGTGTAAGGCTGAAAGTAAGGGGGTGAAATCATTCCAAACTTGGTTTATGCTGTCTAGACAGAAAGGGGCAGGGGGGGAGCTCCACAGAGTTTTTCCCCCTACTCCCTTTTAATTGAGCAGTCAAAATATTTAAATTACAGTGCTGGAAACCAGTTTTCTCCTTTCCACTTCCAGTTGAGATTTAAGAGTGATGTCAGTGGATCTCTGATGGTTTTACACCCCCTACTCTTTTTTTCCCAGGGCCACCAGGCTTATCCCAGACTGGCCCCCCTGGTCCTACAGGCTCAGCTGGGCCCCGTGGCCCACCAGGACGTCAGGGTACTCCAGGAGTCAGAGGACCACCAGGACCTCCTGGTTACTGTGATTCTTCACAGTGTGTAGGCATTCCTTACAACGGCCAAGGATACGCAGGTAAGAATGTTGGTGACAGGGAGTTTACCTTGATGCTTTGTATGTGTAGATGAGTATATCCCTGCTGTCATTACAAAACCTCACAATTTCCCCTTTTCACCCATTTTTTTTTTTTGGAAAACACAAAGTGACAAAAATGTAAAAAGATTTTTATATTTTTTCCCCTGCTCTAATAAAAATGACTGTTTTTGAAATGACAGTGACGATATATTTCGCCATGATAAAGATAACATTACAAAAGATTGACTTGTAGACCTGCACGTATGTACTTTTTTTCACACATAAAGAACAACAATGCACTAACACCATCTTTAACCCATTTCAGGTTTGGCATAATATACTTTCTAAGCTGCCTGCTGCCCTTAAACATTGAAATCATTGAAAAAATCCTGTGTCTGAGAGATCGGCACTCTTGCTAATAAGCTTTTATGGTTAACCACCATGGATTTGATTAATGAACATTTGCTGACCAACTCTAAAACCAAATCAAACCAAAGAAAGGACTGGACTGCCACTAACACCAGCTCACCGCTACTCTATCAGGCAGGCAACAATGACCGCCATGTACAGTGGCCTTGATGCATCTTGAACTCCAAAGCAACAGACAGCAGGAGTGAGCTTCCTTTTGCTGAAGAAGCATGTAAAACTACTAACCATGAAGATTTTGTTACTGAGTTCAACAGTGGATGAGGGTGAGGTGTTTGTAAATAAACTAATTGTGCCTTGTAAATGAATTTCAGTTACATGATCAACTAAAATGGGTTAACATCCATCACCAAGCTTGTGCCTCATAACTTGCTTCTTGCTGACTGCCAACATAACCTTTGTTTTTTTATTTTTATTAATTTTTTTCTTTGCTTTAATTGATGATTACAGCCTCTGCTCAGGTTACAAATGAAATGTAGCATGTGCTATTGGTACATGCAACCACATTCTTCTTGATTGTTTTAGCAAAATGCTGTGTTAAAAAAAATGGTCACTTTTTGCTCTTTTTTTGTAATTTATCTTATGCTATAATACCTCGGTGTGTTATAAGGAAGAGCACTGTTGGCTCTGAAAAGACGTGGTCGTCTTTACTTGACATGACCACTTAAACGTCTGGTTTCTATTTTTTCATTTCTTCAATATACGTGATAGATCTAGATTCTTGATGTAGAACCACCAATGATTGTAAACGCATACCAAGATTATTTACAGATGTAATGAAAATAAAATTGTATCCATTTATTAGCAGTTATTAAATACCACACTGCTTATGTTCAATTGGCCAAATAATATTTCCAACCAGGCCGCTACCCACCTGAGCCTGAAACCTACGTAGTGCCAATTCCTGAGGAACCATCTGAAGATACTGTGACAGAGATACAGTCCCCCGGTTTACGAAACCAACGTGGAAAGAGATCACTGTCGACACAGGAAACTGAAAGGATAGAAACATAAACCAAGAAGGAAGTATTGTATTACGTTTTATTCGCATGAAGGACAACATCCGAAACTAAATTTCGTTACTGGATCAATCTTCATGCATATGCAAATCTTTAACAAGGTCAAGTGGAAATAAGGCTGATATTCATCCCTCATTTCCTGTTTCGAAACCTGTGTGCTCTCTCACTGTCCCCAAACACTTTTGGCTTTTTGGCTTGTAACATAACTGCCTTTTGTGTTTATATAAGTCTCCTGTGCAGTGCACTAACCCTAAGATGAGTATTTGTGTGAAATGTGTTAGGAGTAAGAGGTAAAAGCAACCCAAAGGAATCTTTACAGATCAATACAAATTATTTTAGAATGGACTTATTCCTCACACTGCAGTTTTTTTATGCCTTTCTTCTTGTCAGTGAAGGCTATTGGTTGTAATTCCATCCTCATTTCTTAAACCTTGTTAGACCTGGCTTTTGTTTCTTTATTCTAAATATTTATCTGTATACCAACTCACAGCTCATTTGTACCAAAGATGGAATTGCATGACTGTGTTGTATATTTAGTAAGTGCATTTTAAAATCAGAATATAATGTTTCCTTTTTTTATCAATCTCAAATGCAGTTGGAATTTGTTGCAAGACTATGGTTATAGAATTGCGCCTTTATGTTTTAGCTGCACATTGTGAATTCCACAGCCTTATTTTCTTATTTATTTCTGAATCAGAAGAGGCATTTTTCAATAAAACTACTGAAAATGTTTAACCTGTGTCATCTGTTGAAACTACTGCACTGCTAAAACTGTGTTAGTTGCTTAAAAAAGAAAAGGGATCTTTCCTGGAGTACAGCATTACAACATCTGAAAAAAAACATTCTAACAACAACTGTGGGTACAATCATTTTTATTCAATGTTTTATACACTGCACTGCACTAAATCAAATACGTCTATTTAACGTACTCAAAAATAAACGAAACATAGATGTTCAATATTTAAGTATTAACAATATCCATGGTTGCCATATTTTGATAGTAATTAATCTCAAAAGAATAAATATTGTAACAGACATGCAGAGGATAACCTTCAAGGCCTTCGGAGAATCGCAACAGTTTCTAGGAGGAGGCTGAAGTAATTATGCAAGATAAAGAGGAGCCAGGCCAATGGGTACTTTTAAGTGTTAACAGTAGAAAGTTATATTGTAAGGAGGATGAGTGTGATTTGTGCTGAGCATTTAGTGTTTCTAAGAACTCTGGCTGCAGAGTCTTGAATGTATTGCAGCCAGGCAACTGACTAAGCTGGGAAACTTATGAACAGTTTTGCAATAGTCCAGTCAGAATGTAATAAAAGTATAAATAAACATTACATGATCGTTCGTGTTGAAAGCAGGATGAAGACATGCAATGGTTTGGAGGTGGAAAAGGCTGTTTTAGATAAGAAGTTAATATGATTTTTGAAGGTGAGGGCAGAATCAAAGATGACATCAAGGTAATACATTGGTGAAAGTTCAATAACCATTAATGACCAGAGTTTAACTGCTCTTGGGTGAGGTTACTGATTTGGAACCAATTAGTATAAGGTCAGTTTTATTCATTAAAATGTACTTAATTAAAAACAAAATGTATTCATCTGTAGGTCTTGGATAGAAAAAGAAAATTATCCAATCAGTTTTTTTCCTGTGTGTTATCTAGCTATAGTGGTCCTTAAAAGTTTGTGTACCCTTTAAAATTGTCTAGATTTTTATATGAATGTGACCTAAAAGATCATCAGATTTTGAAACAATTCCTAAAAGTAGATGAAGAAAACCTAGTTAAACAAATAACAAAAAAATTGTTCTATTTGGTCATGTATTTTTAAAAATATAATAATAATATAATAGCAATGTGTGGCAAAAGTATATAAATAGATCTTTTTGGCTTAAATGAGAAGCATTACATTTGTAGAAAGAAAAACATTGCATTCCAGCATAAGAACCTTATCTGTGAAACATTGTGGTGGAAGTGTTCTGGTCTGGACCTGTATTGCTGCATCTGGCCCTGGATGGTTTGCCATCATTGATGTAACAATGAATTCTGAACAATTGAATTGAGAATTGTAAAGGAAAATGTTAAGATATTGGTCTATGAACTGAATCTCAAGAGACTGCATCATGTACCAGCACAACCAAACTAAACACACAAGCTGTTCTACCAAAGAATGGTTAAAGAAGAATAAGGTGAATGTTCTGAAAAAGTCCTGACCTTAATCCAATAAAAATGTTGCTGAAAGATCTAAAGCGATCAGTACATGTGAGGAAAGCCACCAACATGTGAACAGTTGAAGCTGTTCTTTATGGAGGACTGAGCTACAGTTTGGATATTGAAATACTGGAATCTATAAAATCATTCACTATAAATGTTACACTGAATCTTCCAGGTTTTTTTTACTGTATATCTACAGTTATACCGACATACATACCACTGCATTTAAAGGAATCATTTTGAAGATCAAAACCATTAGCCATTATCTGATATCTGATTGTGCAAACACACCACTCTGACTACCATCAACACAGCTGAATGCACCTCTCTCACCCATTTCAGTGTTATCTTCTCTCGGGAAACTGAAATGATTTGGCCATAAATATAAAAAGCAGCATTATTTAACCTTCTTCTTGTGATTGTACCATTGATTTTTTAAATATTAATGTTCTAGAGTAAAGATAGTTAACTGATGATGGAAAGTGTCCTTAGAAGTTAAATAAAGTGAATGACATGAATATTACACTAAACCTGTCAATGGGGTGGGATAAAGCAAGTGAACAATCAGTTTCCTAAAGTTGATGTTTAAGCAGGTAAAAAGAATAAGGATCTTTGACAAGGACAAAATTGTGATGTATAGAAGACTGGATCAGAGCATTTCCAAAATGGCAGATTAATGGCTTTCTCCTTTCAGCCCTGCCATGCTCAGGATTGCTGTTCAGTGTTTTTCTTATGGTGAACATCTCATTTTTCCTTTGTGCCTTGTAGTCTTTAAATCTACAACCTCCATGAAAAAGAACAGCTTGTTAATTTCTGGTCTGTAACTGCTCAACTTTACAGTCCTTAAGTGCTTTATGACCCATTAGCAGGAGTTTTATATGGCCTGCAGGTAATGAATTAGATGTGTACGTTTTATTTGATTTCACATGATTGTTGAAAAATTAAACTTCTAAGGGACATAACTATGCTGTACAATATCATTCATTCATTTATTCATTCATTAATTTTCCAAACCACTTCTTCCGTTTTGGGTCGTGGGGAAGCTAGAGCCAATCCCAGCTTACTACAGGCCCAAGGCGGGGTACACCCAGGGCAGGAAGCAGAGGGCAACACAGAGAATACAACCATTCATACACACACTCACACCTACAGGCAATTTAGAGTATCCAATCAACCTTTTGCAAACCTTTTGGACAGTGGGAGGAAAATGGAGAACCCAGAGGAAACCCAGGTGAACACAGGGAGAGCTTGCAAACTCCTTACTGAAAGATACTGTACAATTACAACACATACAATTGATATTAAAGCTGAGAAACATAATTGTTTTGTAGGATATCTTTGTGCCTGGATGTTAAATTTGGTAGTACAATAACCATTAACACATTTTGCAAAGGGAATCTGTTTAACAATCTCTGTGGTTACAGTCTCTGTTGAAGTTCCATCAAACACATGTGCTCTCAGTTAGTGATTATCGATTCATGTAAGCTATTTTCCAACGTTTACCAACCAGTTTAGGTTCAGAAACTTGTATTTTCCTTGAACGCTCACATATAATTGATGCACCTCTCCATGATAAGTGCACGTTGTTTCATTCAAGGCTGCAGAAGTGATGTTGGAATTAGGGGGTACATTTAAATGCTGCAAGTCATGAATTTTCTGAAAGGATTATTTTGTGAAAAATATGCATTGTTTATTTTCATAACCTTTAAGAACAGTATTTATTTATTTATTGTTGACAATCATGTATTGTTGGGCAGTGGTAGGCTAGTGGTTAGGACCTCAAGTCTTGATCGGAGTACCACTGAGGTTCCCTTAAGCAAGATACTGTCCTGCTACACTGCTCCCAGGGCGCTTCTCATAGCTGCCCAGAGCTCCACATGTGCACATGTGATGGGTTAAATGCAGAGGTCGCATTGTGGTGCACTTTGTGTGTAATTGAGTGTGTTCACAATCACAAATAAGTCAGTTTCACAAATAAAAGAACTAAAATATAAGTTAATCTTTTATATTATAACTGTCGAAGAAATTGTCTTCAAATTGTAACTTCTCAGGAGAAGGCAAAATGTTCCTTACTTCTAATGTGTGTTAATGGAAGAATGATTTAGAATAAGTGATTTTGGAGCATTTCTACTGGTCTGGAGAGAAACTGGACCAGAAAACCTCTTGGATATTTTTTTTATTAAGGTTGTAAGCCCACACTTACAGTCTGTAACTCGTAATGGCTGTTACTCATAAAGTTATTTTTTTCTCTGTGTATGCAGCCTCTGTATTAGAAGTGTTCAGCTGGGAATGAGGCCTGCCACAGAGTTTGATTTACAGCTTTTTCACCAGCTTTGTTTAGCTACTCCTCTGGGAGCTGTGTCATTATGGTAAGCACCCGGACAACAACACTTCCCTGTGCTTTTACATCATTTTAGTTTATTGGTTTAAACTTATTAAGTCACACATGACTCTCTGACCCGCTGAGGAATGGACTACACAAGACCTTTGAAGGTGTGCTACGGTTTCTGAAACCAGGGCTGGAGAACTTGAGTCCTGTCTCGCACTTGAGACGTTTTTCCTATGGTCAGTGTCATTTAGGCCATCGATCTCGACCGCGTCCAGGTAATCTGTGAATAACATTTAATTTTGGCCGCAGAAGCGAAGTCAGTGAGCGCAGGTGGTATAAGATTTGTTGTATAAGATATGCAAATCACCAACCATTTCTAGACAGAACGCTAAAGATAAAACACAAGGGCGCATGTCAATTTTGCAACTCAGTCATTCCAGAAACCTGTGGCACACTGTCCAGTTTTGTGAGTCCCAGAAAAAAGAGGCTCGCCTAGAGTGGACCAGTTAGCTAGCTAACTAAGTTATCGGGCGTTTCATGATCTAGGCCATATTTAATCACTGTTTCAGTGTGTTCGTTTGATCATATAAGTCGATTTAAAATAAAAGTTGTTCTCTTTTTTGATAAACTATTACCAGAGGAAGAACATAGCTTATATATCATCTCTAACCTACTGGTCCAGGTTCATCATTATCCGTAAGGAGTTGCTAACCTCCTTGTAGGACCACCTTTGTCGAGACCAAGACAAGTCAAAGACCAGAAATAGTGGAGTCAAATAAGGTTTAAGTCAAGACCAAGTTTATAAAATATGATATGATTACAGCACAGACATGAGATGAAATACTTGGCCGTCCCCCCCAACACATTCATTTAAAGAACTGACTGTTCACTTGCTGTATAATATATCCCACCCCTTGACGTGCCTTTGTAATAACTAATGTTATTCACTTCACCTATCATTGGTTTTAATTGGTGTATGAGCACAAATGTGCTTAGCTTAGATCCCGATGACAACTCCTACAGGGTAAAGAGCTTTGTACAACGAAGCCAGTCCACTTGTATATGAGAATAGTGCATGTTGTTTTGTATACTGGCTTAAAGGCCCACTTATAATGCTACAAGTCAGACAGTTTGTGGCACTGAGGATAGCTCCATTCAGCTACTAACCTGAACTGACATGATGAAGCCTTCAAGGATGCACAAGCAAAAGACATCGCGTCTGAAAATATGCATGCAAGGTATTTGCAAGGATGAAATAAATCTCGACTTTTTTTTGGTTGTATCAGGCAGCAGGGACTAACCGAGATGCAAACCACAGTGGAGCCCCATGGAATGTGTGAGCAGCACGTGCTACAGATGCAGAGGTGAGCTCAGAGCTGCCATTTTCTAAATGAAAAGTGGCACATTAGGAAAGTATGTAGATTTAAATTGCCTGTGGAACGGATTCAACCTGCTTGGGGAAAAAGAAATGGCATGATCAGATGGAGAAAAAGCAGACGTCTCACCACATTAGTGAAAACCCTGAGACCATAAACATGAGTAGATATTTACTATGCACAGTTTAACTCACACAAACATTCGTTAGGTACCACATATCACTTTGTATCTGAAAGTGAATAGTACCGATCTAAACTTTCAAGTGAACACAATGGATGGATTAAAGAGTAGATGGCCATGGCCAGGGGTGTTCTAAACCAGATGAATAGGGCTGGTATGATGCTATAGGAGTTGTGAGGGTAGTATGAGTTAAGTTAGCAAGGTGAAGCCTATCTAGAGAAATATATAGCTGCTACTCTTCCTTCTCCTAAACCCAGACCTGTACCACTGTATTTCTGTAAGATACCTGAATAATCGCGAAGTTGGATCGCTTGGTATAAAAGACCATTTTAGAGTGAGGAAGCCCAACTCTGTACATGCGTAGGACAGTAGTGATTTTGCTGCTCAACATACCTGACTGTACAATCTGTATATGTTTTTGGTGAGTTAACACTGAATTTAGATTAGTAAACACTACATTTTGCTAAGCATGGAGTTGGGTGCTCATGTCGCCTGCAAAATTCTATTCAATTAAATTCAGTTTTATATATATAATGCTTTTTAGAACAGACATTGTCACAGAGTCTTTACAAAGTCTGGGTCTGAGCCCCATATGAGTAAGCAATGGCAAGAAAAACTCCCTGAGCTGGGGGAAGAAACCTTGGGAGGAAGCAAGACTCAGTAGGGGAACACATCCTCCTCTGGCCGACACCGAATTCTATGAGTGAGCAAAGCCTAGTTTTGAAGCCTGATTGTTCTGTAAGTATTTAATGAAACCACAAACATACTATGCAACATTATCCAGTTCTCAAAGACCTGTTTGGCTAGCTGTCTGAGAAGCTGTTTGAAGAGGCAGGGAAGCGTTCAGAAAGTAGCACATAAATCACAGCTACAAAAGGATCTGTTCATAGTGAACCACCTACCGTTTGGAATACCTTTTTGTGAGCTTCCCGAGCATCATGACTGGCCTAGTCCTGGGAATCCCTCATGTAGCATATCTTAACATTGATCTGACAGGAAAGACAAAAAACACCAAACATTAAGTATGTCCTCAAATGGTTGGATGAAATAGGCCTAGGCTTAAAGAGGAGTAACTGTTCGTGGGTGAAGTGGTCTAAGAAGCCATGAACAGGATACTATGTGGCTTTATCCACTGCAAAATAAAATAAATGTCAATCCAGTACTTACCAACCAGTGTGAAAAAATTGAAGGTGTTATTAGGTCTGCTGAACTTTTAGATCTTTCAGTCTTTGTGCCAATGCTAGATAAACTCCTCAGAACACAGACACTGAAAGAAAAATTAATGAGGAAGCTTTTTTAAAAATCCAGACCCCTTATTCAGTCTTCAGATATTCTTTTGACATTCTGACATTATAACAACCAAACACATTCTGTGGTGTTTTTACATCAGATGGGACATATTTCTAATAGTCACCACTGCTATTGAAAATGACTAGATGTGTAACCAATCTGCTCTTCCCATGGAAAGTTTAAAACTTTTTAAGCACAAGAGGAATTTGTAGTCAGATGGTCTGAACATCTTTCTATTGGGAGGAGTAACACTGACATCATCATGAAGTCTGCAGTCATAGAAATTGCTTTTTTGCTCTTCCTAGGAGGAAGCTGTTGCTTTCATTACAAATACATTCACTTCAAACTACTACATGAAACTACTGCATTGTTCTCATGACATTTACTCATTTTATTCAAAACGACTTGACTAAGATGTGGAGCAGTGTACTGGGATGATACCTTGCTCAAGAGTACCTCAGTAGTGCTCGGGTCGGGACTTGAACCTACAACCTTCAGGTCACAAGCGCAATATCCTTACCACTAGGTCACCACTCCCTCACAGTATGTAGATCATTTACAATGTAACTAGGGATACAGTTTTGTTTTTCATGATGAAAGGCAAACACCATGGGCCCCAGATGCAAATGCCACATTTCGAAACATCTGTAGACTTTTTTTGTCATGCATGAACTAACAATACACTCACACATAGCTGGCCAAAAAACAACAAGGCTGCCAGACTATCTAAAATTACTTTTGGTCCCCTAAAATTTGGTCCCCTGGAAAGTCTGTAATTCCTGCACATGTTACCCAGTATGGATATATCTACTCTCAAATTAAAGCTGACAATGTGCACTTCTACTTCGTAGCCATTTAATTTAAAATCCAGTCTGCTGGAATATGCCAAAAATGTCAATGTCTAAAAATACCTAAAGACCCCCCTCAATGCATACACTTAACAAACAACAAAATCTCCAGAACTTCCTCTTTCTCTCTAATATTAGGCAAGTGTTTGAATTTACACTTAACATAAAAGTGTTCAGAGTTCCTCACACATTTTAATATGTGTTCTAAAAAATGTTTATGCTCCTGTTTACATGTTAGTGCTCCTAAAAGGTCAGCTGTCATATGCATATGCAGTGCATATGACCGCATGAGAGAGAGAGAGAGAGAAACTATTTGTAATAAAAGCCGTTGAGAAATGTGTAACTTAACAGCATTTATGATCAAAGACTAGACATTAAAACCTTTTATGGGAGTGAGATCTGACTTTTAACTGAGGCAGTGATCTCGTCTTAAACCAGTGCACAAATTTCAGTTGAAGTGATTTAGTTCCTTTTGTGTTTTTCCTGGGGTGATAATCAAAACATGCTAAAACTCTCTGAAGTTTTGGAATAGGGTTCCGTTCAAAGCCTTGATGGTACTGTAAACACTTCTCAAGCCTTTTTAGTGGCTTTTAGTTATTCCTTTTTATGATGCTTTTCTACATAGGAAAGAATGTGGTAAGAGAATCACAAATCACCTGTGTCTCACACTATGGCTGAACACAGATAAATATATTTGGAAAACCAATGCATACTAAATAAATTTACACAGAAAAACTTGGGCTCAAATCAAATATGCCCAAATATGCTTTTTTATTATAAGCTTCACAGCTAGTGAAAACTGCCTGCAGAATATATACCTTTATATAAGAAGATGATAATGTAATGGAAACTAATCAGTGTACAGTATGTGGGTGGGAAAGTCCAAAATGAAGTTGAACCACTATAATAATTCTTATCATTCACCAGTTATGGAGTTTTCACATGGTAAGTTTGGTTTCCATTACTATCTTTCCAGATACATGTACACAGGGCTCTGTGATGCAGCATAAAATAATATAGATATATTTTTAAACTATATCTAAAATCACAATATTTATCTCAATATTCTAAAATATTCAAAGACCTTAAAGACCATGTTGGACCCTTGAGGGTAAATGTGTCCTCCAAATTACCAGTTGACTGACTGACTTTCACAGAAAAGAGGTGCATGGTCTGACAAGGGTCTTGGGTATCGAATAACATGGATTACTGCAAGAGCTAACTTGACATGGAACATTCACCACTATTGGACTTTGTCAGCTACGACAGTGGCTGGATCAGTAACATAGTATTTTTGTATCTATATTATTCTTAGATGTCCCTAGATTGTCGATATTTGTACATCTAAACTGTTTTCAATGCATTTCTGTTTTCAGTGCATTTCACACCATTTCTACCTCGGGAAACTAAAATTTGTCTGAACATGGCTCTTTTTCTGGCATTGTAGCATACTCTTATATTAGGTGCTGGACTGCATGGTCAGCAGAAAAAGTAAAAAGTAGCAAAAATATTGGGGTTTTTTTGGGTTTGAACTTTCATTTTGAAAATAACAATTTTTATAAAAATTTCATTTTGTAATTTGTGTTTATTCTAAATATAAACACTTTCCACTTCCTTTTATTCCCTGAGTTTTTTGTAACCCACATTTTAACATTTAACTAAACAGGAAAGGATATGATTTTTACCAGTCTATGATCAGACTCATCAGAAAGGTGACTTGTATCAAAAAGTGAAATGATCGCTTGTTCTCATAAAGATACAACAATTTAGTTGATTCACAAAAGTTTCCCATGTCATGCAGCATAACCATAGCATAAAGATTACATTCAGTCATGCATGTTTATTGATTAAAATACAATTTATATCATAACTGAGGTTTTGAAATGATTAAGACTTAATGTACAAGGCAACTAGTTGTGGCTGCTATTGTGGCTGCCATTTTTTTCTTGTATCTGCTGAACATTTCCAAAAGTGCCTTTGCCTTTTTTGTGCAGTAGATCTGAACTCTGTAATGTGTGGTGTGCAAGCCTCTAATCTTTAAGCTGTTTGGCAGGGAACAATTTTTTTCAGGGGTGGGCATGATACTTTAAAGGCCTACTGGATCAACACAGTGCAGTTAAAACAAAAGACTTGTTTAAATTACATTGTTTCTTTGCAAGTGGATAATGAACAGTAATACGATGCCTTGAAAGCTTCCAGTAACCTTTACTGACAATGTGGCCACATGCTCAGTCTGTAAATATATTTAAAGTTCCTGAGGAGGCTACAGTACAGCTCCTATAGTTTGCTACCTGTAGTAAACCACAAACTATGATGTAATATGAAATATAAAGAATCATATTTCAAAGTAGTAGGCAGATATTGGAGACTGGCAATGCTTTCCATGATATTGCAGTTCATGGGGTTTGTTGATGTGGCACTTTTAGCCCAGATGAGCTCAGACAGAAAGCTTTTGGCTACACTTTGACTCTGACCAAACCAGTACTGTGGAAAATTCGTCTGGCCTGGTTCATGGCATCATACGTGAATCATGGAAAAGGCAGAGCGAAGCTGAGGGCAGGCATACCATTTGGTGGCTTTGTTGTATGTCAGCAGTACTTTGATGAATTCCACCATGAGAGCATTGTTAGAAACAACAAGATTTGCTGTATTTGCTGTATTCCTAGAAATATTCCTTGTAACAACAGCTCAGACACAAAGCAGTAGACCATACAAATATATATAGCAGATATGCATAGTGCTGAAGTGCATGTTGTGTAAAAAATGTGTATTCTTTGTTGCATCACTCAGTAGAGTTTCAAAATACATTTAGAAGCAACATCTACACAAGAACTGTGCATGAGGAGAATCATGAAATGAGTGTCTATGACCAAGCATCTGCAAAAAAGCCTAAGATCACTATGGGTAATTACAGGCGTTGCTTTGGGTGGTGTAAAGCCTGCTGCTGCTTGACTCTGAAAATGTTCCCTGGTGTAATGAATCGATCCTCACTATCTGACAGTCAAACTGACTTTTTGGAGGATGCAATGAGAATGCTACAACCCCAAATCAGAAAAAGTTGGGATGGTATGGAAAATGCAAATATTTCTACATTTACTTTGACTTGTATTTCATTGCAGACAATAGGAACACAACATTTTTCATGTTTCGTCTGTTAAACTTCATTTAGTTTGTAAATATACATCCTTTCCCTCAGACGGCACTGCATCAAGAATCGTCATTCATCTATAAGCGATATCACCACATGGGCTCAGGTTGACTTTGGCAAACCTTTGTCAAGCACCACAATATTTTACATCCACAAATGGCAGTTAAAACTGTACTGTGCCAAATGGAAGCACTACGTTAACAGTGTCCAGAAGCACCGTCGACTTGTCTGGGATCGGAGGCAACTGGGATGGACCATCACACAGGAAACGTGTACTGTGGTCAGATGAATCAGTATTTCAGGTATTTTTGGGAGAAATGGACGCTGTGTGCTCCGGACCA
>JBBPDA010000001.1:37367246-37383670 GCA_037974385.1 Arnoldichthys spilopterus
CTGGTCCAGACAGCAGAAAGGGGCAGGATCACTGGTATCTCAGCAGGGTAGCTCAAAAGGAAGAGGGAGAGAGAGAGGGGACAGGGAGAGAGAGAGAGGGGAGAGAGAGAGAGAGAGAGAGAACAAGATAGAAAGAGAGAGAGTGTTAGAGATGCTGAAATGTTACGAGTGATTAAGAACATTGTGGTCTGAGTGCAGGCAGGTGCTCCGGCAAGACTCGCTATAACAGCATAACTAAAGGTAACTGTAGCCATTTAAATTGTACTTGTGTTTTTTATTTTTACAGTCACAGTCTTATTCATCAGTCTCCAGCTCAAAACTAACTACATTATTCAATGAAGTGTTTGGGAAACCACAAATTCAATAACTTTAATTGCTGTAAAACCGAATAATTTTTTTAAATATACCTTTTGGGTTCAGCTTCATTAGCTTAAATGTAGAACAGATCATTTTAACAGTTTAAATTTCTTTTCATATTGAAAGTTGAAAGTTTCCAAATCAAGAATTTATTTATTTACAGTATTTGTTTATTCTTTTTATTTAATTTTCTTTAATGCAAAGGACATGTGAAGAAAGTTTAATGATACATTAATAGTCTTGTTAATATTAAAAATCTGTCTCTTTTTATGCTGCCATGGAAAAATATATTCCATTCAGTAATTAAGTAGGTATGTCAAAGGCCTCCTGGTTAATCTGTGGCTCTTTTATGGTTTGTCACCTAGAACTCGAGAGGAAATTGCACCAAGCCAAACATGTCCTTAGATGGCATTGCTGGGTCTGTTTATGGCTGGCTGACAGCTTCAGCATACCATCCTGTGAGAAACAAGGGACTTTTATTTCTCCCCTGATTCAGATTTTGTTATAATGTTTAAAAAGGAAACCCATAATTCTCTAAAACAGGTTTGGTCTGACCAGTCTCTTTCGCAAAAATGGACTAAACGCTGAGCTTTGTCAGTCTAGCCTGTAGTATTCTCTATTCTAAATGCCCAGTCTATAATATTCTGAGGGATCATTGCAAAAAAAAGATGTAAATATGATTGTTATATAGTTTAGTGGGCCTGTGTATGAGCTTTTATACATCTGTCTAGGAAAATATCATGTTAATAGTGTTTTTTTTTCTTTTACAGCATGCATATGCTTAAGCATACTTAATGCCTTTTGTATTATCAAAATGATTACTGTTTGTGCTTCTTTGAGCAAAAACAGGAATGTTTATCCTCTAAATATTTCGGTAACAGACTGTATTTTTAGCACACAGTTTGGCATTATGTAAATATCTCCACATACAAAAAGCCTTGGAATCATGTAAATATTACCATATGTGTGTAAAGAAATGATAACAGTAGGAGCAGTTAAGCTACCATGGTCAGTGCACAAGCTCAATCAGATCAAATTAGTCTCAGCCATGATTGCTAAAGTGGACATATGGTTATGACCATGGGGAAACCTGCTTAAACAGTGGTTATATTTAAGCTGGAGGAGAGAGGTTTACATATCTAACACTCCTGAGAACATTTACATTGCTGCTTGTTGTTATAGTTTCAAGAGGTCAAAAAGGTAAATGATGTTCACTGGTCATGTTTAAATACATTATAGTGTGTTGAAATGCAGTTTTTAAGGTAGCCTAGCTACAGCACAAAGAATAAAAAGTGGCAAATATTAACTTTATTAGTGCAAACATCAATGTAGTTGTCCTTAGTTTCCTGTTTTGATGTTCTTGCAAGAAAGAAGAATGTGTAGAATAATAAGTAAGGGGCCCTTCATACATAGCACTTCTTCACTAAGTTTCAAAAATCAGTGGAACAGAATGAAGAAATTATTCTATATAAATATGCAGGAATTATAGGATTTGTAGCAGTACAAAGCATCTCTATCAACATTGCAACCATGTTAGGGCTCATTGCATTAGTAGCCTAATTGCTTTATATAATTTATATTTTAATATCTACTATTCCTAAAAAGTGAGTTTTTTTCGGGTTGGGGTTGGAGAACTCAACATTCAGCAGAATGAGTACAAATCTGTACAAACAAACATTTCTTCATGTGTTTAACATGTGTGAATGTGTCTGTGCGTATATGATAGATATATGCATATAAAGATATATATATATATATATATATATATATATAGTTTTTTATTCTGAGAAACATAAATTGGTACAGTATAATATGTGTGCGTGAGTGGTGAATCAAATCTGCTGGAGGGCAGGGGTGTTACCCACTATGCTATACAAACTCCTAATCTAGAGACCAAAAGAGTAATGAATTTTCTGTTAAACATCATGTCTCAACTAGTGTCAAATAATCTGCACTGCCAGGGGGTCTGATGAATAACACACACAAAGCAATTTCTGAAAATGATATAAATTCTCCAATTATATAATGATACTTGTTGAGACATGGTGTGCTTTTATAGAACTGACAGTGGGAAGTGCTCTTTACCCAGCATGTTAGGGATTGCCTCCTCAGTTGGAAAAGAACCAAGAGACCTTATCACATTGTGTTACCTTGATAGTTTGAGTTCAGACAGTTTCTTTTTTACATCACAAAAAAGCAAACCAAAAAAGGAGGGATCCGCCACTATCAGAAAGCTAGCTTGAAGAGCTGCAAACGAGATATGGCCCAGTAAAAAGTTAACCACCATCATTAAGCAGATGAAACTAATTAACTAGCCTAAAATTAGCTGTCTATGTCATAAATCCCGCTTTGTGAGACAGACCCCAGGTTTAAATGCAGTCTTCTATAGCAGCTTCTGGTACATCAAACATCACTAGATTTCTAGTCTAAGTTTTAGGCTTCATACAGTTCATGACTGAGATGTTTAGGAGCAATAAAATGCTTCGGCTGGTGCTTGTTTTGGTCCCATTTCTCTTTGGTGATTATACACAGTTAGACCTTGAGCTACTAAATAACAGGACAGGAGCTGGAACACCGCATAAGTATGGATGTTGCTAAGGGGTTCAGAATCTTACCTTATAGGGCTTGCTTTCTGTGGTGGTTCTTAAACTTGTTAAAAATCCTTAAAATGTGTTTGAGCAAGACAGAAATTTTAATCAATGAATTACAGTTTAATCAATGAATGTACTGACTAACCTAACAGTAATTGTGTCACATATAGCATCAGCAGTCTCAACAAGCTGTATTTTCTGTGTATGGCATGAGCAGGTTTCAGTAAGAGTATTTTTGCAGCATAAATGGACACAGATTTTCCACAAAGATCAGTCTGCAGTGGATGAGTGAAAGTCTGCCTGGGCTGCATCCAATGGGGGAAGATTCCAGATTAGTCCTCTTGCCAGTGATTTAATTCAGACCACATGTGCCTGGGGGTGGATAACTTATGGCCTGGAAGGACAACACGAGAGAAAAACGTAGCTACTGCTCTTAAACCTCTTCAGTTTTATTATATATGTAACATACACATATGTAATATATATAACATACATTTATTTACATTGATCAATTTTATAAACACAAATACACTGAGTCAGTTTATTAGGTACAGCTATTGTGTGTGTGTGTGTGTGTGTGTGTGCTTGCTTATCTGCCTTTTATCTAATTTATGCCTGTATGTGGTAAATTTGGTTCCCATTTCATACATTCATGTGTTCATATACATAATGTACATATTACACATATAATTTTGTGGAGAAATGTTTGTTTCATGAACCACAGTGACAAGTAGCACATGCTAAAGAATTACAGACGTTTAGCTAGAGAAAGCTGTTGCACATGGGTTCAGTGTATTTGTGCTACATACATCACTGATAATCCTTCAGTTTTAGTGCATTATGTGCATTAACAATAGCTGGAGTAACGTAAATGTTATTTAAAATATGGCTGATTGTGAAATATGGCCTTAGTCTAACACACTTTCATAACTGAACAGTTTATTGCCCTTTTTTATAAAGCATGTTTAGATACTGACTAAAAACTAACTACAGTACAGTTGTTAGCTGTTGTAAGGCTAACATTTAATTGTAAAATAAGATGAAAATGGATTTTTGTAAAAATATAATCCTTTTCCTGCACAGTATTAAAGCACCCTAAATACCCACTTTACTTTTTTATAGCTGGTCCTGCACACAATCTGCAGTGACTGAAACGTATAAGAGCTCCGGAATGGTTGGCAATCTGCTGTCAGAAGTAAATGATGAACATGAGCATCAGGAAATAATTTAGTAAAATCTTCTCGATGGTGAAATGTTAGACAGAGAGTAGGTAATTCATCCATTACACCTCATCATTATACAGCACTTGATCGTATTTTACTGAAGTGAAAAGTGTATGTAGATACATTCTGACAGGTGAAGAAGACCAGATTTCTAATGTTGGTGATAAGGCTTGTGCTGCTTAAGCGTCATGGACCTATGCTGCGTGTGCTCTGGTGTGTATTAACCAAACCTGGCAACATCTGTATCTTCATGTTAAAATGTTATGATGAATGGAGCAAAAATAAATGGTTCTGAATTACTTTTGGAAAGTACATTTTACATGAACCTCCATTATAAATTAAGAAGGTTTGGTGCTTGTCTGTAAAGTTGCCATTTTAGAGATACAAAGTGTTTGTCTGACAGCAATGGTATATAGAGTATGTTTAGAGCTTAGAGTTTTTATTAGCATTTAAGGCCTATATAAGAAGAAGTATGGTAATGAAGGTCGCAGGTTCGAGTCCTGGCCCGGGCACTACTGAGGTACCCTTGAGCAAGTTACCGTCCCACTACACTGCTCCCCGGGCGCTGTTGGTAGCTGCCCGCTGCTGCACGTGTGATGGGTTAAATGCAGAGGTCACATTTTGTTGTGGTGCTTGAGTGTGTTCACAATGACAAAGAGTCTCATTCATTCATTCATAAGAGCTATACATTACACTTTTACTTCTGCACACTCTCCATTCTTGCCCACTCTCCTCCTGCACATTCTCTTGCTGTCACTTACCATGTTAATTGGCCTTTGACAGTGAACCAGTACAACTAGATTTGTGTGATCACTTTGATAAATGTCTTGATTTTATCTCAGAAGACATACTGGAATATTCAATGACCTTAGATGTGTCTTTCATTTGATCTGCAATATTGATTTGCTTTCTTTTAGAGGCTTTTGGCATCGGTGCTAGCTTGATTCAGAAGCATTGCAATGTTGGTTTGCATGAATATCTAATTAGTGTAATTCAAAAAAGTGGGATTCAAGTCAGGAAATTGGCTAAGTCATGCACGCACATTTGCCTTCTATTGTAGAGGCCGGTCTTAATTTTTCTGTATGTTTGGGGTTGTTGTCTTGGTGAACTGTACCTGGCTGATGAGATTCAATTCTCCAGTATGTCCTAGCACATGTCTCCATTCATGTTTATTTTAATGATATGTAACACAGAATAGCTCCAAATAATGATGCTTCCACCTTTAAACTTTGAATATGGTGTTTTTAGGATCATTTGTGCTTCCTCCAAACATGATGAGGTTAATTGTTGAATGAATGGATATGACTGCAGTTCAGTTCATTGCTTATTGTATTGTAACTTTTCTTCTTGCTGCCTTGAAAACTTTAAGGAGTTCCTTCATTTTCACCTTGATTACTAACTTACACTTTTTACCTCACAGTTTAGTCTATTTAAAATATCTTTCTTGATGCTCATGGATGTTGATGTGAAAAGGCTGTTGCTGGAACACAAAACAGTTTAAAAAACAGTTAAAAATCCTAAAGCACATAGACATGGCTGTTGTAACATGCTGCTGAAAGGCTCCTGTCTGCATACAAAAAATGTGTGTACATAGGAAATGCATACGTGCATTTGATATACACCAAACAGCCATGACAACAAAACCAACTCTGCCAATGCAGATACATAAACATTTTGATATTATCATGCATCCCTAGTCTATACCGATTACACACAGTCACTGCCCTGAGCCTTATGTTAGTTTATTTTTGTCAGATGAAGGAGTAGAGTGAGTCGACTCACTCTGAGTCATTTGATTTATGAGAATCTTATAGTCCTTTGATTGTCCACCCCTCTAAAGTCCAGGTAGTTGCACTGGTGTGTGGCAATCCAGTTTTAGCATTGGTCCAACAATTACTAAACCAGTTTCCCTTGGTGAAATTTACCATGACCCTGGGAGCGACATTGTTCATTTGAAATGTGTGTGCTAGGCTACAAAACCTGTGTTCCGAGCAGTGAGTAATCCACTGGCTTTCCTGTATCAGGGGTCTCAACAGCCCCCCCGTTTTTCCTCCCCCTCTTTCAGCTGCAAAGAATGTATGTGAGAGTCTTTCCCGAAACCCAATCCAAAGAACATCCAAAAACACCTGGTGGAGCTCAAAAGGCTCGTAAGGTTTGATTATTCATTGCTTATTCTCTCAGTGAATGCAGAGCCTTTTTTTCTCAGTCACGCTCAGTTGTAAGCACAAGGGTTTGTGATGTGGTGCACACCTGGGGGAGTTTGAGGGTTCCATTTTTGACCGTAAAGTTATTACACAAATATTCATCATTATTTACCACTGTTTGTCTGGAAAGCATCATGCTGCTGTCTGCGAGCCTTCTATGTAATGGGAAAATGAAAGGCAGGGTACAGCTGTTTATTTGTTGCTTAAAAGGCCATATTCAGTTAAGGGCCTGCTGAAACAACAGATTGAGGACAGAGTTGAAACATAAAAACTATACAAGCGCTCTTAGAACCTCATAAAATAACCACAGTCTGATTGCATTGAATTATCTAAAAAGGATGTGATGTTAGCTGCCGGTATGTACAGATCTGTGAAAGGTGTCTAACACTTGTGTCTCAGTTGAAGCAGCTCAAGTAAATGTAGCCTGTTGCCATGATCGCTCCTCTCTCACCCAAATCCACTATGATTGTCCTCAATCCTGGTCCTGCATGTTCTCTACTGTGGCCAGACCTCTGAGATCATTAAATGTTCACCTGTTTCTGATTAGTGTATTTGGTTGAAGTACTCCTGTTTTGTTTAGTTCTCTGCATCAGGGACCTTTTTTGTTTCTTTGTATGCAGAATTGTTTATCTGTTCATTTGTATTTGGGGATGGCCAGTGGTAAGAGAAATGAACCAGTAACTGGAAAGTCACTGGTTCAAATCCCAGGATTGATTAAGTAATCCTGATTGTGCTCTTGGGCAATGCACTTAACCCTCATCTGCTGGTGACCCTGGACTAGGCATGATTCATTTCTGTTGCAAAATCAATAATTTACATTGTGTGTGTTTGTTTTTTCCTACAAGTTCATGTCGTAGCTTATGTGCATGCCTCTTTCGTTGCCTTAGCTCATGTCTTGCCCTTTTAAGCAGTGTTATTGCTGTTCACCTGCTCCTCTTCTGAATTGGAAATAGGAGTCTGATTGAATATATCATGATTGAAGATGGGCCTTTTTTCAACGTTAACCACTTCAAATTCTGGAAGGATTCAGTAATAAATGAATTTCACATGAACATCATGTTTCACACACTATTATGTTAAAACATATTTATCATATACAGTTACTTAAAATGCATAGAACATTCATTCATTCATTTTTGTTTAACTTACAAAAAGAATGACCTCTTCAGTAAACACCATGATCTCTTCAGTTAAGGTCTCCGTTTCATTTGTAGCTAACTACAAATAAATGATCATATTTGTAAATGAAATTACATCATTAACTATTCTGAGATAATTATGGCTTGTGAATAAGAAATTCTCTGAATTATTTAAAATGATAAAGGCTTTTTAAAGTTCACAGTGTTTGTGTTTAAATTATCTTCTCATTTCCTGTTTGTTAGATTTAGAAGAGATAATTTATGGATTTTGTGGCAATTTTCTTCTGTCTCTGTTGAAAACATCTAACTGGAACAAAAGTTATCACCTTATATAGACAAAAAAACTGAATGAAAATGTGTTATTATGTCAAAAGTTTCCTCCTGTGGCGAGTCTGCCATTGTCTGAATGCCAAAGTGGTAGGAAAGTTCTGGAAGATGAATGAATAAATATCCAAGATCAACATGCCTTAATGACATTTCCAGGTGATTTTGTGTTTAGTGAAAACAGCATCACCTAGAAGCTTAGTAACATGAAGGAATACAGAGCTTGGGAGCCAGTCTGTCTGGGTATATCTATCGCTTTAAGAACACTTTCTGAGTAAAGAGAAGTCCAGTACTCAGTTGTATGAATAGTGAAAAGATAAATCACGTCTCATTTGCACTACAGTTGTCATTACACTTTCATTCATGTGATTCCGCCAGATGGTGCCTTAACTGTTTAGGACAGAAAATACAAGGCTATATTTGATATAAAAATACACCCAGGTGTTATAAAATTGCTTTGGTGGAGTAATAAAATTATTTTATATTGAAATGATATATATCAGTGTAACAAATGATGAGTACTATCCTGGAAAGCTAATTTGTCACTACTAAAATGATGGCTTGGTTTTTCTTTTCACTGGAAAACACATATATTGTATAATATATGCTATATATATATCAAATTTCCTCTCTGAAATATGTCAACAATCCGTTTAACATTTGTGCTTTCAGAGTGAAGAGTATAGGTGATGTGAATAAGTTTCACATTGTTCCTTTAAAAAACACAAAAATTAGCGTCTCTGAGTTAGCATTTTGGTCAGTGACAGGTTAAAGGGGGATAAAACATCTTGATATTGGTTAATATTCTTTTTGCCTTATCTGCTGATGCAAAGCAATGTAATCATAAGATATTTTGAAGAAGGCTGGAAGTCATCATACTTTAATGGGAGATTACTGAAAAATAAAAACTTTGTCTTTTAGCTAATGTTATGATGCTCATGCTTAATATGAACAGAAGTATAAACTGATAAAGGTAAAATAGTTGGTTATGTTTTCATTTTTTGTACCTGATAAATGTTATTTTTCCATTGTTTGGTTTTCAGTACCCTGGCTTAAGTTTAACTAGAGCGTCCTGTTTCTAGACTTTCTCGAAACTCTTTGACAGTGTGCCTTATGATGACAACGTCTAACATGAAAATGTATTTGATGGCATACTGGTCATAGCTTAAACATAACATGAACAGTTACTGAATAATCACTGTTTTTTCAGTGAAACTAATACTCTCAAGTATGAGAAATATATATATATTTTTTACCAACTTCAGATTTTAAGACAACTCTTCCGTCATATCATAATTGAGGTCAGTTTGGCCCATTTATCCACACCTTTATTAAAAACATTAGACTCCCCTGGATTAACTTTCAAAAGCCTGCCACTGTGTTCAGTTTGGTTTATCAAGACACAAGGGAATGTTCACTGTTCTGCAGTTGGAATAATTTTCATTTAGACAGTCTAAGCACCAATGGATATTAGGGGTTTCAGCATTAGACTGTGATGAGTAAGTGTGTGGTGTCTGTGAAGCCATCTGTCATATGGATTACACCTTTGGCAGCGTTCTCTCTGTTGCTTATACCACTGTGGTCCCACTGACCACATCACTCCCACAGATCCACACAAGAGACTAAAAGTCCAGCTAGTGGGAGAGAATGTGGACAAGGCAGGATTTTTCCACCGCTTCACTGTGTTCACACATTTTTATTTGGGCTGAGATCATATTGCTGCATCTGTTCAGACACCCCTGTAGCCTTCATTGATACATCTGGCAGATGGAGAATCCAGTGATTCAATTTACTAACAGTTCTATTCATTTATCACCATTGATAGAAAGGATTTCCTGGCACAAAAGCATTACATCATTCACATAGGAATTACCTTGAAAAGCCCATGCAGACATATTATGGATTAATGAAGTATGCATGAGTTGTTGGCTGTTATTACTTTGTACAGTGGCCTATCTACATGCCAGATAGCTTATCATTACTGCCCTAGGCTTGGTTTTCAAAAAAAAGATTAAGCATTACTTTTGATTGAAATTCCTCCTTGTCATTTTAATTTAGTCCAGGTCTAGGCTTAATTTGTCTTTTGGAAATCGCCTTAGTGCTTTTGGGTGAATGGTTTAAACTATAATGAGACTCTAAAGAAAGGTCTGGAAAGAATTAGGAATTTATTGTAGTCATCACTGGAAACAACTAACGGCTGTGTTCTAAAGCCTCTGTAAACACTTTACTAGCCTTTACTGTTGTTCATTCATAGAAGTATAAGATCCAAAGATGTCTGATACAGTAAGAACATTATTATCATTTAAACATTCATTATTAGCAGCATTCTTACCTCTGGCAAGAAAAAACAATACTGTGTTATTTGCAATAATGATTTAATACCCAGGACTCATGTTGTATTGTAAACTCATATGTTTTTTTCTAATATTGTATAATATTTAAAAGAAGATTATTATCTGTTCTAGTGTGATTTCCTCATAAAGCTATTATATTGCTACAAACTCCATTTACAGAAAAGTTGGGATATTTTCCAAATTGCAACTGAAAACAAAAATCTGTAATATGGTCATTCATGCGAACCTTTAACTGAAATACAAGATAAGACTTCCCAGCTTAATTGTATTTTGTAAATAAACACACTCAAAAATGTTGAGACATTGTTAAAATAAGACTGTGAAGTTTACAGAATATTCAAGTAACGCCGGTTTGGAAGACTCCACATTAAACAGGCTAACTGGTAGCAAGTGAGGGGGGTATCATAATTGGGATAAAAGCAGCATCCATCAAAAGCTCAGTCTTTGCAAGGATGTGTTATGGCTCACTCCTTTGTGCCAAAATTCATGAGAATATGTTAGTCGGTTTAAAAGGAACATTTCTTAATGCAAAATTGCAGAGAATTGAGGTATTTCAGCATCTACAGTACATAAAATTGTGAAAAGATTCAGAGAATTCAGAGATAAATTGTGATATCAATGCTGACATGTCAGAAATATTGGTGCTGTCCCAAAAAAAAGAATCTCCATCTCTTAAATGCTATTTTTAAAAATTATTTGAACACAGCTGGTTTTTGTGTTGTGTCAAACATTCATAATGACAAATGGACCAGTAAAAATGCTCCAAAATTGCTTAGAATAAAAAATCTAATTTATTGCCATTGGAAGAACAGACTCAATCACATACAAAGAGCACCACAACTAAATGTGACCTGTGCATGTGACCTGTGCATGTGCATTTCACCCATCACAAGTGCGCACACTGAGCAGCGGGCAGCTATGAAAAGCCCAACAAAGACCTACAAAGATTACTGCAGGAGCAGGGCAACCCAGGGTGACTTGTAAGCAACTAATGGCCTCTTTCTTATTGGCTAGGGCTAATATTCTACATAACAGTCTACAATGAGAAAAGTGTTTTACAACAGTGGTGTGTATGGGTTGCAAGGAGAAAGCCAATGCTCTCCAAAAAAACCTTTCTGCCTATTTACTATTTGCTAAAGCTTATGTGACAAAGCAATAAAGTTACTGGAAAACTGTTTTTCTGTTTTTTTTATACTGTTTAATAACATTAGTAAAGCTTTGAGTAGCAGCTGTAAACAGTATTCTATGCTTAAATGTGTTTTTAATAAAATCTGAAATAATTGTCATTTGTATAGTTAGTTATATAATTTCACATGCACAAAGACTATTGATAGGTTACTGGACTCTGGAGTCCAAGACCGTCATCAAAGAACATATTTACAACACCCCCTGACAGAACTGGACACATCTGCAGGACAATAAATCTGGATGGACTTTCTTCAAATTGTCTGCCAGGTCTCATGAATGGAAATACTTATAAATACACTTCAGTGATCCCCCACTGAAGAATGTGAATGTCTGTCCCTAGATGGTGTGTAAGTTCTGTGACTATGGCAGTGATACCAAATGAGATGTAAGTCTGGATGTCTGCATTTATGCTTTTTTCAGTGGACATTCCTTCCTTTGCATAGTCCACTGCTCTGTTCCACCACCCAGTGCCTGCGTCACTGACTGTTAGGACACTGACTTTTGGGAAAGTTCTGAGTATTCTTGGTTACTTGTCAAAGAGGATGAAAGTAGAACGACTGCTGGATGAAAAGTATACCACTACAAGCAAACCAAATGATACAGACCCATGAAATAATACATAGATTATCAAATCTGTGATCAGTCTAATTGTCTATGGTCTCATTGTCTGTAATATTTTAATGTTGTTGTCAGTGTTGGTAGCCTAATGTCCAGTTGCTTAGATAAGCTTGTTGAATCGAGGTTGGCCTACAAAAGGTCAAAGCAAACAAATGGGTGAGATTTTAAGGACTGTGCAAGTAGCAATATTTTATTACTAGGAAATTTTGCTATTTGAACCAATTTATAAAAACACACTTAAATGTACAAAAAAATGGATAATGTAAAGAATTAACACAGATACCAAAGAACTCTGAAGGTGCCCTATCATAAAAAAGAAGATGGGACATTAAAAAAATCCTATAAATATGAGCATACATCCTCCATTCATGGCCATTTAAACACTCATGTTCAAGTTACTGTAATAAAAGAACTTGAGACTGGATGCGTGTGCAGAGTCTTGCCCCAGTCCAAAGCATGAATCACAATAAAATCAGTTAGGTCAAATGTAAGCATATCCACAAAGAGCAGAACCAGAAGACAGGAGCAAAGGTCAGAAGCAGATAAATGAGAGAACTAGTGGCTACATAAAGCACATAACAGCACAACCAAACAACTGCTGTTTTATAATGTACATATGCACAAAAGATCCACCTGAACTTTTGTCTATGCACGTTGTTGGTTTAGGACAGCGATAAAATGAATGATGTGGGTGTTTCTTAATTAAATGTTAAACTTATAGTACGATACTATGGAGGATGGGGTTGGGGAGTTCCCACAGACAAGGCTTAAAAAATACTCCCAGAGCATATTGGGTCCTCTTTACAATCAAAAATACCAATATCTGCATAAAGTATAAGACAATTGTGTTCTTTAATATCATGAATGGATTCGAACTACTTACCAATTTGTTGGTGTTTAAACTTTTGCTGATTGTGGCCTGTCCCACTCTTTCCTGATGTGACTAATGAGATGATAGTTCATGTTTGTAGCAAAGGAATTTATTCCAACCAGCCTAGTGCTATAGTCAGAGATCCTGATTAATGATCATAACAATTCAAATGCTTTTGTGCCGAATGGATTGTGCAAGATGTTCTCCTCAGTTACGTTTCAAATTGGGGTCTGCATCCAGAGTGCTTTTATTGGCCCTGGCATTATGCAGTGGACATCATTCTCCTTGCTGTGTGTACAGCCTCTTTGGCATTAAAGGGAACAATAAGAGCATTAATGACCTTTATTTTGGCTCTGCTTAAATAAGAATATATACAATCTGCAGTTACGCAAAAAAATATTTAAGGTAATGGCATTATGTTATGGTAATAAAGCCATTATAAATGGAGCTATTTAATATTAGCATGACATCATACTGTCATTTTATCTAAATGCAGTGTACAAAACGTAATGTTCTTCAACTGAAACTCAAGTGCAAACAAACATATAGATAACATCACTCCCCAGGTGGTCACTGGTGATTTTGTTTTTATCTTTAATTAAATTCTCTCTATATTTCTAAACAGTACAGAAAAATCTGAAAAACAGTGAACTAGAATTTAAACCTGTATCACTGATACACTCCTTCGTCTCTCCTGAGGGGAAACTCATTTGCTTTAATATACTGTCAGTAATCAAAACAAGCTGTCCGGATGTATCCTGTCAAAGAAGAACAGGCAGAGAGTGAGCGGATCTTATTCTTTGCAGGTGTCCGTGCTTATTTATGAATTCCTAAGAATGGGATTTTTTTTTCACTGTCGCATGCAAAAATTTGAACACCATCTGTCATTTGTTATGTTAACACAATAAAGTCCACAAATAAATTTAGCATTAAAATGAAGTGTGCTCTCCATTGAGATGTTTTTTTCTGCAGAAGACGAGAACTTATCTGTAATTGTGTATTTCAGCCCGTGGCACACATACATTTGCTTGCATATTATTTAGGTTTATTTTGGAATTAAAAATACAAAATTTGAATTCAAAACCTGAAATATGTGTATTGCTACACCCTTAAAAACAAGTGAAACAGGGATTGGACAGACGACAAGAGAAGTGATGGTTGGGGTCGTGCTGGGTAAGCTACTGTTAATGCATCAGGCTCCCTCACCCAAGGCAAGGACACTGTAATACCCTAAAAGAGTCCCTGGGAAAGACTCCCAATGCTGCGTTCACCTTCTTCTATAATATGATCAAAGTGTAAGTCAATCTATCAGGGCATTTACCACATCAATGTAAATGAAAGTCAACCAAGAAGAGGCAGTGGTGGCATAGTGGTTAGGACATTGCACTGGGGACCTGAAGATCGCAGGTTCACTACTGAGGTACCCTTGAGCAAGTTACCATCTTACTACTCTGCTCCATGTCTTGGAAGTCGTTTTGGATAAAAGCATCAGCCAAATGAGTAAATGTAAGATTTAATATCTATGATAGGGCTGCCCCTCAATAGCTGACCAAACCATTGGTCGATGAGATGAGTCTTAAACTTATAAGTTAGTAGTTTTGAATTGGTTGGTGTGGCTCATTATGAGGATGACCCCAAGAAGGTGACGTGAACTCTGAATGTCATTTGTCAACCTCTAACATGACTTAAATAACTGAAGAAAATATTTGTGTCATCACAGGTTGTTCTGACATTTATTGCCACACTTTAAACTACTGCTATGCTGCTCTGCTGAGGCAGTTGCTATGATGAGGCCACTGCCAGCATGGAACATTTTTTAGCGCAAACAAGTTACCATGCTGTACTATACAGTTAATCCAGTGGACTCTGTGGCCTCTCCTCTACTCTGTTAGCTTTTCTTCGAGATGTTAATTTAGCACCAAAATGGGTCTGAAACCCCCCAACATTTAGGTTTATATAATTTAATTAGTGTCATTAAAGTGCAACAATCAGTCGACTAATGACTTGATCTAACAGCTACTAACTTGGGAGATCTTTGATCAGGGGGAGTCCTAGTCTAAAATGAAAGAGTTGACATACAGCAGAGTTTTAGTCAGAGGGAACTGTCACACACATCTCAATATTCCATTCATTCTAAGAATATTTACAGTAGGCTGGAAATTCTGCATTGGTCATACTGTCAAACAGCTGGATGACTCTGTTTACACTTATTTTGTCACTTTATGAAATATTGTGCAAGTCCCTCTTGTGTCACTGCATATTTGTGGTTCTTCTCCCTCTTTAATATGGCTCCAACAGAAACATATTTTAGCCAGAGGCCTAGCGGAGCAAGAGTGTTAGTAGCCAATTGTAAATAAATGGATGCAGTTCATCAGAGTATTTCCCTGTTGGACACTTTACCTTAACACTAAAGAATTTCTGTCATGATGACCCATGTGTATAAACCTGCAAGAGGAAAAATAATTTGCGCTAAAACTTGTCCACACTGTCTTCTATAATATGTCTCAAACGTCTGGCAGCAATAGAATGACTGGCATTTTTCACAGACATGTCCACTGGCTTCTCTCTTATAGGAGCTGTCACTGCATAACACCTTATGAAAGACAGGTCTTTCTGCTGCACGTGTTCATGAACCACATCCAGACTCAACATAGGCAGGCGAGCACACACAGTTAGACGCCAGATGCTTATTCTTTCCCCCTCAGAGAGATAATACAGACAAACAAAGCATATCATGGAGGAGAATATGAAATGTGGAATGGCGCTGTGAATTGATTTGGCACCCGTTTCTTTACAGCATGAATGGTTTTGATGAAGTCAGTGACAGCACAATCAAGTGGCTACTTTCTGTTAGTGTAGCATTCAAGATAAACCACAAATCTGTCAGTAACGAGGTGCAACTTTACATTTACATATGAAAGTAATACTCTTATGTCTGTTTATGCAGAGTTTGTGTATATACAAATATATATATATATAACATTGGCAAAGTATTAAACAATTACAGTCTGTTGCAGATATGTATGTTATTCTTGTTTGGATCACACACACATCACAGAGATACAGTGACACTTCCTGCTGCCTGATGGTGTGTTTGACATTCACAGCAATTAGTTCCTTTTTCCGAGCAAGCCAAATGTTCCATCTTGTCCTCAGTGAGCAGAGTTTATTTTGCCTTCTTTGACTATTCTCTTTGCCTTGATTAAAGGAATTTTTATTGCAAATCTAAAGCCTTATTTTTATTACTCAAATCCGCATTGCTCTTTTAGGCTGCGGTTTTAAGATAAGCAGGTTTATACAAATGAAGTTATTTACAAACCCAAGCATAAATGTTCTCCATTGGTGTAATTTGAAGTTGGAGCTTAAATATTACAAAGGTCCATATGTGATTTTAATTGTCTTGTCACTGTTTTTGTCGCTGCTTGTTTTAGAGAAATGTTGCTGTACATGTCTACTGATAGCTAGGTGTATACATACATTTCATGAGTTTTTATTTTTTAATAAATTCTGTTGAAGCATGGTTGAAAAGCAATGTCTGACTTTTATTAGTTACAT
>JBBPDA010000001.1:37384086-37400575 GCA_037974385.1 Arnoldichthys spilopterus
TACTTTTGTCTGATTAAAGTTATTTTTGTGACCATTTTGAGTTTTTCTTTCATTGACTGAAGGGTACCAACAATTATGTCCATGTGTGTATGTAAAACAACAGGCAAATGGGTTAATAGGTACTGTCTAATAGGCACTGTTCAGGTCTGAAACATATGTCACTTTAATAACTGTTATTATTATACTGTGCAGAGCAGTTATTACAGCAGTAGTTTCACAGAATACTGAGTGAGTGATTATTTGTCATTGTGAACACACCACAGCACAGCACACAGTGCACTAAAACAAAATGTGACCTGCATTTAACCCATCTATGTAGGAGCAGTGGGCAGCTGCTGTGAGCAATGCCTTGAGGGTACCTTGCTCC
The DNA here is from genome assembly GCA_037974385.1 of Arnoldichthys spilopterus. Lineage (NCBI taxonomy): Eukaryota > Metazoa > Chordata > Actinopteri > Characiformes > Lepidarchidae > Arnoldichthys > Arnoldichthys spilopterus. Next base: position 37,384,454 of record JBBPDA010000001.1, read on the forward strand.
TAGGTACCTCAGTGACACAGTCTGGAATTTGAATCTTCAGGGCATAGGGGCAACGCCTTAACCGTTTCACCACCACTTTCACATAAATTCATAGTGGTGTAGCAACAAGTTAACCTTTCTTTTATCAATGGTACCCAGTAAACTGGATGGGAAGATTTGTAGCTTAAATCAGCTTCATGTTTAACCTGCTCATGTCTGAACAGATATCTGGTCATTTATTTTATTGCTTTAGCTTAAATTCAGCAGCTAGTCAAGGGCTTTTCATTATGAATAGTTTTGAGGTTTCGATTACTTTCTGTTTTTACACGATACTGATGAAAGAAACGTTAACTTGTTACTACACCACTATGAACCTATGTGAAAGTGTAGCAACAGAAAATGACAGTATAATTAATAAGATTTCTGTTTTTAAATATTGCTTCCAGTTGAGACAGTTTATGTTTGGTGAGTTTGAAGTTTGGGCAAATTCTCTGGAAACCTTCACTGGGTACTTGGCCTCTCAGTTCTAAACCAAATAAAATAAACCAGTGGTTTTCAGTAGTCTTAAAGCCTGGTTGATTGATTGACCTGTTATAGATCTGTGGAGCCAAAATCAACTGTGTACGTTCTGTGCTGTTCTTTTTTCCCTCCTTTTCCTTTTTACAGCAGGCTAATATTTCAAGCCTTGCATGTGAAAAGGATTTTGTAATGAGCATTTTGTAAAGTCTATCACATATGGTTTTCTGAAAATCTGATGAGGAGTTGTACATGATGAGACATGCTTAAGAGCTGCTGATCTTAGGCCTAAAATATCTCTTTAATTTTTTTTCTTCAATGTTCAGTCTTAAGAAATGAACTGAGGACCACTCCAGAAAAAACTGTTGTAGTTTAGCTGCTCAGGTTTATTTGGCTAATGTAGTGCAGGTGTGTGTACAAAACAAAAATCTCAGCATACTTTAATGAGTTCTTTCATTTTTCTCCTGAAGTACAACATTCATTAACTAGATCCTCTCATCTCTACCTCCATAAATAAAAGTCTCAGTACTTTAAACCTCTAATCTCCTGCATGCTGTTTTGGTCCATAAAATGTGGACCCTATGACAGTGTTCTGAAAAGGTTATAAGCAGTAAGCATCCTGGGACAAAGACAGCAAGGCAGTTAATCTTTTTTTTTCTGGAGATTTTCACTTCTTCTGTAACAATTAATCATTTTTATACTTTTTTGATGCTCAGTTTCACTTGCATCATTATAGACAGTTGCCTGGTTATGCAACCAGCAGAGGTGAAGAGCAGTGTTAGGAAAAATGTTTCTGTGCTTGTATGTGCATTATGTGCATTATATGCTTGTATGCCACTATATCACAGAGCAACACATGAAACTAAAACCTTTAGCTTTAGACCCTAAGTGTCGTAACTCTCTCATGAATGTAAGCCAGTCTTGTTGAGCTGTTGCGAATTGCAGATAGAGTCAGAACAGACAATAATAACCTGGAAGTTTTCACTATCCACATAATGAAGTGAAGTGAAAGTGACTTTGTCATTGTGAACACACTCAAGCACCACAACGAAATGTGACCTCTGCATTTAACCCATCACACGTGCACACGTGAAGCAGCGGGCAGCTACCAATAGCGCCCGGGGAGCTGTGTAGTGGGACGGTACCTTGCTCAAGGGTACCTCAGTAGTGCCCGGGCCGGGATTCGAACCTGCAGGTTGCAAAGGCAGCGTCCTAACCACTAGGCCACCACTGCCCACAATGAGACAGCAAAATTACTTTTAGAAACTTAACAGTTTCCAACAATTGAGCTATTATTTCCATCTTTTGGTAAGACCTGACAAAGAATGGAGCACATGCAATTTAATAACTTTTCTGGGACTTTTTTACTGCCACACACTTGTTGGAACGCTCTTGCCAGCAATGCTCTTCTATATGTCATTGGTTTCTAATGCTGTGAGCACAGAAACCTCCCATCTGTTCTGGTAACACACTTAACACAAGCTGTCAAGAATACTAGCTCGTATATACAAGTTTTATATTAAATGGTTAATAATTATATTTTAAAACACCTTTTCATAATTCAAACTGTAATTAGAGGACAAGGCCCTGCTGAACTGTTTCTACAAAGTACACAAGACCATTTTGAACCTGAAACAACATGCAGTTTATGCCTCTAGTGTCATAAAATTCACTGCAACCATTTACAAAACATTGAAAACTGGAAAAGATGCTTTTTTCAGGAAGAACTGGACTGTTTTCTTAACTTGTTTCTTATACACATTTTAGAGTGTTTGATCTGATAGATCATGCATGAATGACATTGTGTTTATTGGAGGTTACCACAAGTTTACATGTAAAAGTGGAAAAAGACTGTCCCCTATGTGAACAAACCATGTGACTGAAAGACTGGAAAGAGAGGAACAAAGTAAAGGGAGGTAGGGAGGGGAGGGCCAGAGGGAGGGAGGGGAGGGCCAGAGGGAGGTAGGGAAGGGAGGGGGGGCAGGGGAGAGGTAGGGAGGTAGAGAAAGAGAGAGAAAGAGATTTCATTTGCAATTTTGCAACTCTATTTTCCACACATTTTCCCACATAAATTCGGTTTTCTGATCTACAGTGACACTTAGTGGCAATACTAGTATATTTATTTCCTTATATATATATATATTCCCTTATGTGTATAAGCAAACTCCCAGTTATACAGTGCAATAAAAAACACAAATCTGAAAGAATTTGTAAATTCTTTTTAACCTTTATTTAAAAAATACAAAGAAAAAAGAAAAGATTTATATTAATTTGGATTACTTACTTGATTGTATTTTGTAAATATATACACTTTTTAAATGTACTATTTTACATTTAAATTTGGGACAGTGGCAAAGTAAAATTGAAAATTTATCAAACTTGATTTAAGTTACACCTTTTTTAATCACTTTTATTATTATATTATTATTATTATTATTATTATTATTATTATTATTATTATTATTATTATTATACTACATGACCTCATAATGTGGGAAGATTCTGAGAATTCAGAGAAATCTCAGTCCATGCAGAACAATGAAACCAGTGTTCAATGTGCATGACCTTCAAGCCCTCAGAGAGCATTGCATGAGACACTGTAATGGTACTGTGGTAAATACAGCCACATGGGCTTGGGAGAACTTCAGAAAACTGTTAACACAGTCTGCAGCTGCATCAAGAATGACAACCCAATTCTCTGCAAAACCTCTGCTATGTCCTCTCAGCAGTGTGAATGTGTGCTGTGCTCAGTTGAGAGGAACATATGCTGGTGGTGTCTTTTCCCAGGATGCCCAAGGTTATTTCAGTAAGACAATGCCAGGCCTCATTCTGCATGCACTTCAGTAGCATGGCTTTGTAGACGCAGTATGTGTGAGTGTGCTTGACTGGCCTATCAGCAGTCCAGATCTGAGTGTACTGACATCCTGTTTTAAAAGGCAGAGCTAACCCTTAAATTTCACTCACCCAAAATGGATGGTAAATCTAATTTTATTTCCAAATCACTTATAAAATGTTAGATCCAATAAATGGTGTGTGCTTCTTGCCAGTTCACTTTTAACTCAAAAGAAAAGATTGTAGAAAATAGCTAATGGGATGCAGAATCTCCTGCGCTAACCCAGGCCAGATGTAGATCAGTCTATCCATATTTGTACTAGGTTTTCCAGGGAAAATCTTCTATATAATCTGAACAGGAAAAGACTGAAACAAAATCCAAAGAAATCTTTATGGACTGTATGTGCTTGCATGTGTGTGGGTGAGTGCATGTGTGTGGTCCTGAGCATTGCAACTTTCAATTTATTACATTGTGCATTAACTGGGTAATCAAAGTAAAAAAAAAAAAGCATTTTCCTTTAATTCAAAGTGCAATTGTAACTGTTTATACATTCTACACAGTTATGGAACAAATGCATTCAGTACTCACATGAGCTTTTCACAAGATTTACCATGAATAGTGGCAATTTCTCAAAGACTATTAAGCGATTACTTACCCTGCAATCAAACAAATTGTCTCCAACCACTATTTTCTGCCTTGAAAAGCAATAAGCTGAATAACAAACAGTTGGAATAGCATTCAGGCTTGGGAGAATGCCCATGTGTCTGCTGGGGAAATAAAAGATTGATATGTCAAGTCAATGAACCACTAAAACATCCATCTATGTCTACTTTATGGGGTATTCATGATGGTATTTCTGGAAAAGATGTGAATATCTCAGGTCTGTTTGCAGACCCTTTTACTGGCATTTCTGTTTTTTTCCCTGTTCTTGTCTCATGCTGTTTTTAAAACAACAAAAATGTCACTGAATAAATATCTGTCCCTCTTCTTCACATTGCTATTGTATCTCTAAACCTTAGGGGACTCAAAAGTATGAAAGCTAATTATATTTACATTTGTTCCAGTTCACCAGGGCTTAGAATGTACCAGACGGAACATAACACACTGGATGTTCTTTGAGACTAAATTATCTAGAAGGTCTGCTGCAAATGAGACAACAAGAATAGTCCTCACTCATGAGTAATTCAACCCAGATGTTAATCAGTTTTTTTCTAGTGTCTGCTTTGTCCTGCAGGTTTTGCTAAAAAATGTCATAATATTTTTTTGAATCTGCTTCATTGGTAGCATATGTTTGACATCTATAATCAATAATTATGATGCACTGCCATGGACTGAGTAAAAGAATGTCTGAATTTCTGTTGTCTCACATTACTTTCATTGTAATAAAGATCCCTCTAGCTTGTCTACAGATGTCCAAATTGTTAACAAATCTTCTTGTGAAACTCAGCGATTCTCAACAGTGTTGAGATTAGGGTTAGAATGTGGATCAGAGTTAGGGTTAGGACCAGGATGAGGGTTAGGTTTTTAGTTGAGTAGAATTAAGGGTTAGAAAAAATTAAGGTAAGTTTAATACAATTTGATTCTAGGTTAAAGTACAAGGCATCTTAATCAAACAGTCTACATAAAATGTCACTGTACTTGTTGACTGGAATCACTGAAACATCTTCTAATTGACTTCTCTGATAATTGTGTTTAGAGTCAAAGTTTCTGTTCTTTTCTATGCAAATGAAGATTGTTGGCTGTGATAATAGAGCATATTATGATCACCGGACCAAAAGGTATAATCCAGAATTGCTTAGAAAAACATCTTGTTACATTAACTTATATTAAAGGTCATATTAATGTTTCTCTCTCTTGAAAAGTTAACATGTTAGATGATGGGGTTAATTTGCTATATAATTAACTGAAAATTTCATAATGAACAGAACAACAGAAATAATCCAAAATGGATGTCTTGTTACTTTGATTCATATTGTATATTTACAATGTTTCTCTATTTTCCTGTAAAGCGACAATATGCTACAGAATCAGCAGATATCGATAAAGTAAAAACCGCTGGAGAATACCTTAACGGAATGTAACTACATTACAGCAGTGTAAAGGTAATGAAAGCTGTAGAGCAGGAGTGACTGACTAATCTCCAGAGCACGTGCGAGACCCGATGAACAGAACTCCAACCTTGTTCTGAAAAATCTCCACCAGCAGCTCATAAAATGACGTGATAAACAAGTCGAGGTGCTTGACTCAGAGGGAGTGCTGACTTGGCACTTCTCTCATTTGTTTTAGGGTGAAATCTGACGACATGGGATCAGCTCCTTAACGAGTGGAAAAGAAAGGCAGCAGGGCTAAATCTGCATTGTTGGTTTGGAAAGTGTTTGGGAAGCCCATTGGCAAAATGGAAAAGCCCAATGCTGTTTGTGGTCCAAAAGCACGCAGAGCTCACATACTTCAGGCTTTCATTCTCCAGGTCTTCCACAGGCCCGTGTGGTGCATTTTCACTTTCTCAGGTTTAATAAGATAAAGTGCATTCATCAGCAAACCACATTCCCAAGTGCTCTTATGTAACCTGATGCAGGAAAAAAAACTTTTGTTGTTGTTGATTTTGATGGAAAAGTACGCTCTGTTTAGTTTAGTAGTCCATATTAGATCCAAACAATGCAGGTAAAAATATGTTCTTAGCAAATCATAAGAAAAATCTTAATCAAAGCAGTAAGGACAGATGGGGTTGGATACGATTGAATATTTGACACTTTCCTAGAATACAGTCAATACTGTTTTCCAATGAAAACCAGCACTGATGTAATTCACTCACAAATTATTATTAAATCACAGAATCACTTTGTTTTTGTGGCATTTTGTTCCACTTAGCATTTTTCTTATATGTTACTCCAAACTAAAGGCCTGAGGATGACGTCATGTATCACTCTTACAAAGACCTAATCAAAGAAATGTCATACAAATTGGGTGTTATATTCAAAACAGCCCCTTCAGTCTTCTATCTTTATATATCGAAACAGAGTCAGAGTTTCCACTACATAATGTCATGATGAACAGCGCTAACGGGTTCTCTCATGATACAGCTCCCATTATTCATGATTTGCTCAATTTCATTCTCATAATTATAGACGAATGGCTGCTTATGCAAGCAGTGTGTTTCATGCAACTTGAAAAACTCTGTTAGGTAAATTTACTATGCCAGTTACCACAGAGTAACATATGAAAGACATTTGCCTGTAGAGCAAAGAGTGCAGTGCTTCCCTCAAAAATGTGAAACACTCTTGGATAGGATTTTTTATAGACTTCTATAGCAAGAAAACTTTCACAACATACATTGCAGATTATACTCCTATATGATTTATCACTGCTGTTCAAAACATTCAGGACTGGTATCAGAGTTATTCTCTAAATAATGTAATAATGGTGGACAATATCACAAAAAACATTATGCTATACTTAAATAACATTATGATACTTAAAGACATTTTCACAATATAGAATAGAGTCTTGCAGTGATTTTATGAGTTTTATTTCTAACATTAACATTAGGCACAAATAAAAAAAACAACAAAACAGAACCTGGATAAACACACTTATAGGTTTTAACAAGGACTTAGACTTACTGACACATGCAGTAACAACAGAGAGCAAGATTACACCAAACACATGAACCTACATACAGGAAACACGACACACCTTGACATGGGCAGAGACACAAAGAGAAAACACCTGGACCTGATAATGAAGGGGCAGGGCTAAGGAAGGGCGCATGGCTAGTGAAAACAAAATAATGAACAAGACCAGGGGATGTGTTACTATTTGACTGTTTTTTTCTTTTTCTGAGGTTCACAAAAAGCAAAGTGCACCAGAAAAACAGCAGTGCCACTTTTACTTATCATGATGCTAACTATCCCAGATGTCTGTTAGTTGAAGTAACTGAATCTGAGGTTAGTGTTCTCTTTAAGCTAACCAGTGATACTGACAGATAGAACAGATGCAGTGACTGGCTTAATGTAACTTTGCCGAATCACTTGCTAGTTTTCTCCCTGCCCATTTGATTGATAAGATCATTTTTCATTTCCTTTACATAGTAAGCTACTGCATCATGATTTCAACAACAGTGATTATACGTTATCATTTTTTATTTGTTTATTTATCACAATATTAAAAAAATAACATAAAGAAAAATGAAACAATTAGTAAAAAGAAATCCATTTATATGCTAAAGGCACACTAGACTGACATTTAGCCATTTGTATATCACAATAACACAAGCAAATTGTATTAATTAATAACACAGTATTTTATTTTTAATATGTTATTGCTTTAAATAATTAATAATATTACTACTTCTACTGTATATACATTTACAGGAAAAGGCTAAAATAGTCTTTAGTACTAATTTAAGTCAAATAAAATAAGATAACACTACATTTACTTTTTAGGCATTTCTATTAGTTCATTAATGTAATTTACACAGTAGAGAACAGCTGGTGATTTAAAAATGTACGAAAGTTACTATATACAAAGCAGATACAATGAAATAATATTGATCATAAAATGCAATGCATATTGGGCAGTATTATGTAATATTTGATTGGCGTAACATTGCTTATGAGAATATTTAACTCACTCATGTGCAGTGCTGTTATACAAACTCATCTGATAGTCATTTGATATTTGTATAGTTAGTTAGAATAGACAGAATTTTATTTTATTTTATTTTGATTGTGTTTATTATAATGCTTGAAATATTGCTAATTATCTATTTTGTGTAGGAGTTCAGGTAAGAATCTCATTGTGGTCTGTACACTGTACTTTTTACATATGATAATAAAACCTTGAATCCTGAATTGAGGTGTTAAACCCAAATCTTTTCTTCTACTAAATGCCTTGTGAGATACGTTGCCTTTTGATATCAGAATGAGCTCAGCTCCTGTAGAACCTGTGGTTTAAAACGATGTGCATTCCAATTAAGCAGTTACTAAGATGGCAACTTTTCCATTACTCAGTTGCTGTCATTTCTCCCCCTCGGCTCCCAGGCGTCTGCTGGAAGGAGACTTGGAGGGGGGCATGTTCTGATACAGATGGCTTTTTACTGAGGCCTCCTGAGGCCTTTGTGGTCAGTGCGGTGGACCATGCATCAGGGCCTGTCTAGACAAGATAATGGCCTCCCTGTGCTTCAGATATGCAGGGGCATGTTCTATACTTGATACATCTTCTCCCTCTTCATAGCTTATCTTTGTCAGTTGTGGATGTATTACCAATCGTCACTCACACACTAAACTTATCTTTAGTATCAAGTTAGATTACACCTTATTTTCCTGAAGTGGGGGGGCATGACACTTGACCTCTGCTGAAGTTACAGAGGAGGCAGAAGAAAAATAAATCACTCAATGCTATGTCATAGTGGTGTGAATCTAAGATGTCGTTTGTACAGGATTGTGATGACCCTGATAGTCTTGCTCTTTTATCTCTGTAGTGACCTAGATGGGCTCTAGAGGTTACCTAAGAAATTACCCTTTCAAATCCCTTTCAAGTCCTTACTTGCTTTTTGGCTATTTAAATATATTCAGATGATGGCATATCTAACATATTTACTCACTCCACGAGTTACTTTTACACTCAATGCACATTGTGTACAGTCTCCACTTTTCTGGAAATGAGAAACGTGGCAAAAAATGTAAAGTGTGATTTTCTATGCACATATCAGAAGCTTCATATAAATGTTCTATTGTTTATAAATCTAGAACCTGTACTTCCAGTAGTATTACAATGAACTACACTCTGCAGAAAGATGTGTTAAAATGACACAGTTTGTGTAGAATTTTAAAAAGTGTTGATTGAGACTCACTCAATGCATTTTTGTCAGATTTGTCTGAACAGGACAGACGTAATTGGTCAAAACATAATTGTCATGTTTCACTTTTCTTAGAGGAGAAATAATCTATATTTCATAATGAATTAATTTTCTCAGTGGTCAACTATACATGTATGTGTAAAGAGCATCCAGAATTGACACAGAATGTGCCAAAGTACTAACACAGTGGCTCTGTACATAAATTCATGCATTCATTGTAAGAGAGTAGTGAGCTTATGTCTTTATTGTTTATAGATATACATATATATTTGCTTTAGGAGTGCCACGGAAGAATGAAAAGGTGTGAAACACTTGCTTAAAGTTTAGGAATGTTGCTTCATATGAGACCAAATCGCCCATTATTGTCCCAAAGCCTGCAAGCATCACTGGTGTACAGCTCCTTTCTAACATTCTCAAGAATGGGGTCAGACTCAGAATCAGTATGAAATACCAAGACTTGCTCAATAATGTAGTGCTCATATGGAGATCAGATGTTTGAAGTGAGCTGTCAAAAGGAAATTCCATGGACTACATATTTCGGCAAAAATCCTGAGTTCCTGGTATATGGTAGTTCATCAGAGAGAAAAAAATGATTTGTCGCCAGAGGAAAAAGAAAGCAATTCATTGTACCGTAAGGATGGAAATTAATGGTCAGAGGCATGGACACAGACACGCATGATGTGAAGCAGCCTGAATGTGTTTTCTGCTTATTGGTCAAATTTAACCTTACCATGACTAGCTTAAGGAGTGGGAAACTAGGGAAGTGTCATTCTCATCATGCACAACATATATGGTCAAAACTTATATAAAACATTTATTTATTTATTTATTTATTTAGGAAGAATCATCTTCCACCTAAAACAGTAAATACTATAAGTGTCAGCTTTGCCACTATCTTACTGTCATCTTCTATTCAGTGTAGTTGTGTAATGAGTGCTGATAAAAAATGGTAACTGTTTCTCATCAGAGGCTCTGTCTGTCTCTTCAAATGGATCTTACAATGCACAATTGTCTCTTTGATCTCTGTTTTTTTTTTTTTCAAAACCTGCGAAGATGTCTGGAGGCGACCACATGAAAATGGATTGCCTATAAATCAAAGCCCTGCTGAGCTGAGTCTGAAGAATGGTTTGGTTTGTCTGTAGAGTGCAGACAAACACTTGTTGGGGTGGTGATGCCTGACATTTCAAAAAGACACTCCTGTCTTAATTTAAAAACTGCTTTTGGGTCAAAACAAGTCATTTATGTTGCAAGTTGTGCAATACTGCTCATATATGAGGATGGCACTGTTGTGAAAAGGTGGATGTTCTGAAAGGTGGCTTGCCAGCTGCCAATTTCATAATCCCCATATAAATGAAATGGAAAAGACATTATAATTTGTATTTGACATAGTGACACAGTCCAACATATTTTCTGTCATCATACTGTGGAAAGCGAAGATCTTGAACTTGTGTTTAAACCATTAATGAATAGGGGTTTTATGGAAATCAGCAGAGAGGTTGCCAAGCACATTAATACAGTTATTCTATGATGGAATGTTATTTAGGAAGTAATCGAGTGCATATATTTTGAATGACAAAAATACTAACTTAATAATAAGCTTTCCCATACACCTCTACTGCTCTGGCCACTAATAAATGTCAAGATTTGTTAGCACTGGCTGGATGTTTGTATTTCAGGTATGTGACACATTCATTATGTGATTCCATCGGCTTTAAATAGGTAAAACATTTGTAGTCATTCTTGATTAGGGTTACATTCCTGATATGACATAGATTTGTACACATTCTTCATTAGGGCCTAGAAGCAATGACACCTCAGATATCTCAATATCAAATTAGACATGTTCCTTAAATGATGTAGACAAAGGCAAGAAGACTACAGAATTTCCTCTTAATATTCTTCTTGAATATGAGGCTGGACAGAAGAGTCCATCAGCCAAATCACCAAGTCTTTCAAAACAATGATGAAAAACGTTATAGCAGAGGGATATCTACTCCATTCCCATCCCTGCAGAAGTCTTCAAACTGTGACAGGCAATATTTAGATAACAGCTCGGCTCTCTTGGCCTCAAGGAGGGGCAGTGGTCCACTGAAGAAGCTGTGCAGGATGGGAGAGGAAAAGAAAGAAAATGGTGTGCCTGCTGTCTGACTGAGGGAATTTATTTTCACTCTGCTTTCCCCTTCTTTGCAAAATTTCAGCAGTTTTGTTTAATCCAGTGTATACGTCACTGTAAAAACAGCGAGCGGAGGTTTATTTTAACAGCACAGCCGTTCATCATGCCCTGCTTCCTGCTACTGCATATAGGTTTCATACTCATTTCAGGCCAGCTCAACTAGACCTAATGATTCTTGACATGTTTCATGACAGGTCGACTAGAAACCACGAATGGCTGGGTCCACATCCATGCTGATTAAACACCGAGAGCTTCATGGTGAATTTCAAACAAGAGCGGACTGGTGGCTTACTCGTTCCACTAGCATTGTGTGTGCAGTCCCACTTGCCACTCAAAGCATTGGAGTACTGCTGGGACCCACCTGTTTCTGATTACACTAATTGGCCATTGTGGTAAGGGAAGTGTGTGGCGTCTGTCTGAATTTTGGACCTAAATATTGGCATTGGGGGAAACGTAAACTAAGAGCCCCAGGAAACCTTGTTTGGGTTTTTCTACAAAAAAAGGAATCACATCAAATCCATTGCATAAGTACATAATCAATTCGCTATATTGGATGTAATTTGCTTGACACTTATCCATTACATATGATTCCTTGTTTATGTATTTATCATAAAATCATTTGTGCTCATAAGTTCTTTGTTCTTACTCTGTGAAGATGTCTGTGAAGTTCAAATAAACAGAGTAAAACTCAATATGAGTGACCTCATATTCCGGGTCTACATTTAAATGCCAAATAAAATGCCTAAATACATTTTAGGCTGTTCAGGTTTTGGTAGACAAAACCTGCATTACCAGCCGATTGTGTCATCTGGATCTGGATCTGCTCCACAGGGCTGAAATCACACTTCTTCCTGCATTTTACCATTTAATGCCTGGATGCTGAATACATAATAAGAATGTACCTAAACACATATTCTACTGTATTATTTCTATAATAAACTTACCAAAGGGAGAAGTCTGAGGCTAAATCTGAGACACCACTAAAAAACACAGAGAATTTTACTACCCACCAGTGATTTGGCCTTATCTTGTGTGCTGTTGGAAGCTCTCTTTCCATTTTATTGAGTTTCACAGGAAGCAGATTTGTTACGAGATTCATGATGACTAAGAAACTGAGTCAAGTCATTTTGCACGACTCTCTAACTAAATCAGACACAGTTTTTGATTTGTGGAGCTACCATAGACTTTAGAATAGTCCAGTGATTTAAATAGTGTGGTTTAAAGCAATATGTGAGTAGTTTACACTGTGCTAATTGGTGGGTCATTAGCTGCCATTACTTGTTAGCTATATTATCCTATAGCTTCTGTGCAAAAACAATACAACCAAGCTTCAGTCTTGGCTGATGGACTACTTTTGGAAGATTTGAAATGATACAGTTTTCACCAAAAAGTCTTTCAATGAAAAGCATTTACTTTAAGCATATATGTCATATTAAGAAACTGATGCTGAGTGAGCTTTTGGGGTTCTTAACAGCTGGTACTTTCTTATCAGCAGACCTGTGAATGAAAGAACAACATCTCCACCCTATGTTCATTTACACATAGGCACTCAGCCATACACACGTCATCTACTGAGAACATACATTAACTCTCCAGGCTGTGAGGTACAGTCTCCAGACTGTGAGGACTACTCACTCACCCCAGACAGCAGACCTGAGGGGAGGGAGGGTCTGTGAAACATTGATCTGTCTACAGTGTTCACCCTTTGAGAGTTAAAAAAAAGTTAACTCAAGGATTAAGGTTTGCTCCTTGTCTCTATCTGCACTGTGGAGATGTGAAATTAATAAAAAAATTGAGCTGATCTATGTACATGAACACATAATATCACAACTGGGTATATGTTTAAATATATACTGCATGTACAGTTGCATGTGAAAGTTTAGGCACCATAGTTAAATGACTTGCTTTGTTGGTTTTCGATTTGGAAAAAAAGTTTTGCCTGCATTAATTCCAAGTTTATTTGATTATCAGGGTTTTGTGATGACAATAAACAGCACTGGTCTAAGTGTTGGACTAAAGATCTGAAAACAACAAGCTAATTGACAAGAGAAGACTGTAAGATATATCTTACCACTTACTGCTTATAATTTTTATTATCTGCAATGACCCTAAGAAATAAATGTGATAGAGAGCAGCTGGGGCCATGGGAGGGTATTTGAAGAGTACACACACAGACGTAAGAAGAACATGGAAAGACAACCAGAGTGTTCTCAACTTGCAACCAAAAGGTGCAGAACCACTGCAATTAGCCTGCTGAATTAGCTTACTGTTAATTCTTAAGGAAAATACATTCACGTACACCATGTGGCTAAAAGTTTGTGGACACCCCTCCTAATTATCGAGTTAAATTGTTAGATCTTTTTGATTTTTAAGTCACATTCATTGATATTGAATGCATAAAATCAAGCAATCAAGCAACTCCACAAACACTGCCTGTAGAATGGGTCGTACTGAAAAGCTCATTGACTTTAAAGGTGGCATGATAATTAGCCTATAATCATTAATGCCAAGCATCAGGTGGAATGGTGTAAAGCCACTGTTGGAAATGTGTTAAAAGGGTGAAACGCACATCACTGTCTGGCAGTCTGATGTCTGAATTTGGGTTTGGCGGATGCTACCTTTAATGAAAACACTGAAGTTTGGTGGAGGAGGAATAATTGGCTGGGGCTGTTGTTCAGGGTTTGGGCTAAACTCCTATGTTCCAGTGAAGTGTAATGTTAACACTACATCATAAAAATAAATTTTATACAATTATATGCCTTCATATATGCCTTTGTGGCAACAAACTAGGGAATGCTCTTTTCTGTTCCAGCAAGAGGTTTGTAAAAACATGGTTTGGTGAGTTTTGTGTAGACTCCAGTGTCCTGCACAAAGCCCTGACCTCAACCCAATCGCACATCTCTGGGATGAATTGGAACACTGATTGTACGCCAGGTTTTTTTGTCCAGCATTTGGTGCCTGACCTCACAAATGCTCTTTTGACTGAATGGGTACAAATTCCCACAGACACACTCCAAATTCTTGTGGAAACCCTTCCCAGAAAAGTGGAGGCTGTAAAAGCTGCAAAAGGAGGGGGGATTCATTTTAATGCCCATGGTTTTGGAATGGGATGTCCAATACGCGTATATAGGTGATGGTCAGGCATTCCCATACTTTGGCCCATATTGTGTATATAGTGTAATGTATAGTATAGCTATCTCTGTGGGCCTCTGCAGGACTGCATGATGACGAGACTGTGTAAATAGGCAGGCTGGGTGGGATGAAGGCTCAAAGGATTTTCCGTTACGATTCCTGATGACTTTAGCATGTCCTACCAAACAGTCACATCAAAGAGAATGCAAGGCTTTCCCAGGCTATACTGTTATTGTTTAGGCTCAGCATAGTCTTTTATAAAATCTGAATTAATGTACTGTATAGATTGTATCTATACATCTGATATGGCTATCCTATTCCTATAGAAAAACAAAAATGGAAAAAGCTCACTTGCCTCATAAAATTATCATATCAGATTTTTCGCATAGGTGGAAGCTTATCTGTTGTTTTCTATAGTCTTCTTTTCAGTTACAGAAAAGATGTAAACATGTTGATTAAGGCACAGAAACTAAATCTCAGGATTAACAACATTCAAATCAGATAATTAATACACACATCTACAGATGCAGAACAAGAAGGATGTTGTAAACTGTCAGAGTGACTTTTTAAAAGGCTGAATTCTTAAAATGTTTTTAAAAAATTAAGAGGAAGAAGAAGAAATAAAAAGTCCTTTTGGCTTTTAAAACAAGCATTTTTTCACCACTCTGTCAGACCTGAAAAAGGTGCTTCTTCCATTCAGACTCAGATTAATGGAACTTTGCAAATTATTGTGGATCTTGATTAAAACAAACAAAAATAAAAAAAGTCAAAATCATTTTAAATGTTAATAGTTACAAATTGTCTATTTAATATTCATACATCAGACGTACATTAATTTTCTTTGTTGTTACAGCCTGTTAAGCCTAATCATGCTGTCATGTTTAGCAATAACTCCAGTATGTGTGTGATTGCAGAGGGATTGTGGTAATTACTCCTGTGGATTCTTGTCAGAGCTGTGTTTACTCTTGAACCTGATTGAATTTGCTTCTGCTACACATTCCTCAGAATCTCAGAAGGTTAGAAAAGATTTCCATGTACTGAATAAAATCCACGCAAGTAACTTTTCAGTTAATTGTGTGTCTAATGTTCCTGTCTTCCTAGCATTATCTAGTGTAATGTTTCCCAATTCTGGTCTTGGAGTCCTCTGCCCTGCACATTTGAGAGTTTTCTTCACCTTGAAATAGACTGGATGTATGAATGGATGTGATAATCTGCCAAAATGAATATGTTGAGGAGTCTAAAGAAATACTATCATACATATACTTCTGAGTTCAAAAGGCTAAAAAAAAGGCATTTGTTCATCATGTGATCTGGAGGTTCCAGTGGTGCAAGGTTTAATGTTGTCCCTGGTTAAACACATGTCAGTGCTTCACTACTCTCCAACTATAAAGCATAATTCCACTGATGGTGAGAAGACATTCTGTACTGCCACCTAGTGTTACTAAAGGCCTCTAGCTAGATTTTTTTTTATTGCCAGAATTGAGGTAAGCAGTGTTTAAAAGATCTAATCAGTTCTAAGATAGCTTACTGATACAATGTAAATGATGATAGTATACTTTACCACAAATATTTAGGTGGGTTTACTATTGTTTTTCAAAAAAAAGATTTTTTCTCAAATAACATTTCTGAAAT
>JBBPDA010000001.1:37422059-37434215 GCA_037974385.1 Arnoldichthys spilopterus
GTGTGTGTGTGTGTGTGTGTGTGTGTGTGTGTGTGTGTGTGTGTGTGTGTGTGTGTGTGTGTGTATGTATGTGTGTGATCAGCTATGTGGCCATCATGCAGCAGCTTTATGCTAATGAGGAGAACAATACTCGCTCATGCCTGGAGACTCATTCAGCCAAAGGCACAGCCTCAGCTCCACCCTGCACAGCCACACACCCATCACACTCACAAAAGCTAAACATGCTTTTGCTGCATACACAGGTATTTCACAGTCTCATCTGTGGCTCAAACTGAGGTCAAAACCCACTTAGGTCCTATTGCTCACTCCCATAAGCTTCTAATAGCTTAATTGTGAGGAATGTAAGGAGGTGTATTCAGTCTGTATTTGATCATAAGCTGGAGGAAAGAAAACTGTATCTGTAACGTAATCCACTGCTGCAAAATGACTTATACATTATTATAATTTACACTAGGCCAGCGGTTCTCAAATCTGGACCTTAAATCCATATTCCACTCCTGGATTTTGTAATCACCAGTAATGATCTGAACTGTTGATATAATTCATTGGCCACCTAGAGTCATATATACTGGTGATAACAAAATGCAGGATCAGAAAACAGAATCAAGGTCCAGATTTGAGAACCTCTGCACTAGGCTGAAGAACTCCCAGAAAATAAAATGCTACTGACTGAAATATGTAAATGAGCTCTGTTGTGATTGGCTGCCCTGTATACAGTAAAATGCAAAAGTCTTGGGCGCATGCAAAAATAATCATTATAAGCTGTTTATCTGGGCAGTGTTTGTTTTCTCAAAAACACAAATATTAGAGCAAATACAAATTTGTAAAACAGTAAAACAGTGAACAGTGATTTTGTATCAGTGTTTTGACTTGACCACTCCCAGTGCTCTCCTACTGGATGCCCAGAATTACTTGTAGTTTCCATCAAATCACTGGTTTGGGCTCAATCGGTCCTTCAGTAGATGAAATCAGGTGCTGATGGAACTTCACACACATCTAAGCAGTGACTGGAGGCACTGAGGAGAAACCTGGAGCCAAACCTTTGTCTCAACAACAACTTTTTACAAACAAATCATTCTTTTCACTGCGTTCCTGTTTGTTTACATTTATTCCAGTGTTCACTAAAACTCTCAGATAAATGGCTTTAAACTATTAACAAAAATGCCAAAGGTTTTGGCACAGTACTGTATATTTCATAATTCGAAATGCACAGTCAGCTTTGGATGGGCTGCAGCGCTGTAGGCGGAGTAGGTGAATATATGTAAATAAATGTATTTTTGAGGCATAAAAACTATGCGTTCAACACAAACTTGACACAGCTCCAAACTCACATGTTGCTTTTCAAGACTGGCGGTAGGGAGGAACATTCCCAGAAAATAGACCCATACTGTGCAGTTCAATGAGTAGAGCAGTGAAGTGTGCATCTGTAAGGTGAAGTTCAGGTAACAGCCGGACTGTGGTGCAGGCTAAATTATGAGGGGTCACTAAGGACGAATACAGAGCTAATGCTAGAGGCTTCAGGCATAGCCGCTCATTTCACTCTGATTGTCAGTGTCTGTACTGTACGTTGAGGATAAAGATGCTGGCCTCGCAGTAAAATACGCTTCATGAAATTTCCCTTAGATTGGGGGGTCTTTAATGGTGCTGCTGCCTCGCGCACTGCGCTGACCTTCAGGTCGTCGCTCGTGTTCGCTGCGCTGATTTGCCCCCAGCACGCGCCCGTCTTTGGCCCGCGGTGGCCGCGTGTGTCCCGTTTCACAGTGGAGAGGTCAATTTGCTTTTCAAACGCAAAAAGCCTGTGACGGCTGGGCAGACGCTGCCATTGTGTTGAGAGATGAGAGCCCTTCTTATTACTTATGTATGCGCGAGCCAGCTGATTGCTAAGTCGAGTTAAACTACCGAGAGAGACACGTGCCCATTAAACCGCGGTCGGCGCGCGCGACAGCTCGTTTTATTTATGGCGCCGGTAAATCAAACTGCAGATACAGAAGAGTAGCAGGAAGGGAAACGAGAGCAACAGAGAGGCCAAAACACTGTTTATGTTATGTTGGAGCACTTTCACTGGTTTATTCTTCGGGAACGTTTCACACTGTTTAAAGGTGCTGCTGTGTTTCACAATGTAGAGAAATAAACAGAAACACAAACCTGTTTTGCTCTGAACAGCAATCGCCCAAACTTCTACACAATCAGCCAACAACCACCCAACCAAACAACTAACAACTACTCAAACAAATAGTCAACAACCTCCACAACCACCCAAACAACCAATCACAACTCAAATAATCAGTCAACAACCACCCAACCAACAACATCTCAAAACATCAGTCAACAACCACCCAAAGAACCAACAACCCCTCAAACATATAGTCAACAGCCTCCACAACCACCCAAACAACCATTCACAACTCAACTAATCAGTCAACAAACACCCAAACAACCAACAACCACTTCATTAATCAGTCAGCAACCTCAACAACCACCCAAACAACCAACAACCACTTAAATAATCAGTTAACAACCAACTAAACATCCAGCCAAACAACCACTCAGTCATCAAGTCAGCAACCACCCAACCAACAAAAAACAATCACATAATTAAGAAATTAAACAACCACCCCAACATCCAGACAACCAACACCCAACCAAACAACCACTCAATCATCCAGTTAGCAATCACCTAAAAAACAACTAACCAGCCACCCAAAAACCCATCCACCTAATTAACCATCCAGTCACCCAAAGAACCAACCATCCAACAATTAAATAAACAAATCGACAAGCCAATTAACCAATTAATCAAACATTTTTTAGTTTTTTTTTCATCCATCCGCAACTTAAAATGATCAAAGCTTCAAAGCTTTAAACAAACAAATGAACTAATCATCACATGGTAAAGTTATCAAAGTGCCAAAACAAACAAACAAACAGAATAAAGTAAATCCCTGTCGCATCATCACATTTATTAAAGATGCATATGTACATAAAGCGTATACGTATTAAAGAAGCTATAAAATCACTGATAATATTATCAAATAAAAAACTGTGTTCAAGTCTCAGCGGCTCGGACACAATCTTCAGACGCTCTGAATAAAAGCCACGTTTTGTTTGGGTGTAGTGTGTAAAGTGCTGTGTCCACACTGGTCAGGGCGGTGGGGTGCAGTTCTCTGAGCCTCTTTGGGCGCGTGTTGCTCCTCCTGCGCTGAAAAGCAGCGGAGCGCGAGCGAGAAGCGTCCCGCAGCGGCTCCTCTTCAGGGAGGGGCTCGAGGGGGAATTAATGCAATAAAAGCGCAGGTACATCTGCTCAGCAAATCGGCAGCTTTTCCTCTGTACCCCCCCTCCTCCTCCTGCCTCCTCCAAGCCCAAAGTCTTTCAACCCTCCCCCGGGCAATTCCACAGAGATTCTCTCCGCGCCTGATTGGACGAGGATGAAGCGGCGAGGGGCGAGAACAATGGCATCATCCCCCCTTAAAAAGAGTGCAGCTATGTAGTGAGAGGGGAAAAAACGCAAAAACACACACAAAAAACCAAAACATTGCTGGGCAGGGAGGTGGGAGGCAGGCAGGAGTCACACCCATATCTCCTCGAACCAAAAGGTAGCGTCCGCAGCCCTGGATCACGCGCAGCCCGTGGCGTTTCCTCTCCAAGTGCCTTCGCTCGTGTCTGCCCGCCGCCGCCGCCGCCGCCGCCGCCGCCGCCATGCCCAAAGGCTTCCTGGTGAAGAGAAATAAGCGAGCGGCCCTCGTTTCATACCGGATCCGCTGCGATGAGGATGCTCAGGCTACCAGCGGCGCTTCGAGTCCGGACACGGTCGTCGCCGCATCCTCGTTATCGCCATCATCATCATCACCATCCCCACCATCTTCATCATCATCCCCACCGCCGCCCGCGCTACCGGCCCCGCCACTGCCGCTGCCACCGTCCTTGTCGGACGCGCCTCTTCCGCTTCATGCCCGCGCCGCGAACCCTCGGGTGCAGTACGGCACCCCGGAAGTCGTGTGCCAGCCACTGTACAGCCCCACGCGGCCCGTGAGCAAGGAGCACGAGCGGACGCGCTACTTCGAGCGGAGTTTTAACCTGGGCTCGCCCATCTCCGCCGAGTCCTTCCCCTGCACCCCCGCCTCCCTGACCGGCCTGGACCACCTCATGTTCGCGCCCGTGGACCTGAAGATCGGCACGAGCCGCAGCAGCCGGACAGGGAGCACGAGCGGCACGGCGGGCACCAAGCGGCCTCCGGCCGAGGGCGGCGAGCGGAAGAGCAAAGGCAGCGCCAAGAAACCCAAAGCCATGCGCAAGCTCCACTTCGAGGACGAGGTGACCACGTCTCCGGTGCTGGGGCTGCGGATCAAAGAGGGGCCGGTGGAGCCCAAGCCGCGCGCAGCCGCAGGGTCCTCGTCCGCGTCGGGCAGCGGCAAACCGCTGGGCGAGTTCATCTGCCAGCTGTGCAAGGAAGAGTACGCGGACCCGTTCGCACTGGCGCAGCACAAGTGCTCGCGCATCGTGCGCGTGGAGTACAGGTGCCCCGAGTGCGACAAAGTTTTCAGCTGCCCGGCCAACCTCGCGTCGCACCGGCGCTGGCACAAGCCGCGCGCGCAGGCGCAAGCTGCCAATAAAGGGGACACCTCCAAGCCGCCAGCCGCCCTGCGAGCCTTCCCCGGAGCGGGAGCCGTCACCAAGGAGGCCGGCGCGGAGCTGGCGCGCCAAAGAGATCCCTCCTCATCCTCCTCCTCGTCGCACATCTCCTCTTCGATCTCCCCGCGGAGCCCAGGGGGCTTCGAGTCCGAGTCCGGGTCCGGGTCCGAGGACGGCCGCAGCGCCAAGAACTTCAAGCGGCACGCGCACAAGCCGGCCAGAGCGGAGAGCCCGGACAGCGCGGGATCGTCGGGCGAGGACGCGCCAAGCCCCATCCCGAGTCCGAATCCGAGCCCGAGCGTTCCGAGCGCGTCCGAGCGCCTTCTCGCGTGCCCCGTGTGCGGCGAGGGCGCCGCCGGCGGCGCGAGCCTAGAGCGCCACGTGCGCCTGCTGCACGCGGCCCACGTGTTCCCGTGCAAGCACTGTCCGGCCACTTTCTACAGCTCGCCAGGCCTCACCAGGCACGTCAACAAGTGCCACCCCACGGAGAAGAGGCAGGTAGTGCTGTTGCACGTGCCCGTGCGCCCCGCGTGCTGAACAGGGAGCGAGGGGAAGTGTGTGTGTGTGTGTGTGTGTGTGTGTGTGTGTGTGTGTGCGTGAGAGAGAGAGAGGAGGGTAGAGAGACATAAAGAAAAAGGAAGCGTAAACAAAGCAGCGGCCTTGAATCTGCGGCTTCAGACGGTCTCTATCCTCAGATGTTCCCACCACGCCGAGCAGCCTACAGAGGAAGAGGAGGAAGTATTAGTTTGGTTGTGGAATGGTATTTTTCTATCCGTGTTCTAGCTTCTAGACCTAAGATAACGTCCAACTTCGGTGTACCTCCGTGAAAAAAAGCCTCGAATTCACATGCTGTGCGTTTCCCTCATCCGTAGCTTTAATCTATAGTGTGTGAACTGCAGGACGCGGGGACTCCCCTCCTCCCCTCCTCGTGCGGGAGAGGATCGGATCCCTTTAGCATTATAGAGCCACAAATGCCTTTAGAGAACCACGTCAAACTCTCGCTGTACAACTGCCTTAAAAAACTCGGTGTGTACTGATTGTTTTTTTGGGTTTTTTTTGATTCTTGAATGTCTGCACATATTTACGATTTACTATCATTTTGTTGTCTGTAAAATGCCTGTAAAATGTCTCAATCGTAATATTTTATTTATTTATGTATTTATTTATTATTTCCACCAGTCGTCACGTGAATGATTGTGAGTTGATTCGTGCGTCCTATTGTGTGCCCCTCTGGTAGCCAAACTTTGATTTTGTGGTCAGGTTTATGAGTTCTGTAGGCCTGTGTCTTCAAGTGGACTTTACTCCTCAGCTCTTGTAAACGTGAAGCTCTTATAGATGCAATCCTTTTTCTATGAACAGCTTATTTTCATAAATGTTTGCTACTAGCGCTTTAAATGTCCATACTGTGCTGTCTACTGAAATAATAATAATAATAAAAAAAAAATATTTTCAAAATTAAAGACAATCTCACAGTGAATTAATATTGGGATTATTAAAGCTTGGGAGCGTTCCAAATTTCACGAAGGCAAAATGAATAGAAATGTATATATATTTACTTGTTTTATGTCCTTTGTGAGTGTTTATGCCCTGCTGTTCCAGGCACTTTTGTCCTTTTCCATTAATTGTCTATTTGTAGCCAATTTATTACTATAAAAAGGCCAAAATTAAAAAAAAAAAAAAACATCCAAAATGATATTAAGCATAAACACATTTTTAAGAAAAACTACTCTGGGTCCAGCATTTACACTTTTGGGGCCATTTAGAAAGAATAACGGAGTTGTACAACTCACAACTACAGCTTCATTGGCTGAAGACGGAGTTTCAGCCCCGTTACTCAGTGTGAGAAAGGTTTCACAGCTCTACATGTTGGAGTGTGTCCACCTGTAGTGTGCGGAGCAGGAGGCTGCTGTGCCTGCTGGAGAGCAGAGGGGAGACAGATGGGACATGGGTCAAGTTACTCTCACTGTTCCCTGGGCTCTAGCTAAAGAGCAGGGCAACCTCTAACCCCATCAACCCCCACCCCACCCACAGCCCACCAACCTGCCAGTGCATGCCAGCCTGGAGCGCAACAGTGGTCCCACCATTTCAAGCCCACGCAGCAGAGTCCATGTGCAGAAATAAAGATTTTTTTTTTTTTAAATAAAGAAAAAAGTTCAGCAGATTCTAGGGAGCTAGTGTGTTTTAAAGCTTAACATGTTAACGATTACAAATGGATTCACAGTCTACAGAATGATCCTCCTCGAATAATAAAGTCAGTGAATAAGTCGTCAGAAACAAAAGACACGTATTAACATCTCAATAAACTTAAACAGCTCCAAATAATTCCACATTAATCACCACAAAAACACACTGCCATGCACCCAATGATAATTCATGCCTTTCAGTACTATGGACATAGGTATTCAGTCAAAGAAACTAACTGAAGTACATATGCATGCGAAAGCAAGAGCAACACTAGACATTTGAACATGTAAATGTGTTATTATAGGAAACTGGAATTTTAAGCTATTTAACAAGTCATTAAAGCAAGCAGACACATTAAAGAAACACACAGAGTGAATCTCAAATTGATTTAATGAAATGTTCTGATTTGTACATTTCTAGTAAAGATAGAATGATTACTTTTTCATTAAAAACAGTCTGATATGTTAACAAGTCATGATGAAATCTTCAAGCTTTTTTCTCAACATCTTTTACAAAGATTATATTACAGGCATTAATATATTTATATCCTTCAGGATTTGGAGCCCTCGCAAAAAAGGGACACAATGTAAAAGGAAAACAACTAATGTGGAATAAACACAGCTGTCACTTTACTTGAGTTCGACCAGTTGCAGTAAGACACATCCCTGGCAAAGACCACATCAGCACCTTAAAACCCAAACACCTATGAAACTTACAGAGAACCCAGATGAAACCTGCTGGACAAGAGTGAGAGTCTTCACTACAGAGGCTGGCCTCATGACCCTGCCTTCACAGTTCAGGGAAGCTACAAATAGGCAGGTGCACTCGTGGCTTGGATGTGGGCTGTTTGCATACATTCCTCACGATTCTTCATTCAAAAGGACATAAATATCACTCCTATGTTCTCTATTTTTCCTTGGAGGAGGAAGAAGAAAAAAAAAATAACGGAGTCAAGAAACAGAGAAAGAAGTGTGTACAGGTAAGGCAAAGTAGTGCAACATGTGTACTGTTGCAGCTTGGGCGGAGCTTACTGAGCGTGTAACACCTGGCCTCCATGGCAGCTAGGTCACTAAGGGAGCAGAAAGAGGGTGTGAGGGTGCTGGCAGCATGAGGCTGCCAGTGTAAGAGAAAGAGAGAGAGAGCGCGAGAGAGAAAATAAATAGAAAAAAGAAAAGGGGAAAAAAAAAAAGAAATAGAAGTGCATGAGAGAGAAGCGCTGGCATGTGCCCCATTTCCCTGCTGGTATGGTAGAGGGTACTCAGAATGGCAGGAGAATGAAGAGGAGCAGGTGGAAGAGCACTGCCATCCAGAGATCCAATCAGACACAAGCGCTCTCACACAACACTGAAATGTATGGAAGCGTCCCTGAAGCCCTCTGCCGCAGTCACACAGACGAGCGCACTCTCCAGCATGGCAACCATGGAAAGCAGGAGAACAGGGGCAAATAAGGAAAAAAAAAAAAAAAAGCCAGCACAGACAGGGAAATATGGACAGGTATTGCACAGGCACTGTGTTAGCGGTTAGAAGCCCCCTTCCAGAAACACACACACACGCACACGCACACACGCACACACGCACACGCGCACACACCAGTGCATGGAGTTAAGATTCACCTGAGGCTCCGGTGGCAATGTCATTTAGTATGAAGTCAGGCATACGTCATATTATGATGGCAGATATTATTCTGTATATACAATAAGAAAAAAAAACCGAAATAAAATGTAAAGTAATATACATCCAAGCATTAAAGAGGAAAAGCAACAAACAGCTCTAAACTATCATCAGAGTGCAACTACAGCACTGTAGGAAACATTGGAATGTCATAGTAGCATTACGAGACAAAAACAGGACTTATTCAATTTACAGATCATGAACGAAGGTTCATCCAACACACGGACATAACACAACACAACACAATTACAGATGGAGCCGTTTCAATCCAGCATAGTTGCATAAATCAAACGCATAAAATAATCACTCCAGTCATTTAAAAGGAAATGATCGCACACAAATCCCAGATCCCAGGCCATTTCAATGCTTTCCTAGTTCGACAGATCACCCAGATTGCCCCCCCCCCCAGACGTGCGTGTAGTATTAAAGTCTCTTTTTTACCACAAAAGAGGCACAATTTCAGTTCAGAACTTAAACAACCAGTACATAACTTTCTGGGCTGTTAAGTTTGCTACTATGTCGACTAAAGAGGAGTCCACATGTGCTACGCTTTGCACATGAGTGGTGCATGTGAGTCCACGGCCCTCTATAATGTCTGAAATTCTTATGAACCTCAAGTACCCCCTGTCTTTCTAAAGGAAAGGACTGAATGGGGGTCAGTGCATGAATAAAACTAGTATTTCAAAAAAAAGTATTTCAGTACCCCCTCCTTCACAGCTGAGACATTTGTTAAACTTTCAGTGTTTAAGACATCAGGAGCTTCAGTTTAAAGGGTGTTCACATTGTGTTTTGTGGCAGAAAATGTCATAGAAACAGAAGTTGAATACATTATTTTGGTGTATGGGTGGCTGCATCAGGTCGAAGAACCAACGATAACCAAAGAATGCAGGGAGGACGTCTTGCACTGGGGCTACACCTCCAGAGGAGTGTGTTTCTACATTATGTTCAGCAGGTCAAAGTGCTTCAGGCAGATGCTGTCACTAATTGCTGTGCTCTTTGTTTCGTGATAAACATTCATAGACGTCAGTTTAAGTAATCCAGCTGGTTTGCCGTACGATTTTACTCCATAAACAATGAAGGAAACGGCAAATCGGACCAAGTTCCCAACTGTAAGTGCAGCAATTCAAATTACTCAACCTCGAAGAAGCACCGCATTAGTGTGACAGCAGACCCATCTCCCATTGTGACCAAAAGTCAAACAAAAATGGCAGCAAATATCAATCAGAAATTACTGTACAAACCAAAATAAATCCAGTTTTAAGTGACAAGAAAAAAGCAGGAAAAAAAACAGCACACACATACATTCATACATACATTCACATACACACATGCGGCACAGTTGAAACACGCTGCAGTCAGAAGGGGCTTGAAGTGGTTATTGGCATAAGGTGGAGCTCAGTTGGAGGACTTGCTGATGGCGCTGGCTGAGCGGCGAAGTTTTCCAGAAACACGGTTCTTGGAGGCGCGGGGCAGGGTGGGCGACACCTGCTCAGTGGACTCGCTGGTTGTCACAGTAACGCTGAGCTCAGTGCTGGTGCTGCCACTAAGGGAGCCTGAGGAACGGCAAGCGACAAGAAAAACATCAGCCACGGTGCTACAACCGAGAGTCACCTGACACACATGCTAACGTGGCAATGCAACTGTTCGGTGACTGCATGCCAATAATGCTTTGAAAGAGTCTCTAAAGGCCAGAAATCAAAGCCTAACTTATAGAACTTAGGTTGAGGTTTTCTGATTCTCTCATTATTTGTTAAAAAATATATAAAAAAGATGAAAGACACTACCATTCAGACTGGAATCAATGCTTTAAAAGATATAAAACAACTTTTTATTGCAGATACAAGCACTAATGGAACCCTGATGCTCCGTATTCGAAGTTGTCAATAAATTTCGCTACAGATTTTTACAAGAAAATCAAACTGTAAAAAAATAACTTAAAATAAAACATTATTTGGCATGTAATAAGTTGTTCCCAACTTTAAAAAAAATAAATTTTATATCCAGTTTATAATATAAAAATGTACATTTTTGCATATAAATTGAATTACATTAAAAAGTACATTAATATGAAAAGTGATTATAAACTTCTAAATGGTAGTGTACATAAATTAAGGCAGGTCACATCATGAATTTCCATGAAAAAAGTAAAAGGTAAAAGTGAACAGGTTTCTTTCAAAAGTAGACATATGTATAACGGGATTTTATGTAGTGTGATATTTATATCCAGTAAATATTTCAGCTCAGTTCACTCCTTTATAAAACTAAAGTTAATATCTAAACATCTATTTGGAACATTTACAAGTTGCAGGTTTTCATGAAATTCTTTGCTTTTTTTTTTTTTTTTTTTTTTTTTAATTTAAAGAAAGTCCAAGATGTGACCTACCAGGCCTTGATGACTTGTAGCTGAATGACCCTATGTTCAGCACACAGAGGACAAAGTGCTACTTGGTTTGCGATTTCACATTAAGCCTTTATAAATGTAGGAATCGATCAAATTTGCAGTAGTTCATCTACTGCATGCGCTTTGCTGAAAAATCAGAGCGGTTTTTGGCACCGTTACGTGAGCAAGACAACACAGTTGATCTGGCTGCCCATCGTCTTGAAGGCTGAAAACTGAAAAAAGCATTCTGCTTTGTAAAGATGGCATCTGCTTGGCTATTTCCTTTCTGTCTTTCTTTTCTGCCATTTTCTCTGGGTTTTTTTTTCATGGACATCTCAAGTTACGGAGAGCAGATGGTGTGGGGAGCATGCACTCAGTGGAGAGTCCACAGACTCCCTGCCCTCCACTCCAGGGCTTCTCTGAGAGAAGGGGGGGGGGGGGGGGGGACAACACCCTGCTTCTGAAAGGATAAAGGAAGGGGTGAACGAGCACTGGGAGGTGCTCCTCCCAGGCATCATCCACACACTGCCTCTGTTAAAGATGCCCTGCATACAGGATGCCAGCAGTGAGGAGGGAGGTTCACTGATAGAGCTCTGCTGTGATGTGTGTGTGATTGCTCCTTCCCAACTCTGGCTGTTTACAGTTCACACACTGTTCTAGTGAACCCTTTATTTAATACAGTCACCATTTCTATTAAAAAAATTATCCTTTTAGCTGCGCAAGATGTGAGAGAACAGAAGGAACTGAAAACAGGAAATGATTCGAGTTACACAAATCAAGATTCAATGTGGGCTTAGTGTTTTTAACAAACAAAATACATACACAACAAATCATACACTGTGCTTATGTAAAGAGAGAGCGAGAGAGAGAGAAAATAAGTGAGAGAGAGTGAGGGAGAGAGACAGAGTGCGAGAAGAAAAAAGGAAAGACAGACAAAAGGGAGAGATTTAAACAGAGTGAGCGAGAAAGTGAGGAAGAGAAAGAGAGTCAGAAAAAGTGCAGAGTGCAGAAAGAAAAAAGAAAGAAAGATAAAAAGGAGAGAGACTCAGAAAAACTGAGTGAGCGAGAAAGAAAGAGAAAAGGAGAAAGAGAGAGAGACAGAGAGAGAGAGAGAGAGAGAGAAAGAAAGAGAGAAAGAGAGAGAAAGAGACAGAGAGAGAGACAGAGAGAGAGAGAGAGACAGAGAGAGAGACAGAGAGAGAAAGAGACAGAGACAGAGAGACAGAGACAGAGACAGAGACAGAGACAGAGAGAGAGAGAGAGAGAGAGAGAGAGAGAGAGAGAGAGAGAGA
>JBBPDA010000001.1:37465433-37476868 GCA_037974385.1 Arnoldichthys spilopterus
TGTGTGTGTGTGTGTATGTGTGTGTGTATGTGTGTGTGTATGTGTGTGTGTGTATGTGTGTGTGTATGTGTGTGTGTCTACATGTCAGGCTGACCGGCTGCCTCCTGACACTGAGGCCTTGAACGGCCAAGCCCTCCAAATAACTGCATTACTAGCACAGCCAGCTGCTCTGCCCCCCAGCACTCAATTGAATTCAGGAATTCCTCTCTTTTTCCTTTCTGTTTCCCTTCCTTTTACCCCTCCCCCCCGACTGAAAGTTGCATTTGTAAATTAGAGGGGTAACTTCCTGCCTGGCCATGGCTGATAAAGCGGCCCTTTCACCCCTCCCTTTTCAGTCGCCCGCTGTACGTTCGCCCCCAGAGAAGGAGCAAAGCAATTACAGGGCCCCCGGCCCAAATGAATCGAACACGGCTCGCAGCACACACCGTTCCACCACGAGCTCACACACACACACACACGCACCTCCACACTGCTGGGCCACGCCTTTGGCACATTCGCCAAGCAGGGGAAGAAAAAAAAAAATCGAACGTGGCTGAGATGGACTAATGCGAGCGCTAACAGTGAGTGGGTTTAGCAAGATCCTCCTGATGAATTTCCTCTCTGCGGGCGAGCGCATGATCAGATTGGGCCATGCTCGCGAAGCAGGAGCCCAGTGGCTCATTTTGCCAGTGTTAACGCGCTAACGCCTGTCGATCGCTTCCCTGCCGGCATGGGCGGAATTCGATAGTGGGGCCCCGCTGGCATCCGGCAGGCCCCTGGCCCTGGCGGAGTGAGTTAATGGGCTGATCGGGGCCCAGGTCACAGCACACGCTGGAGTCAAGAGAGTCAGAACCATTACTAACACAGGACAGGCTTACTGCTCTCTTCAGCTCTACAGTGCTTCAGCGTGTAGCAGCCAAACAGAGCCCAGTAATCAACAGCACAGTCACACGGTCATGTCTCACACATGTCTGTCACATGCTTCATCATACTGATCCACTATCAGACAGGCATACCAGCTCAACATAAAAGTCCTAGGCAGGTAGGCTCCAAAATTGTATGAAAATGTTAGCATACTGTCTTTACAGGTAGCCAAAGGTAAATGTATGTGTGTTCTGAGAAGAAGCACTGCTCTGTGTTAATGTAAAGGGCAGATGGAATGCCACTGCAACAAGTTTGGACAAACCAATTGTACAACACGTTATGTTTAATTGACAATAGTTTGTGTGTGTGTGTGTACCTTTTTAGTGATCGAGTCATCAGAATCAGAGGGCATACGAGTGGACACATGAAAGATGACCTCCACGGTTGAGGTAGCGTAGTATGGTGCGGTGTTTCCCGTGCTGCCATTTCTCTGCAAACCACCCATGAACCCACAATGAGAAGCCAAGTCCACCTGACAGTGAGAGAGAGAGAGAGAGAGAGAGAGAGAGAGAGAGAGAGAGAGAGCACGAGAGAGAGAGAGAGCACGAGAGAGAGAGAGAGAGCACGAGAGAGAGAGCACGAGAGAGAGAGAGCAAGACAGAGAGAGAGAGCACGACAGAGAGAGAGAGCACGACAGAGAGAGAGAGCACGAGAGAGAGAGAGCACGATAGAGAGAGAGAGCACGATAGAGAGAGAGAGAGCACGAGTGAGAGAGAGAGAGAGAGAGAGAGAGATGGAGAGAGAGAGAGGGAGAACCAATCAGTGCTATTAAACTACTTTAAAAGCTGCAAACATTGTCACAGCTGTGTGTTTGTGGGTGAGACCATGTAAGAGACAGTGACCGGCTTTATACCTCCCATCCAAGTCCAGACACAAAGTCCTCGTACGCCTGGCTGCCCTCAGTATTAGACAATATGGAGAATTTATCCTCTTGGCCTTCACCAATGTAGAACACTGCAATCTTGTGGGTCTCCCGACTGAAACACATGGGCACAGATATCGAACTGTTACTGAAAGCCATTTCAGCGATCAGGACTCCACCAAACACTGAGCTGCATGAAGACGCTATGACAAAAGTCACAATAATTCTATGGAAATGCATGAGAGCCTAAGAAACAGTATAAGATAACAGGCAGGATATGTCTAATATAGGGTGAAAATGGAAATGTATAGTATGTATTTGTGTATCCCCGTTTCCATGCTTTGATAAAGGCTGTGAACCATGTTGCTACGGAAGCACCATGCCCTTGCACTGTGATGTTTGGCATGCTCAGACAGCGGTTGCTACGAGCATGGCAGGTATGTTCACAGGGGGAAACTGTGGGCCGATCCTGGGGGTATTCTTTAATAAGCCCCTGTAATTAGCCACTCTGAGTGCCTATTGATCGTTTTGGGCTGAGGAGTGCCGAGCTGTGTTCTGCCAGAGATGGGAAGGATTAGGCTGGCGGGGGGTTGAAAGAGAGGAGTAGCTGAGAGTGGTCTTAAAACATGTCCCACTAATAGCACTCTTAAAGGATTTAGCCTGCATTCTGCAGTCACACTGGGCATTGCATTAGGTGATTTTGTTCCCTAAATGCATGCTATAATTATGGTTTCGAGTGATCAGCATGATGCAATATTCCACAACAAACGTTGCTGCTTTACAAAAGATTTCACCCGGCTGCAGTTTAATCTCACTGTTTCAGGATCCCCGAATCACACGCTTCCCTTTTCCCTTTTTCATGAATATGCAGTCAGTCACTACTCAAGAGCGAGTTGGTAATTAGAGATAAAAGCACACATGCTATTAGATGCCACTACAACACTTAAAAGGAAGCAAGAGGGCATCTGAAACTTACCACTGCCTTGAATCCAGATTCTTGAGTTCTCGCAAAAGCTTGGAGTTCTTCTTCAGGAGATGAAAGCTTTTTCTGCAGTGCAATTACCCAGAGACAGACATTACCATCTGTTGAAAGTCCTTGCAGCTACTTCACATATTGCATTAACCCATTAATCTACATCATTCTCATATTGTCTCAAGGCTGTTGGTCATTCGGTTAGTGAAGACACCACCGAGCAGAAATTTGACACAACTGCAACTACTAAAGACTGGACGCATTCTGGTGACAAGGCCAAGTCATTCACCAACAGCCGGCCACTACCAAAGCTGCACTCCTCTTTCTAAATGGAGCATGAGGACCTAAATGGAAACGATCACAATGCTGTAGCAGAACAGAAAAATACCAAGGACATGCAAAGCCTGTCCTCTGATTCACATCACAAATGCAATAAAAAAAAAAAAAACAACAACAGAAGATTGGCGCTAGCGCTGAGAAAGTGAGCCATACTGAAAATGTTATCAATTGTGATAAAATGACACGTCATTTTGATAAATACTGATATTTTCAGCAGTTAAAACCAAAGGCATTTTACAGTAACATTCAGTTAAAGGACAGGTTCCATTTGCGCCAGAGGGGAGTGACGAAGCAAAGACAGAGCTATAGATTTATCCATCCATCCACTTCCTAAACTGCTTCTTCCGTTTCGGGTTGCAGGGAATCCCAGCCTACTGCGGGCCCAAGGCGGGGTACACCCAGGACAGGAGGCCAACCCATCGCAGGGCAACACATACAGACAACCATTTACACACACACACTCATACCCACGGGCAATTTACAAAATACGGTCAACCTACTGCAAACTTTGGACAGTGGGAGGAAACCGGAGCACCCGGAGGAAACACGCGAACATGGGGAGAGTCTGCAGACTCTGCACAGAAAGGCACCTGTGGCCAGCCCAGGGACTGAACCCAGGTCCTTCTTGCTGTCTCCCCATGTTCGTGTGTTTCCTCCGGGTGCTCCGGTTTCCTCCCACTGTCCAAAGTGGGATCGTATTTGACCGTATTTTCTAAATTGCCCGTGGGTACGAGTGTGTGTATGAATGGACGTGTGGCTCTGCGATGGGTTGGCCTCCTGTCCTGGGTGTACCCTGCCTTAGCCCCACAGTCAGCTGGGAAGAAGCAGCTTAGAAAATGGATGATTGGATGGATTTGCAGAGGATCCTCCCACTCTGATTTAGCTCACAACTGCAGTGAAAAGTACACATCACAAAAAAAAAAAAAACTAACCAATTCGAGAGAGTTCCACTTAAGTATTACCAAAATTAAGAAGAAAAAAAAATGTACCGACAAATTCTGATCATGTGCCACCTCAGTTTAAATTTACAGCATTCAGCAGACGTCCACAGACACTGGCAGACATCCACAGACACTGGCAGACATCCACAGACACTGGCAGACATCCACAGACACTGGCAGACATCCACAGACACTGGCAGACATCCACAGACACTGGCGGACATCCACAGACACTGGCGGACATCCACAGACACTGGCGGACATCCACATGTGTAACATACACAAACACATACCTGCGATCCCACGAGTTCATGCCCAGCTCATTGAGCAGCAGCCGGCAGAAGTAGAAAGGTGCTTTGGGCTCCTGCTGAGAGGGCTGTCTCTGGCTGGCTGCCCTGACACTGGGGTCTTCACTCCGCTTCCATGTCACTTCCTCTTCCTCCTGCTTTGCCTGTCTTTGAATGGCCTCAGCAATGGCCGCCTCTATGTCATGGTTCATGCCCATGGGTGGCGGTGCTGGCTGATTAAGTCTTTGCTGAGGTTGTGGCAGGCACTCTGGGCTGCTGATGCCCAGGTCTTCCAGTAGCTGATCCAGCACATCAACACTGTCCTCTAGCTCCACCTCAGAGGAGCATCTGCTGGTGTGAGATGAATTTGGTTTCGAGGCAGTGGTGACACGGTCAGTGTGGTGGTGTAAACACTCGCCTCCACCACTGCTACAGTGCAGGCCTGCTTCATCCAGGGTCTTATAAAGAACGCTACCATCCCACGAATACTTCCCAGAGATGTCCCGCACAATAACGCGGACTTCAGAGGCATGTTCTTTGGGGTCTGTGGGTGAGCCATCTGAGGGTATCTGCAGGTAAGACACAAGGGTGCTGTCGTTGAAGACAAATAGCTGTAAATTGGGACTCTTGAAGACCTCTGACGAAAGTTCAGACGATTCCACATAGGGGTTATCATGGTTTTCGTTCACCAGGCTGTGCAGTAGGGCTGGCCCACCGCTCAGTGGATGGTGCCCCAAATGGTTCACAAGATGCATCATTATCATCCTAGCGGTCAGAGGAATCAACTCCATGTTCCTTCGCTTTTTCTCTGTTTCAAACAGACACATTTTCATGAGTTTCTCAGGAAAAAAAATGTAGAAACATTTTAAAAGTTTAGTCAAAATTTAGATAAAATGATAGTACCTAAACTGGCTGGACCCATGCATAAGTTCACTTTCAGCTCTTAGAAACAACACTATCTTTTAGCTCTAATTAAAAATCTTCACTCCATTTTGGTATCTTTAAATCAAAGAGAACACATTTAAAAGATCTACTGTGCTTCCACAATGAAGAGGGAAAAAAACCCAAGGGCTGCTTTAATGAGCATCACACCTTTCACAGGGAGCGAAAAGGACTCACAGCTATGCAAAATCTAAGGATAGCTCAAAAGGAGAAGTCTACTGTTGTGATTAGCACATATTAAGACGCTCACATGGTGGCAGTGCCATCAATACCATCATCTCCATCAAAGTAGAAAAAGCTCTTTGGGAAAACTGCTGCACTGCATTAGGGATCCACAGGTCTTTGAAGTGAACTAATCAATAATGAGGTTGGGCACAGGAGTATTGCTCTTAAGTTGCTTTTTGGCAGGGGTTTGTTTTGTGTGTGGAGCTATAAAAGGTATATCTACAGACATCTAGGGTTTTAGCATTGCAAAAGGCAGCGTTTTTTTCCACCTTCTCTACAGATACACAAGTACAATCACAAAAGGCGGCTTCGGAAAGAATGGGAACACCTGAAAGAACCACTATGATATGCTGGGTACTGAGGAAAGGGGAAAGTGTCCAAAAATGTTACTTAATGGATGAGGCAAGGTCAAATATGGAGAGCAAAATTCATTTCTTAAATAATTGGCATAAATGGGCTCTCTTTGAATGGACGAGGAGGGACTAATGCACATCTCTTTCAAATGTTTCACTTCAGATTTTATCTAATATTTTTGAAAGAGGTCTTAATTCACAGCACAGGCAATATGAAACCACTGTTCGGCATCTTTGGAGCGGAAAACCATATGTTTATAGTCTTTACACGCTCCTTACATATACCACACAACACCACTTTAATAGCATTTGCTCACTTGTGTTAGAAATACACACGTAATATGCATTAAATACCAAAAAAATCACACAGATCTTGACACAAGCACAAGTTCTTAATGGTTTCTCAACTCTAGATACTCCCTAAAAAGATGAACCTGAACTCAGGGAAGCAAATTAAGCTTACCCTCGGCCACGGTGAGAAGACTGCCAAAGTCTCCTGAAGCATTGTGCATGGGTGGCGGCTCAGAACTCTTGACTTGGCCTAATGTCAGGAAAGGGTCGTAGTCTGTAGACAGGTCAGCCAGGCTGAGGAGGTAGTGGCTTTGCTGTGTGTGCAGATTGGAGCCTGATACACAACAGTGCAATACCTAAACAAACAGAAAACAACATTCATGGACAAGCTGGCCTTACTGGGCTGGAAAAAAAGCCTCTTCAGAGCCGGTTATGAGCATTTATTCGGTCACATACAAGCTTGGGCACTCTACTCCAGGCCTGTTCAGGATTACAGGATTGCATACACTTCCAGGCAGCAGAACTGGTGTAAAAGGCAGTTTGAAAAGCTATGGCGCATTTGCTAGCTTCCCATGTTTCAGTGCTCGCATTCATCGTCTCGGCTCTATTGAGCAATCAGGGAGATCTGGATAACAGGTGGGAACTGGCAATGACTAAGAAATGCAAATGTTGCCACACATGGATTAGTCTAGCTGAGCCCAACAGTAGACCACCATATGGAGGCAAGACATTATTTACTGAGTTAAGCCAGAAGACTCAATGAGAATTTTTTTTCCCGCCCAGAATAATAATCCATTCCTTATGCAGTATGGCAGCGTATGGATTTGCTTAAAACAGATGGTCATGTCTCTGTTGGCTGGACAAGATAAGACACGGTCCAGCACAGTTTATCACAGTTCTTGAACAGGGCCGTTCTGTGTGATTTAATTAAGACTTTATCCTTTGGCTCATTTTCAAACGCCACACATGCAAACAAGGAGCCCAGAAGCTGAATAAACATAATCCGATCTGACGTAAACCTAGATTGC
The DNA here is from genome assembly GCA_037974385.1 of Arnoldichthys spilopterus. NCBI lineage: Eukaryota > Metazoa > Chordata > Actinopteri > Characiformes > Lepidarchidae > Arnoldichthys > Arnoldichthys spilopterus. The sequence continues at coordinate 37,472,578 of JBBPDA010000001.1, forward strand.
TAGTTATACTGCCTTACTCTCCAATATCATGTTACCATCTCACCAGATCATGCCAATACCCCCTGGAGATAAAGACAGCATCTCTTCTTACTGTAGTTACTGTGGACTCCCCTAAACCTATCATGTTAACTTCCACAGAAAAGTCTTAATGAAGCTACATTCTAGCTACACAAATCCACCAAAACACATCCTAGTGAGGCATAATGTCAGTGCAGGGGCAACAGTGGCAATTAGTGTGGCAAAATGCTGCACCACTAATTCTTTTCAGAAGAGGAAAGAGAAAGCTAAATGTTTAGGATAAAAAAAAGAAGAAGAATGAGGCAGCTGCTCTACACAACTCCTAAGTGGTTGCTCTGACTGTTTGCTTAGTGACTAAGTAGCTCCCTTGCATAGCAACAGACTCATGGACAAGCGGAGGGTAAAGTGCACACATGGAGGCATTTGGAGGCACTGAATTCATAAACAAATTGTCTTCGCAAGAACATTCATTTTAAAGCTGCAGCACCGATAATAAAACGTCCACGAAAATCCCGAAGCACGGCTTGAAAAATTCAGCCCCATAGCGTGAAAACAGCACGACTCTCAGTGGACCTCGTAAGGACCCAAGTCTCAGCAGGCTCACTTCAGAAGGATTTTTGCACAGAACTAGGCCAAATTAAGCTTGTTGTCTAGAATAACAGTGTTTCATGTTAGCATGATCACAAACAGCAGATTAAGGCATGAGATATGCGCTTGCGTACACAGAGTCTAGCACTGATAAATGGGCAAATAAAGTAAACCCACTGTGCATATAATGACGAGCTCAAAATGATTAACCGTCATATGAGTGAAGGGGGAAAATAATGACATTTGTTCCATCCTTTTTGTCTTTGCACCAGGTGCAGTTTCTCTCATATGATGATGAGTTGAATTCTCAAGATCAGCATTCATTGGCAGGCTTATCAATTCAACAATAGGGCATTTAAATAATTTGGCCATTTTTTCCCTCGGAGCATGACATCTGCACAAAGGTCTGTGGCTGACCACATCTGCTCAACAGCAAGGGACTAATATCTCATTCAGTCTGCGCCCTGGCCTGCCCCTCATCAGCGTCTGATGACTAAATATGAGCTTTCTCCACTGGCCGCTGAGTGGATTTGCCATACTAAGAACCTTTGTTTAGGATCAGTGAAGAATATACAATATGTTCACAATAAGCCACGACTGTATTTGACATGTAAAGAAAAGCAATCGTATTCTCACTGAGTCGCTCTGAAGACCCTCGCTTCAGAGGATGCAGGAGCTACTCACCCTGTAAATGTAGTCCAACAGTGGGGCTTTCGGAGAGACAGGCTCATCCAGCGTGGTCATAGTGATGGGCTCCAGTAATATGGACAGTGGGACAGCCATGCACCAGTCAAGCAGGCACAGCAGTAGAGACACCATTAACTATTGCACAAAGGGGAGATGGGGGGAGGCAGAAAATAGCAGAAGACGAGATGGGTGGACAGTGTGATATTTGGGCTTCACAACACGTTGGCTGCTAATCATGAGGCTGGACTGAAACACTGATATCGCAGGAAGCTAGAAAACCCAAATAAGCCCAACATTTTGTGTGTTGTCCCTAAACAACCATAGACATTCCAGATCATATTCCAGCCATGTTCCCCAATGTGCTATTAATGTACTGCAACTGCAATATGAAAGTGACTTTTTGTCATTGTGAACACACTCAAGCAACACAAGGAAATGTGACCTCCGCATTTAACACTAGCAGCTACCCACAGCGCCCGAGGAGCAGTGTAGTGGGACGGTACCTTGCTCAAGGGTACCTCAGTAGTGCCCGGGCCGGGACTCGAACCCGCGATATTCAGGTCCCAAAGGCAGCGTCCTAACCACTAGGCCTGCACTGCCCTATGTATTAGACAACATGTCATGCTTCGGCTTGGGGAAGTTCGGGAGCTCACCTTTTTATCCCCCTCCACTGTAGAGTGCTCAGCACTGGGTAGAAGAAATGCGATGGTCGCTACGAAAATCTATAAAGGGAAGGAAACAAAAAAAGCCATTCACATCAAACATGGTTCTTCCGCAGTCAATGCACCTTAGTGAAAGAGGTAAATTATGTTCACATTTTGTTCTGTCAAAAGGAGGCCCAAATGCACATACTTCAATTATTCTTTTCGGGAGGGAGTGCTCCAGTTTCTGCAGGTGCTGCCAGTGACAGATCAGCAGCTGAAAGATGTCACAGGCTACGTGGGCCACTGCCTTATTCCCGAACTGCAAAAAAGCACGGAGGTTTTCATCAAAAAGGGTTTAATGAACATGCTTTTAATATCATTCACAAACTATGGCATTACAGTACGCTATAGCTAACATAAAGCACAACAAAAACTACATCAGACAACATGGGTTTCAGTTTAAGGGATTCTCACCACTGCCCTATCCATACGCTTTGATTTTTTTGGGGAATTTGGGGCAATACATTAAAAAAAGTTTTCCCTGAAATGCATGAAGGGCAGTGAAATAAGAGAAATGGCCAAAAATAACCCCCCCCCCACCCCCTCTATGTTTCTTTATACACTTTTTCCATGTCAAGTTGTACAGGAAAATGATTACTGGTCCGTTTTAGCAGGGAGGATGAGGGGAGGATGTACAAAAGCACAAAATGGGACGTATCATTTGAGAGTATGATGCTTAGAAATGATTCCATCATGTCCCTACTCTTCTCATACCCCCCCCCCCCCAAAAAAAAAAAAACCAAAACAAGCACAAAGTTCTACTGTCCCATTTTACAGGCTTTAAATAATCACTGATATTTCTGAACAAGTAATCAAACATTCATTCTCAAAATAACCATTAAAATCTAGAATATTTAAGCAAAGTGAAAGTGACTGTCATTGTGAACACACTCAAGCACCACAACAAAACGTGACCTCTGCATTTAACCCATCACACGTGCACACGTGGAACAGCGGGCAGTTATCAACAGCCTTGCTGAAGGGTACCCCAGTGGAACTTGAACCCGTGACTTTCTGTTCACATGGGCAAGGTTGTAACCACTGGGCCAGTTACACAGTCAGGCATAATGTCAAGCCCGACTTATTTAATCACTGTGGAATCGCTTAAACCTTCATAGTCATTTTAAGTGATTTTAAGTGAACAGCGACTGACAAAACATTACTTGCAGTAAATCATCTCCTAACGTGGAGATACTTTAACCTTCAGGCTCTGAAAAGAGAGATTCCGTTGATTGTTTATATTATATACAATGAATTTAGCACTGTATCCCTACGACAGGACTTCAGTTCATGTGACTCCGTCCTTGCAGACGCGAACACCCCTAATAAACACACCGCCACTTTCAAAACGAAGATCTGTGTGAATTCAAAACAGCAACTTCTTCATCCCTGAATTAAGAACAAAGGTGAACGGACCACCTCACCTTTAATGTGACACCCAGCACGTTGATGGCGTCTTTTACTTGATGGTGAACGTTCTCTTGCCCAAGCTCCTCACATACCCAGAGACCCAGACTGCAGATAGCGACACATCTACAGCACAACCAAGAGTCATCACACAGTACGCAGAGTATAGTGGCATTATCAGAGACACACACACACACACACACACACACACACACACACACACACAGACACACAGACACACAGACACACAGACACACAGACACACAGACACACAGACACACAGAGAGAAATAAGCTTGTTTCTTAGTGAGGACCATCAAAATGACTCTATTGTTTCTGAATGACTCAGAGGTGGACATGCTCTTGTGCTTTGGATCATGGTCTTGCTGCATAAGCAACCTGCTGTAGAAATGGCTTTAGCCATTATTTACATATTTCTGAACAATTTTCCTCATCTTTTCAGATCGTGATCATGGCATATCATGCAGCTTTTTGAAAGCCCTTAGCCTACTTCACACTGCTGCAAAGGTTCCACTGAAGTGACGTTTAGATTGAACACTGGGATTAATTAAGATTCGGTGCATCTCGTCCTACTGATCCCAAATTAAGCAATTACTAAATTTGCTTAATTAGCTGACTGAGTACCTAAGGGTCGATTACTTATTCCACATGCAGCCAGCTGCCAGATTAGATTTTCCTATGATAGTAAATGGCAGATTTGAACAGCACTTTCTGTTTACTCAGTTTTTCTTTGTCCTATATGTAAAATGTTGTATGACAATATAAAACTATTTTTAGTTTGACAAATATGCATTACACACACACACACACACACACACACACACACACACACACACACACACACACACACACACACACACACACACA
>JBBPDA010000001.1:37496762-37508699 GCA_037974385.1 Arnoldichthys spilopterus
CACGTGTGATGGGTTAAATGCAGAGGTCACGTTTCGTTGTGGTGCTTGAGTGTGTTCACAATGACAAACAGTCACTTCACGTCAAAGCTTAGCCACTTTGGCAAAGAAACTGGGCACTATACACTACTTACACTGGGAACGTATTATACTTATTACTGCTCATGTCTTGAGCCAACAAGCATAAAACTGCAGCTAAATATAAAATCAAAAGTTTTAGTTACTGAAAGTAAAATTCACATAGTCTTTAGGATCTAAAGTGACCATCATCTAAACCATACTGTCTTGTGAACCTAATATGGGCTGTTGAGGTAAAACATTCCTAATACTGTAAATGACCCATCAGTAGAGGGCATTAGAGAATTCACAACAGGAATGAAACAAAAATAAATGACAAGCCTCACACCAGGAAATATTCCACTCTACTAACAAAAAATAATAATGAGCTTTTTATAATAAAACAACAATTAAAGTTGTTTTTTAGGTATTTAGATGTTGTTCAGTATGTCTGAAAATCTTCAGTCAGAAAAAAGCCACCATAAAACCTTAATTTTTTCATAAAACATCATGGGATTTGATTCTGATGGGGTTTTATAGTTATAGTCTTTACCAGGACGCCAAAGATTAGGTCACCAACATGCTGACCACAGAAGAAGGCTTTTGCATTGTCCTTATCAGTCCCCAGACCAAAACCCTCTTGAAAACCGCTGGGATGATGTGAAAACAAGATGCCACCAGAAATATCCATGGATTCTAGAGGGTCTGGTATCATCACAGACCTCTATGCATTCCCACTAGCATTATAAGATTCATTGACATTATACTGACAAACAGAGGCTGCTAAATCATGTTAAAAACGTTACGTCACTGAAAGCTATGCGCTCACCTGGATCACCAAGAACTTTAGCACAGTTTGGAGGATGTAGCAGGTCTGATCATCTGCTACCTTCTCACCAGGGACAGCAGGCACCAGTGGGGTGATCTCCTCGGGCACGATCTTGGCTACATCGCCACAGGATAGAAAAAATACATAAATAAAAAAGCACAAAAAATAAAAACAACATTGCAGTTGCAGCCGGTCAAAGTTGCTTGGTAGAGAAAAGCAAACTATTCAGTTTTCAGTGCTTTGAAATCGTGTCTGTTTTGAAAAGAAGTGGTAGTTTTGCTTAAGGCGACATTTGTCCAGGGAAAGGTCAGAAGTCAAATATATAGTTTCAATAGAGACAGTATTATAGATGGTCTGTCCATTTATTAGAGCTTTTATTAGTAGACAAGTTCTGTCAGCACTGAATTAGTCATCTGAAAACCAAGGAAAGTCCACTTGAGTGGAAATTGGAGTTTTTCACTCCGTCTTTTCATGTATGAAGTCTATTCAGATTTATGGTCATAAGAGCAAAGACACAAGGACAGTGAGAATTTTCTAGCATTTGGACAGTTCAAGGACACAGAGAAAGTCGGAGATGAGACATCCAGGGAAATCGTTCCTTTCAGCATTTTTCTGCGTCTGGCTTTCTTTGCAAACTACATTTCCCAGCGGTGGCATTTGGTAGCCTCATAATAAAAAAGATATAAAGTACCTCCATACACAAGGACATTATTAAAGCACACGGGAAAGCATCGTTCTGAGGAACACAGCCACAGGGTTAATAGAAACGTGCGAGATAAAGTCCGTAAAGAGCACAGTTGACAGTGCGCTGGAGATTAAAGAGGTGAATGTCTACTGAAAGTTTAGAACACATCGCGAAAGGTGACGTGCTAGATCCAAACATTCCCACTGTGTTTATTCAAGTCCCTTTTTCTGTGGGCAACTCACAGTTATGTGAAGCTACCGGCTGAACTGACAACCGCCTCAGCTCCGACGTAGCGAAGGAGAGATCGGGTTTGAGCAAAGCAACTGTGAGCGTGTGTGTGTGTGTGTGTGTGTGTGTGTGCGCACGTGTTGTCTCACCATCAGGAGGGTTGGAGAATGGATTGTAAATGATTGTGTCTAGTGTGCAGGGTCCTCTGGAGGACGGCACTGCAGGGAAGCCGGGAACCAGGCAAGCAAAGATGAGCAACTGCTCCTCAGCACAATTCGTCTGAAGAGCCTGCAGCCACAGCAGGAAGAGCCGAATGCCTTCGCAGCGGATCTACAGACACACATAGGACCACGCAACAGTAAAATTCCACGACTTACTTCAGAAATCTATATTACTGTGTGTCTGCAAGAATATATATACACACACACACACACACATGTGCAGCTTACAATTATAGCTGTTCAGCTTACCTTAAACGAGTTTCCAGTGTGCAAAAGTTTTTTAAGAATAGAACCTAAAAAGGTAAAGAATGAAGAACAGAACTGCTGAGTAAACACCAATATACCATCAAGACGTTTATGCAGATTGACCTTGATATTGATACTGATGAAAACTCTCCTGTGCTACAGAAAAGACAGAAAATCAAGCCCAGATGTGCATTTTTCAGTTCAGTGAGCAGTAATGAAACGAGGCACTGGAGGCTGCCCTACATACTAAACTACATTACCTACATTACACTCCATTATCGTTACCACATAATTCAGTGTAGTTACTGAGTAATACCTTAACAACCAAATAATAAGCCAATAATAGGGTTTAAAGGTCACTCAACAAAAACCTCAAATAATCAAAAACTGATTAAAGATTCATCAAAAAAGATTAATTGTAATTTTACCAAAACCTAGAATAAATGTGCGAATTACATGTGAAAAGTAAAGAGAAGAAACTAAAAAGGGTAACGCGCCAATGAAATAATCATTCATCAGATCATCAAGTCTTCATGTCCACCACAGAGTGACAACAGCTCTCAAACACAATGACCAAGCCCCACTTAACAATCACTTACACTTAACTAACAGTTAGTGGCAGTAGCAGATTTTAGGCAGCAATGCGAGTGTATGCAGCACGCTGTTAATATTAGAGAACAGTCTTCAGATTTATGGCTTTATCAAACACCATATCACTACATGGGATCAATTAACAATTTGACAGTTATACTGCCCTCTGCAGTACGAGCTGAAAATCCAGCTTTGGTTTTATACATGCAAGGCCCAGTGAGTGAGTGGTTGTGCAGGTACACAGGGGAAAACTATCTAGAACAGTTTTTTTATGTATTTCTTCTGCCGAGAAGGCAAAAACTAAGCAAAAATGGATCCATCAAGTAGTAACAGTGATAAGGTTCATCATTTTCAAAGACACAAACATTGCTCAAAGAAAGTTGCACTCACTCACAGCTAATGCTCTGCAGCCACACTCTGTGATCTCTAGCCTGTGCCTAAGATCAGAGCTCCAAGGATTAAAAAGAGCAAACCACATGAAGCAGCCGTGAGCTTTGTTGAGGAAGACGTCTTTGGCGTTAGGCCTAGTCCACACAGGCGTTCAGGTCTTGAATGAGTGAACGCGCTCTGAGTAGCGTAGGAGTTTTGTAGCGGCACTTGATTTACTTCAATATGACGTTATGTTCGCGTTCAAGTCCCTCTGTTTAACGCCAACCTGCAGCCCAGACTGTAGTACTGCATGTTTCCTGTGGGGAGCAGTGGTCAGTGTTTTGGAGGGTTTGAGGTTCCTAATTCATTGTGTTAGTGAAATGTTGATCAGTTGGCTTTAGTTAGAAGTGAACCCTGACATTATTAAAAAATCTTTTTGTGAGGCATAAATATCGTTGCAGCTACTAGGTTCACCCCCTGATTAAAGAATCATGGGATAGATACAGTCCTCCAGAGCGATAAACTAACGGCATGCCTAAGGCGTCAAAAAAAGAAAACCAACAAACAAAAATAAGTTTCATGCAGTTTTTTCTTGCCGTCAGTTTCTGCAGAAATCGTGATAAGCGCAAAGAAAATGTCTTCACTGCATTTGCTTGCTGTTAGCTCAGTGCAGTGACTGTAAACGTCCCATGATTCTTCAGTCAGAGGATGAACCCAGTAGCGGTGGCTATAATTTCGCCACACCAAGAGGACTTTTTAACACAATGAAGTCAAGGTTCTAAATAAACCAACTGACCAATATTTCACTAATACAGTGAGTTAGGAACCTTAAACCCCACAGTTTAAAAAACACTGATTACTGCCCCCCACAGGTAACATACAGTATTACAGTCTGGCCTGCAGACTGGCGCTAAACAGAGGTAATCGAATGTAACGTCATATTGAAATCGATCATAACACCGCTACAAAATATCCATGTCGCTCTGCGCAAATTCACTTATCCAGGAGCTGAATGCCCATGTGGAGTAGGCCTCAGGCTATACTGCATCAGATAATACTGATTTTTACTGAAAAAAATGGTTTAAATAGTGTAAATATAGATATTTATCTATTATTTTGTCCCATTTCTCCCAGTCCTACATATTTCTATCCAGTTACACTCACTGATTCACCTGCTTTTGAATATACATCTACAAATTATTTCTGTTCAAGAATTTCTCGACTTGGACAGCAGGTTCGAGGAGATATTTGTGCACCAGAATGTGTTTAAGTACGTTCAAGGAGGGAAGATCACAACAATAAGCCCCCCAGGGCTAACAATCTTTGCCTCAGCGCTTTAACAGAGACACTAACCGACTAGAGAATACTAATCAAGGTTACTGCCTCCTGCACAGACTCTCCTACCACAGAGACTGAGCAACGCATAATTCAATTAGCAATTTGCATTTCAAATGAGCCTTCTCATTTGCATTCCTAATTTTTTCACCCCTCTCTTTCGGTGGTTAATAATTCTCTCGCACAGCTGAGTGTTCAGCTTCAACCAGGTTATACAGATAATCATTTGCTTCAATGGCTCATATACTTACGGCTTTTCTGATGGAAGAAACTTCTAAATCATAATGCAGCATAAGTCAGGCTTAATGTGCCATACAAGTTCAGTTACACAATCTTCTAACACTCTGGCCTTACCTGATTGGGTTATTTCAAAATCGTGAAGCTTTCAAGTCTTTCCAAAAGATGCAGACTGTTAATGACTCATTTTTCAATAATGAACGGAGTCTGGCCAGAAAACCAGCAAAAGAGGACAGGAACAAAAGACGTCTGGATGTTGGTGAAAAGACTTGACAAGCTTATGTATAGAAAAAAAAAAGATAAACATCCAGTTGCCCTGCCCTTTTCTGACCTCCGCATGGGCAAAAACCTATCATGGCATAAAATCGATCCGTCTGTAAAGAGGTACATTACAGCTACAACAATGACTGGACTTACCTATACTGTGGAACTGCCATCGACTGTTGATTTTCTCTGGTAGAAGTTGAAGAATTTTCTGCAAGAAGTCAAAATTTACATTGTTAGCTCACTGGGTGAAAAAACGTAACCAAAACTCTCGAATCCCAAAAAAAAAAAAAAAAAAAAAAAAAAAAAAAAAAAAAACCAACACCAAAAAAAAAAAACAAAAAACAAAAAAAAAAAAAAAAAAAAAACCAACAAAAAAAAAACCAAAAATTGGTCCCCACAGTTCAAAGGTTTGCACTTTATTATCTATGGACTCAATGACACCATCTTGCCCTTTTGACCCTACATCATTATAGTGAATTCAGAATGCCCATGGGAGAGCAGAGGGCCTTGGGGAGTTTGTGGATAATGGCATTAACAGCAGGTTTTATGTGCAATGGCAGCACAAAACAGTCTACTACACTAAACCACTCGTCACGCTGCAGGACAAACAGAATGACTGAAGGGGAACAAGTCCGGTCCTCATGTGCATTAAGGAGCATTCTGCAGAACAGTCTCGACTGCTCGCACGTATAAACCATTCTGCTCGTTTTAAACTGACAATATTTCACACTTGTCCTTTGACTAGAAGATGAAATCCCTCCTTTGTCTTTCTCTGTATGTGCGACGTGCTGATCGCGTAATACTGCAAACTTACAACTCGGTTTTAACTCTTAAAGACGTTTTGATCTAAATGTTCGAATGCAAATTAAGTTTGTTAGTGAGACAAATATAAATAATGAAGCTGATTCTTAAAAAGTTGTCATTTAAATCCATAAACTCAAAAAGTAAAAAGACTCATTTCCAAATCTCTTCCAGCATTGTTTTAACATATTGAACAGAAAAGCCTTTCTCTGCATTACACCCATCCACAGTAGCGAGCACTAGCACACTAACATGCAGTTATTGTCCAAAGAGCTCTTTAAAGAGGTTCCTTCCACCACTGAGGAGCCAAAACAGCGAAGAGACTTGATGTCTGTTCTATATTTTTGAGGAGGGTCCAGTTGGGCTGAGGATGATGCTCTAAGAGGGCGAGCTGTGACCTCTGATTTGATCATTGCCGGGAGGTAAGTAGGGGCTGGACCATTTCTGGCTTTGTAGGCAAGCGTCAATGTTTTGATTCTGATGCGGGCGCCACAGGAAGCCAGTGAAGGTTTGGCAGCAGTGGGGGGTGTGAGAGAATCGTGCTACTGCATTCTGAATGAGCTGTAGAAGTCTCGTGGCCTTCAGAGGAAGACCAGCCAGGATGGAGTTGCAGTAGACCAGTCATGACTGGATGAGAATTTGAGTAGCGTCAGTGGTGAGGAAGGGGCAGATTTTCCTGATGTTGTAGAGGAGAAACCTCCATGTTTGGGAAAGGTCATCAATGAGAGACTGTCATCCAAAGTAATTCCAAGATTTTGTGCTTCCAAAGTGAGCGTGAGTACAGCGTTTTCAGAAGCGATGCCCGGGTCAGGTCTTGGGTATGCATCACCTGCGATGTACGGGACTTCTGTTTTGCTGGGACTGCCAATACACACAATATCTCAGCCAGCACGACACGAAAACACCTTCAAGTATCATGATATTAGACACATTGCCCACTCCTTACTCTACTCCTCGGTGACTCTAATCTCAACCAAGACATGACAGACATCAATCAGCACGTCAACAGGCCAGTCTCAGCATGTCAGACTCATTTACTCTCTGCGCTGATCTGAGGCGTGATGACACATGAGCGAAGCAGCATTGTAACACCTAGTTATTGATCCTCTGTGTGTGCATGCGTGTATAAATGTGTGTGGGTGGAGGACGGCTCCGGATTAGAGCTTGTCATTGCCTTTAAGAAGCAGACAAGTTATTGGAGGTGATAGCAGTTGGGGGGGGTTGCATTTAAGCCCGCGCGCTGGGGGTCCACAGTACAAGATGGAGCTCTCTCAGTGCTGGTGGAAAGCGGCCCCCTGTGGAGCCGCAGTGGCAGGCGGGATGGCGGATTTGAGCAGTGCAGCGTGGAGCTGAGGAAGCGCTTGCGAGGCTGCAGTAGCTGGAGCCTCCCCTAATCTGCTGCTGCTCTCCAGGCATAAGGCTGGAGCATTATGGTGGCCGGCGTCTCGCCTGCCTCTGCATTTACATGATCCGCACTCAGCTTTCCTGCCACATGGCGCGCATGACTGAGAATACAGCAGCTCCAAAACGCTCTCCTAACAGGGATTTACTGCAGCGCTGAGCTCTTCCACAAAGTGCCTCCACAACTTTACTGCCCTGATGCCTGGGCAGGATCGAATGGTGACATCTATGTAAGTGGCTACTGGTTCCAGAAGAAAATCGAAGCAGCATAATGGCACGTTTGTGTTTTGTGTTTAAAGTTAGAATGATGCCAGTCACAATTATTATGAAATCACTGGACTGCCGTTATGATAAAGCGGCTGCTTTATCATCAGCTGGGTTAAGGAAACTACATACACGCATTTATTGAGACAGGTCATGGGCCTCAGGTCATGGATCTCACCAAGTTTCAGCTGTGATGCCAGTTCATTTTCACACTCGAGCTTTATTCCTGACTCGAGGCTGTTCAGATTAAGAGTTTGGTACGTTTGGTTGAAAGTGAAACCCCAGGAGGCGAGAAGTGGTCAAGACTCCAGACCGGATCTCTTGAACAGTGGTCTGTGGTTGGCATTAAGCAAACCGTGGTGTGGTCTGTACTGTGTGAACGCCCAGTGCTTCCAGCAAAATGTGGTTTATTTTGTAACACCGCTCCTTATGTAAAGTTGTGCTGCTCGATTATTGCAAAAATCATAATCACAATCACATTGGTCGAAATTCAAATCCCGATTATTCTACATGATTATTCGAGGACTTTGTGAATTTTCCTAAACTTTGCACTAGGTCTCATGGGCCAAGAAAACAAAAACACAACAACAAAAAGTTATTGTTGAGTGAGAACTGCTCCTTGTTTGAACCACTATTCACCACTGTATGTGTACTGGCAGCCCAACAAAGGAATAAAACACCAATAAAGTGTGAAGTGTTCTCAGAAGATAAACACATTATCTATTAAAGAACACATATGCAGAACTGTGCAATCAATCAATCTATGGTTCGGAAGAAAATCTCCTATGGGTGTGTGTGTGTGGGGGGGGGAAGAGAATGCAATGCCCAAAATAGGTCCTGGGAGTGGCCTCAAGTATCAGGGACAAGTGTGACAATGCTCTTAGTATTGACAGCTAGGAAGCAATATACCTAAACAGACAACCAGGCCATTTTAGGGTTGTCCAAAAAAAAAAAAAAAAAAAAGACAATTACACACAATTTCATGATCACAACAAACTTAGAAATATGCGTAAAAAGATCAAAATGTAAAACTGACATTTTCGAGCGGTGTGATGAAACAAAAACTGAGGAAAGCTTTACAAGGTTCTCGACGGTGCACGCAATTTTGAGTAGCAGAGACAAATAGTGGGAAGAGACAGATAGTGGGAAGGATGCGAGAGTCAGGTAAGTGTAATCTAAAGCACAGGAATTCATTACTCTCCAAGGTTACCACTCCAGCTTGGCTAAGTCCATGTAAAGACAGTCGTATGATGTAATGAGCAGGCCTTAGGTGCTGTGCATTAGAATCAGCTCATAAAAGGGGCCGACAGGGTTTCCTGCATGATGCCATGGAAGAACCTTATCTTTTCAGTCAATGAAAGAGTCTGTAATTTGGTAATGGACCTTTGGGTTTACAAGAAGGTTCTTTACACCTTTAAAAGGTTCTGAATACTGATCGATCGAATCAAAAATGTATTTTAAAAAAAGTAAAATGTTTATTTTATGACAAAAATAATCCTCGAACTTTAAGAGCATTACATGAAGCTCAGCCAGTGTGGTTCCACAAGGCAAAGAGCTTGACGTGTAGCAGTTTGTAGTTCAGCATTTCTGCTGCTAAATGTCTGTTTCTGCTGTTAACATACAGTGCTGTACATTCGGAGGAGCCTGTTTCATTTCAGGATTATTTGTCGCATACACAGTTACACAAGTAAAACATGTGGTGAAATGTACCCTGATCGTTCCTGAAACTGAGCAATTTTGTTTTAAATAATAAAGTAAATGTTACAAAGAAATGAAGCAGCTAAATCTAAAGTAAAAAATATAGAAGAATAGAATATGAATTTTACAGTGTAAACAATAACTGTACAATGTCTATAGAGCAGTATCTATAGATAAAAGACCTAATCGATCGCTGTACATGCTGAAAGTGCAAAGTAGCATAGTAAACATACATACATACAACAAACAACATGAATGCCAGTGTGTATCTGTGATATTTATCGGTCCAGGCTGTTAGAGCCGTTGTGGTTGTGTGAGCTGATTCAGCCTGAGGGTAGAAACTCCTCCTGAGACTCTCGCTTTTGGCCAGAAGACTCGAATGTTTACAGTGTAAACAGAGCGAAACAGGGAGCCACGTAGGAATAAAACTGGACATTGATTCAGAAACAAATCAAATCTTTTTCCTTTGGACTAAATGTGAGGAAGTGTCTTACAAGTGGACTTTACTTTCTGGGACAGGATTGGGGTTGAGCTGCCCCGACATGGAGCTTCTGTTAACCACATTTACATTACAGGCACAAACGCAAAATCCCTAAATGTGACACAGATCTGAAGCACTTTCAAATGTGGGACTGAAAATGTAAGTGGAACCATGTGACCAATGGAAACAGGCCCATGTCTGTTCACACTGACGATGGCTTGATCGCTTACAAATACTACATGTGAACAATCCAGGGAGAGAGAACAGACAAAAATAAAATAATACAAATATGGGATTTAGCAATAAGCAACACAGCTTGTAAAAAGTGTATAAGCTAATAGAAATAAATCTTTGATGTTTATTTATTAGCAAAACGTTTGCTTGTGTCCTAAAAATATCCTTCCTGAGACACAGTTTGTGGCCTAGTGGTTAGGACATTGCCCTTGTGAACTGAAGGTCGCAGGTTCAAGTCTCAGCCCAGCCACCACTGAGGTATCCTTGAGAAAGATACCAACCCACTACATTGCTCCGCGGGTGCTGTTGATAGCTGCCCGCTGCTCCACGTGTGCACGTATGATGGGTTAAATGCAGAGGTCACATTTCGCTGGGGTGCTTGAGTGTGTTCACAATGACTGTAGCAAAAAACCAGCAATGTCTTATTCAACAAAAATTCCATTATGCTTAATCCTTATTAGAGGAACTATGATCACACTTAAGCAATGTCACGGATATCGTTCTTCTGAAAAATCTAAGGTGGGAGAATTATACACAGAGGTCATAGCTTTTTCATCATTCCTTCCAAAAGCCAAGCAAGGCTGTATTTATTAGGCTGAAGTGGCTGAATGTGATTTACAGTAATGAAATGCAGGTAATATTAGGGAAAGGAATTCTTTAACGCACTGTTCTAACTGCACAGATATTATTTACAAGGTAAAGAAATCTGGCGCGCCTTACATTTTATATTTTACAGGCACACAATGTTAACATTCACACAGCATTAAGGCTCAAAAATCTTTAAGATGATAAAGTCAAGGACAACAGCATAAAGCAGAGAGCAGTGCACAAAAAGCACTTAAATAGCAAAATCAATGGAGATGAAGCCAGACCACGTTTCAGTTTTCCATTCTTATTCAGACCATAAGGTGGCAGCACAACACTACACATGGCCATGCCACGGTCAGACTGAGTGACTGCCTGAGCTCACCAACCATGACAGGTGATTTAGGAACGGTCTTCATTGGTGGCCTCTGGAGTGCTGCCATACAAATGCAGACCACTGGGCGCAAACATAGAAAAATGACATGTCCTTTTCATAACCTCCAGTAAATCATGAATGGGAATATGACTCCTGGCTGCATGACAGGGTCATGTGAAACGTCCATGTGTTATAACTGAAAGCAGGAGAGACACAGAGAAAGAGAGAGAGAGAGAGAGAGAGAGAAAGAGAAAGAAAGAGTGAGAGAGCCAAAGAGAAAGAGAGCGAGCAAAAGTTAAATCGATCATTTGAGTCTTGTACAACTTTCAAAATCTAAAGGAATGACAATACAGATATAGAAATGCATTTTCAAAAACAGCCATTTGCCAAAGGACAATGATCTGGATGTAAATCGTCAAACATCAACAAAATAAAGCAGTAAAACACCCCATGTCTTACTAATCTTCCTGTTTGTTCCTCAATTACATATTTGTATTCCGCTCATGCAGTAAAACAGTATGGGCAACACCGTGTCACCGCTTCCTTGGATCACTTTTGGTTAGGTTTGTTAACTACTGCACACCTGTAATACTCCATATGACTTGGCATTTTGGAAAAGCACTGACTCATCAAGCTCGGTCATTACGCGCATCTATTTTTCTGATTCCATCACATCGGTTTTAGGGACTGACAGCTCATTTTAGGCATAATATAGGCCACCTCCCTGACAGGTGCCACTGCAATAAAATAACAGTCAATGTCATTCACTTTACCGGTAGGTAGTGTTAATGTTATGGCTGATTTGTGTATGTACATGCACTGAGAGGTTATTTAGGCACGAGTAAAGTACAAGAGGGAGAGCAAGAGGGAGAGAGAGACAAAGACAGAGAGAAAGAGAGGAAGAGAGAGGAAGAGAGAGAGAGAGGAAGAGAGAGAGAGAGAGAGAGAGAGAGCGCGAAAGAGACAAAGACAGAGAAAGAGAGCGAGAGAGAGAGAGAGAGAGAGAGAGCGAAAGCGAAAACGAAAGAGAGAGAG
>JBBPDA010000001.1:37521284-37545652 GCA_037974385.1 Arnoldichthys spilopterus
CCCCCCCCCCCCCCCCCCCCCCCCCCCCCCCCCCCCCCCCCCCCCCCCCCCCCCCCCCACCCAAAACAAAGAAAATAGACCGTCGTCATGGCTGGTTGCCATGGGGGCGGTGGTACCTGTTGTTTGACCGTCTTCGTGTCCCAGAGCAACAGTTGTCCGGAGACGGGGACAGACGCCAGGGGGATGGCGTCGGCTATGCTCCCCGGACGGGACGCACTCGCTGCCGCAGAGCACACAAAGGACGTCCCGCTGGGGCTGCAGGCCAGCGACAAGATCCTGGAAAATACACACAGGTTAAGTATTACTGTATTCGTGAGGACCTTCCACCAACATCATCTGGTTAATGCGACACCTGAGCTTCAGCCTCACTTTAACTTAAAGCTGCTGAAGAAAATAGTGGAGAAACCCAGGAATGCACAGTTATCTCAATTCATTCCTTAATTCAATAACTACACTTTTATTGTGATTTTTAAAATAAATCTATTTACTGTAAAGCACTTTGGGCTGCATTGCTTACATTAAAAGTACTTTACAATTAATTTTTTTAATTATTATTATTATTATTATTATTATTATTATTATTATTAAGTATAATAATTATTAAGTATTAATATTATTGTTGTTATAATTATTATTATTATTATTATTATTATTATTAAGTATAATAATTATTAAGTATTAATATTATTGTTATAATTAAGTATTATTATTATTGTTATTATTATTATGTTTTATTTTATTTATTATTTTTGAATTATTAGTTATTCAATGGCTACTGATCTAGACCGGTCACTGAATTCTACAGAAAAATCACTGGGCACCAATATCTCTTTAGCTACAGGTTTTGTAAAGTTTGTCCGTATCAGGTTCTAAACAGTACAGAGGGTGAAGATAAAGGGTCGTGATGGAAAAAAAATAATAATAATTTAAAGCATATAACTGATATTTAAATTGGAAAACTGGTTAAAAAAAATTTTTTTTTGCTTTAAAAAGAAAAAAAAAATTTTTGATTTAAAAAAGTGATAATAATTATCGCATTTGAATTGAAATTTTGGTTTAAAAAAACAATCACAATTACATATTTCCCCCAAATCATTCAGCCCTTGTAGGAACGTGGGTCGCTTAATAACCAATAAGTGAAAAATGAGAGGACACTACATATTTGAGGTGGGAGAATAAAATCTACAGTGAAATATTGCAATAACTTTGGCACGAAATATTAATACAGCGAAGCGAAATGATTGGTCGGTTTAATATAAATTTATAATAATTTTTAAAGTTTTTAAGCTGAATTTCAGTTGAAGAATCGCAATATTGTGTGTCGTGGCCCAAAAATCATCATAATATTATATTGTGGTAAACTCCGCCCTCTACTGGATATAACCAACATTTCACTGTGATTTAGGGGAAATTTAAAAATTAACTACTTTTTGAAATTTTTCATAAATTTACGTTTTTATGTGAATAATGAAACCCAGGACGACGGGGTGTAGATAAATTCAGACATGGGAAACGTCCGAATCCCATTGACTGCAGCCGGGTCACTGACCTTGGGTGGGCGTCGTCTATGGTCATTTCGTACAGATTCTTCTTGGCCTCCGTATCATAGAGCCTCACCGTGCCAACGCCGCTGCCCAACAGCAGCTGCAGACCAAGCGCCGCAACACAGGGCTTTAAAACTTACAGCACACACGACTGAGCAGAAGCATGACAACAGCTCCCCCTGCCTGTAGGAGAGTGTAGTGCGGTCTCACCAGTCTGTCCGGTTTGGTGGCCCACTCCAGCGACAGCAGGGGCGATTTGGACATGATGGTGGCTTTGGTTTGCATGATGGGGTTAAAGGACCAAACCTTCACCACACCGTCAACATCCAGGCTGGCCACCCGTCGCCCTGAACAGTCCACCCTTTAAAACACACACACAATATACACAGATCAGCCAGAACATTAAGACCACCTGCCTAACACTGAGTGTGTCCCTCCTGCTGCTGAAACAGCTCTGAACTCTGTGTGTTCTGACCCCTTTCAACTTCGCCTTCACTCCCCACACGCAGCAGTGAGACTCGGGCGCCCACGACCCACCAGTCGTCCTTCCTCGGGTCACTGTTGGTAGGTACTGACTACTGCACACCTGGAACCCTCCACAAGACCTGCTGCTCTGGAGACGCTCTGACTCTAGAACGTCACTCGTCAGAGCGGCTCAGATCCTCACGCACCTGCTTCCAGCGCATCGACTCCAAGAACTGACTGACACCCGGACACGTGCCACTGAAAGAAGTAGAGCGTCAATGCTGCTCACTTCACCCGTCAGTGGTTGTAATGTTATGGCTGATTGGTGCAGACAGCAGCAGGTGGACTGTGCATTACCTGCAGTGCATGATGGACGAGTGGTGCTCTCCGTACTCCTCCTGACTCAGCTTGATGAACGGCTGCTCTACTCCGGCTCCACCCATCTCACTGCCGCCTCGCGCCTGATTGGTGGGAGAGTCTGCGTTTTCCCCCTCAGGCTGAGCTTCTGTGTCGGAGCTTTCAGCTTTCTTCTCAGGGCCCTACACACACACACACACACACACACACCAACACACACACGCACACACACACACCAACACACACACACGCACACACACACACACACACACCAACACACACCAACACACACACACCAGCACACACACACCAACACACACACTCACACACACACACGCGCACGCATGCACACGCACACACAAACCCACACACACACCAACCCACACACACCAACACACACACCAACACACACACACCAACACACACACCAACACACACACCAACACACAAACACACACCAACACCAGCAAACACCAACACACACAGAAGCATCATTAATACTAAGGGTGGAGCTCTTATCAGAGTGCTTCACATGCTCTGCTTTTCAGCACTCTTCATTGTGTTCAGTCTCTTCCTGGAAAACATGCTGACTCATCAAAAAAAAAAAAAAAAAAAAATTCTATCTGCAGACACATCCTAAGGGAGGGAGGGAAACATGATTCGTGTACGGCTGGAGAAAGAGTGAAAGGTCCCAAAGACAACATCCTGTGTTGTAGAGGATCCATCTGTGGGGGTTACTCTGGTACCAAGGCCATCTCAGACATGTTCTACGTCCTGCAAAGCCACATACACACTCAGCTTTCCGGCCTGATTCTGGCAAAAAAAATGGAAAGATTTACAGTATGAACGGAGTGGTACCCCAATTACATGTTAATGAGAGAGGAAGGGAAAATGTCTTATCCTCTGATGATCCAACAGTTAGTGTGGCCCCACCCTTCTCTCATATGATCATCTGACTGCCCAATATTGTGGCAGCTAATGACCTACTTTGTGAATGACAGCTGTTCGCAGGCAGTCAGCTAACCAGAGGAAAACAAGGGTTTAACTCCAAATACACCGGCCTCCACTGTGTCTGGAAACCAGAGAGAAGTAATGCAGGACTTACGCAGATCATGATCTAATCATTTTACAAAATAACGAAAGATGCATGTCCAAGAAATGATCAGAGCATCTCTGAAGTCTGCATTAATGAAAAAACAAACAAATAAAAAACACACTTCCTCCTTCAGAAAAATGATTTAGTTCAAATTTGTGTAAAGAAAGCGCATATGCTAAAGAAAATATGAAGAAAAAAATATATTACCATGAGAATGCGCCTCAATTTACAGAACAGCAGTCATCAACTGTTCTACGAACTATAACCACTGCATTATAAACCATCAGCCATAACATTAAAACCACTGACTAGTGACAAGTGAACAACACTGACTACATAGATTACATTACAGTGATATATCACAGGGGTGGGATATATTAGGTAGCAAGTGAACAGTCAGTTCTTGAAGTTGATGTGCTGAAAGCTGAGAAAATGTAAAGATCTGAGCCACTCTGACAATGGCCTGAGTCAGAGTGTGGAAAACGGAGTCAGAGCATGGAAAACGGAGTCAGAGCATCTTTAAAACGGCAGGTCTTGTGGAGTGTTCCAGGTATGCAGTAGTTAGTACCTACCAAAAGTGATCTACTGGTTAATCAGCGACAGTGAGTGTCACGGGCATTTATGGCTGTCAGTGGAAGCAGCTTCCTTATCATCACTGATGTGACAAAATGGTCTTGTGTGGATTTCTTGGAAATGTATCCAGTGGCTAGTAAATGTCTGTGGTCTTGGATATCAGGCAGTCACCAACTGCAAAGAATCTCCAACCACATAAAAAAACATGAGCTGTGATTTATGTGGTGAGCTCAGTATAGATTGCCCTGAATTAAAGGTGACCTACGTTTTAACCTTTAGTCTTTGTTCAATTTCAAAACCATTATGCTGGTGTACAGAGGCAAAACAAAGAATCGGTCAGTGTCTGCTCACAGACCGCAGCTGTGTGCAGAAGCTTGAGTGACCCCAGTCAAATTACATTCTGTCAGTTTGCTAAGCAGCCTACGCCTCCTCTAAGAAGAGCAAAACTCTGCACATGTTACTGCACAGTTACGGTTTGTTTGCTGAATGTAACATACTGAGTAAAGTACAGTCATCAGTACATTTACACTTTTAATAGACATCCTCATCCACAGCAGCTTAATATGACAGTCATATGTAGTGACCGCAGTCTTTCTAGTTTTTCTGTGTGAACAGGGAATCAAACCCTGACTTCCTGTGTGCAAGGCAGTGGCTTTATCCAATGTAATATCCAACTGCATTAGACCCTTCGAATGATCAATACTAGTGCCGGCTGAAGCCCAGCTGTTCAAGTTGTATGCTGCTAAGAATGCATTCCCACTGGAACAGGTTTATTCAAATACACGAGACAAGAGTCAAGACTCAACAAATAAAAAAAATTAAAAAAACACATGCAACCTTTCATTGTGATCAGTCCTGAAGACGTCCACAGTCTTCTTTTCAAGATTATCATAGTGTGTGTGTGACCTTCGTCCTACTAACCTCCTCTTAACGTTTCCAAACTTCTCATAAAACTTTGATGTTTAGTAATAAATGTGGATTGACACGATGTTCACGAACAGAAAGACTGAACACTTGAAAATCTCTTACTGAATGTGTTACTTGTTGACTGATAATATACAACTTTAAGCTCAGGTTTTAATGACTTATTTTTAAAACAGTGACTTCAATGTGATGAACATGGCACAAATATATAAAAAGTTAAGTGAGAGTCTGAATATTCCACAGCATGTTTTAAAGCTGTGAAAAAAGATTAAGATTAAGATTTTTGGGGAAAATCCCCATCTTCCACTATAAATATTTGTGCATTTTCATTCATTTAACAATACTTTAAAAATGATTCATGTCATGTAATTGCACTACTCCTTGTTTATACCATTGTGGGCATCCATGTACCATTAATTGCAACTGTGAAAGGGAAATAAATAAAAGTAATGAATATTCTACCATCTTATAACAAAAGTCGTTAAAAAGGCTACATTAACGCTACCAAAGCACTGTTGCAATGCATTGGAAAAATGATCATAACCGACCAAAGCAATGCTGTTATGTTGCCAGTAGCAGTTAATGCAGAACATGTCCATCTGCTTTATGTGTGTGGCAAGCAGTGAGACAGGAGACGCCTGGATCAGATCTCTCAAGTGGAAGCATGTCATAAACCCATCCAACCTTGTCAAGCTGCTCTCTACACCCCTCAAACCAGCAGCAGGGCCTGTCAAGTCAATCTGCATGGCGTCACGGATGGCGAGAGGAACTAACAGGGGAGCCATTCGGGGAGTTGTGAGAACCTTAAATTGGGGATGCAGAGACACAATCCCTATTTAGAAATATATATTCCATGGCAGTGAATACGCAGTAGCGGTGAGTGGTGTAAAGCGGTAGTAAGACCGTGGTCTTTGCCCTCTCACTGTCTCTGCCAACACAGAGTAAACAAAAACCTGTTCTGCAGCCCAACGCTGCTGACACTGCACTTACAAAACCTCTACCTCTATCCAACACCTTCAGGTTCAAGAACCATTAGATGAAAAATACCACATGACTAAGACACAAAGCAGCCATAGCCACACACACCACAGACTCCACATTCTGAAAACCCATGGGCTACTACAGGCAAATATTCCAAGGGAAGTAAAAACAAACCACCTCTAAGCTGCTTATGCATTAGTCGCATACGTCTGGGTGCAGATGTACTACTTACTATTTCCTATTGGGCCCCTTACCAATACTGAGAAGTCTATTTATAGTCATTTTAATTTTCAGTCATTATCTTAATGATGAGATCAGTGATTTTACATTGTATTAGCTGTTAATAAGAACTGCATTTTTTTCTTGTAGTATAATTATTTTCCAGTGGGCAAACATCAACCGTCTGACTGCTGCTAACACCCATTCAGCATTTAGCAATGAATAATGATTATTATATAATAGCTATATTCTGAAAGCATTATTTGAGTGTTGATAAAATACAAATCAAAACACATAAGTCAATTTAGTCACTGAACTCTTGTACTTAATGTTTGCAAACAATTACTACAAAAATTTTTTTAAGCAGCTGGAATTGTTTACATGGCAATTACTGTTTAGTTAAAACGTCAGGATCATCGCTACTAATTTTCAGCAAAACAAAACACAGAACTGTTAGTAAGTGTCTTGGAAAAAGCTAAGCTAAACTAAACATAGGTTCACTTTTCATCCCACTATGTGTTGCTGAGAGGTGTCTCTGAAGGGTGTTTAAGAGAATCTCCAGCTGTAATAACTCACTGCTTGTTAAGGATTTTAACGGAGCTACAATAAACCACAACAGATGTTCTAGAACATAAAAAGAATACATTTATTACAAAACATTATTTAAAACTATTTTGTGTCCTAAATCCATAAGTGGCCACTCAAATATCAAGCATCCCCAAAAGCTTAGCCCTATAAACCAAAGGTTTCATATATTTTTGAAAATAACTTTTTCATAGAATCCCTCAGACGAGTGAGATCATGTCCCAAGCCAGTGAAATAGTGAGTGGCTGTGTAAAGCTCACATGCCCACTGAGTCGAGGTGAAGTTGATAGCAAAGTCCATATATTGCACAGGTGGCTCCAGTACTTCATATGTGGATGAACATCATGTGATTGGCTCACTACACTACAGTTTGTCTTGTTTTAAAGTGGTGGCTTTAAAGAGATAGATCCCCTGTTATCAGCGACAGGTGAAAAGTCAACATCGGTCATGGTATGAGGAGGGGCATCAGTGCCACGGCATCGGTGTAAAGGTCCTATTGACGTGAGGGTGTATTTTGAAATTTTAGAGAGACATATACCACCAATACCAGGCCTCATTCTGCATGCTCTACAACAGCATGACTTGAATGCTTGAATGTGTGCCAACAGTCCAGACCCGTCTCCTATTGAAAACGTATGGAACTTAATGTGAAGGAGAATCGGACAATGGCCACCACGAACTGTTTATCAGCTGAAGTTTTGTATGAAGCAGGAATGGTGTAACAGTGATAAACACCTCTGTCCTGACACTTTTTTGAGTATGTTGCAGGTGTCAAAAATTAAATTGGTTTATTTTTACAACATTTAATATTATACAATATACATTCTGGTCCTTATTGCATTTTATGAAAAATGATAACTTTTCTGGAAATGGGGTTTGTAAGAGTGGCTGAGTAGCTAAAAGCTGTCAGACCTTGGGTTAAGTTGTTATATTCATCAATAGAGGCACCTTCCTCCATGGCAGTCGTTGTGTCGGACTTACCACTGCAAAACATGCTGGGAGCCACTGTAGAAGAAGCTTACTTTCCAATGGACATTTTATACATTTGAATGTGCATAACTTCACTGAATTTGACTTTCAAATTTTTCTTTCACAGTCCTACTGCTCAGTGATATAGAAGGTCATCTGTAATTTCATCAAGGAGAGTGTCAAGATTAATCGTGGGGTGGTCTTTCCATGGTAGGGGAGTTATCACATACATAGCATGTTAAGTTCCAATGGGTTTCTATACAGCTTTAGACTTTAAATTGAATGTGTAAGAAACTGAACTAGCACAGATTTAAAAAGCACGTCTTATTGAATCCACAGGTCTTGAAAATCTGGAACCAGTTCCAACTTTGAATCGGTTCTTGAAACAAACCCTATTAATCAGTCTTAGTAACTTTAGTGTTGCAGGGTACACAGATACCAGAAAGGGATCACGATACACAACCATTAAAAACAATACGATACCTCATTTTAAATAATGATGGTTTTAAATTGACTGCAGCGGGACAGTGTGTGTGTAAGCAGCGCTCTGCTTACACTATCTGCAGGCATAGAAGACATGCCATCTTTTTCTTCTCCGCTATGCATGCAGCAGCTAAAACAAGAACACATGCGTTCTTACTGACTGTCCATGCCTAGTCGACAAAGCAGACACACGTTATTTTGCATACACAGCAGTGTGTTCCTTCACATTTCAAAATCCCATATTTCTCCAGACTTCACAGCAGCAATTCTAAATATATATATATATATATGTTCTTTTTTTAAGTCATTGCCGACTTCACCCACTAGCTAAGAATCCTCCAATCACTTGGTACCACCAATGTAGGAGAGAGAAGCAGGCAGTTGCCATAGAGTGCATTCTTACAGCGTATTTTTAAATTGCTGTTAACACATCATCATTAGACAGCATGCAGCACTTGGAAGAGAATGAGGACTGCAAATTCAGCTACATCAACTAAGTGATGTCCCCGATGGCTAGCATCATGCTGAGTGATGGGGACAGAGAGAAACCGGGCCATTCTACCCACCATGAGAGAGCGAAGCCGACTTAAAAGATGAAGTACCGAGTCATGTGACCCAAAAGGTTAGCATATGCGATAGAAAACAGGAATAAAAATCTTCAAAAACAAATCTTTTAACTATAAAGCAAGCAAACGGACACAGCAAAACATAATTACTTTTTTGAATTACATAATTAAACTATACTTAGTCAGTAAATGTACAAGCAGTAAATGCCCAGAGCAGAGTGCAGACCTCTACCAAGAAGGTGTACGGACTCTAATTAAGGCCCAGTCCACACGGACATCTGAATCAAGCGCTTTTCTGATGTGTGTGAATCGAACACTCATTGGAGCGAATCAGACCATCCACACATGTTTTCATGGGTGGGGTTCAGTCAGATGTGCATTTGGAAAGCATAAAAAAAAACCTAGTCTGCAGCTTTTTCTTGGCATCGATTTCTGCCAAAAACGTTTTGAGGATGTGAAAGTGACTTATTTGTCATTGTGGACACGATCACACACACAAAGTGCACCACAACAAATTGTGATGTGTGACACATGCACTCATGGAGCAGCGGGCAGCTATGTGAAGCCCCTGGGAGACGTAGAGGGATGGTGCCTTGCTGAAAGGTTCCTCAGTGGCACCAGAGTCAAGACCTGTGACCTTCTGTTTACAAGGACAAGATCCCTACCTCCAGGCCATCACTTGTACACTTTTGTAAGCAGAACAACAACAAAAACCCAACTTATTACACGTACACCAAGTCTCTGAAAAACACTGCAAGGAGACAGAGCTGAGAACTGGCTGTTTCCTGAGGATTTGAGCACAGCTTCTGCAGCAGCTGTTAAGGTGTTGTATGGGAACAGCAAGTGAGAAAAACACTACCACAGAAAGCTGAAAGGCACATAAAATATTCAGTGCGGGGGGCACTCAGGGAGAAAATAACACGCTCTCCGATACCAGGACATATTGTTAACAGGAAATAAACAAATCCTGTAGAATCACAGACGTTTTTAACATAAACATTAAACTACTGATGATGATGATGATGATGATTATGTAGTCCGCTGATGTAGTCCACTGGTCCGCTACAGCCAATAAACACCACATCCTACCGATTACGCGGACCTAGAACTAGAGTTCAGAATAAAGTAAGAATGAGGTAAAAATGTTTAAACCAAGCAACACATTTCATCCATAAACAACAGCCTCTTAAGTAACAAACCATGGTCTTGGTTAATCTCACTACAGTTCCTCATTCACAGGTCAAAGTGTTTTATGTAATAAAAGTAAACTACTTTGCTCTTCTTCCAGGATAAATGAATGATGCATATTTTCAGTTCATGTTCAATTTTAAAGTCAAGATTCAATTTAGATTTTTGATATTTTGTGTACAAACACTGATGCTAGGTCAGTAAACAACAATCTCAAAGATCACAACCTTTAGATTTTGTAACTGACTTGAGAAAACATCAGGTGAGCATTGGTGCAGGTACAGAATAAGAGCCTTTTCCTGTCTCCACCCACTTTAGCTCAATAGGATACACCCAGAAGCCTAGATGTAACCATCGATAGTTGATTGCAGTAATGCAACAGACATTAATGATTTGTTGATTAAGTGAAGTGACTTACGCTAGCAAGCTACATACGCTTTCAACAAGATCGCAATTATTGTTGGTCACTACACAGTTTAGCACAATTGAGAGTTTAGCCAACATGCAGCTACCAAGTGGATGGCTGCTGGGCATGGGTTTCAACATGTGTTTTACATGCAAAGTATCTGTGCATTTGAAACGAAGGGCTCTATTTTGCAACAGCAGAAAGTGTGAAGCAAAGTGCTTTTACTAGTTTAATACCGACGCGCTCCTCAGTTTCATGCCATGTGCACGTTTCGATGTAACAAATGACTGAGCGCATTTCCTGCTAGTAGGAGTGGTGCTTTTTAAATGAGGGATGGTTATGTGCATTGTGACGTGTTGCTATTTTAAAGCAGTGAAATTACTTTTGGAAAACAAAAACCAACAAAAATCTAAATTCAGTACTGTGTTATTAATATTTCAGTGGCACGTTTTAGAAACAAGATGGTGCAAGATGCTCGTCACGACACAGATATGTGCTCAAAGTGCAATAACGGCGCTCTAAAAGCTTAGGTGGAACAGTGCTGCTTCTGTGAATGATGTTGAGTAGGTCCTTTTCCTGGTTAAAACCCCATCTGGTTTGCCTGGAAAACACACCATTATAATGCAGAACTGTGCCATAGCTCATGCGCCTCTGCCTTTTAAAAGATAAGTTGATGGTCCATTCTGATTGGTTTACTACATGTTAAGGTCAAAACGCACCTCTGAATAATTAAGAGAGTTGGGATGAGCTTTTTGTGCCCTGGCGTGAAGTCTGGTTTATCCGCTGTCGAAATACCAAACTGGATTTGGACACACCCAGAAATGTTAGTAGCGTCTTAAGCGTTAAGCTTTGCATTGTCTTTTGAGAAAAATTGACAACAACAACAACAAAAAAAAAAAAAACTTACAGATCTGATGTAAATTTTTTATTTTTTCAATACTCAAGAAACTCAAACTAGGAATAAAGAAAGTCAATACACCCTCCTGACATACAGAAAAACACAAGCAGCCACAAACACTGTAAAAGGAAAAAAAAAGATAAAAAAACAAACATTTGATTAAGCAGCTGTTTACTATTCAGTAAGTAGAATGTGTGATATTTAAGTGCTGTGTTCAACTGGACTGTTGTTTATAAAGTGGTAACTTGCTGACGACGCAGTAAAAACGCTGATAAGTAAAGCCAGGTGTTGAAGTTGGTCTTTGTTTCCCCTCAAGATAATAATTAAAGCAACTGAAGACACACAGTGACCTGCAGTTAAATTTGAAGATGAACAGGTCATATGTTGTCTTAGAGGAGTTTAGCACAGTGTAAAGGTGTGGTCATATTGCAAACATAATTCTAGCACTTTATCCCCCGAAGAGTTGAGTTGGAACAGACAAACATTAAGGAACCAGTGGTGCAAAATATAAAAAACATCAAAATATAAAATTACGGACGCCTGTACACGTACATGACATGTACAGAGAAAAAAACATGTTGTGAGTTATTGTTATTTAATGTTCTAGATAACAATTAGAGATTATATACCCAACGTTACCAGGTTCTCTGTTAACTATGGCAAAATTCCTGACTTCCTGTATCATCGTTTAAAATACGGCTCATCATTACTGCATCCAGTATCAACGCAAGTAAGCGACAGTTTCTCAGACGCGGGCTTCCACTCAGCCAAACAGCAGGCCAGCTATTGTAGCTAGCTTGTGAAGTCAGCCAGTCAACTGTGAAGAAATGGCACAGACACTGTACACTGTGTACACTCTCCAACAATTTAATGACCTCCCGTTTTCTTTTTCTACCAGTTCCACTCGTGGTCAGAACACGGTAGTTTCACAAAGTCATTTAAAAATCACTCTGTACATGTTCATTAGGTACTGGACCGAGTGGGCTGAAGATGACGGACCCCTATGACTAGACTGTGTGGAGATATTGAATGAATGGTACAGTTATGTTGTTTTACTATAGTAATAACCTTGTTGAAACCTTTTAAAATCTCTGTGCTGATCCTGTTCTTATGCATTTACTTAACTCTAGCAAAATACACAAAGTTCTTGAATTTATTCATTTGTTTGTTTTATAATTATCTAATAATAATTATATATCAGTTATCTATTAAAGAAAAATAGGTCAATACCAGAAAATGTAACTGCATTTGTTCTAATGCTTGTAATGCCTTTTTAAAAAAATTTTATTTGTGCTTTTGCTAATTTTATTCTTTATTCTGAGTTACTGGTTCCTGCAGACTGCTTTAAAAAATCAACAACCTGAAGTACTGGACACATGTGCACACACTTGTGCATCATCATCACAATACCGATATTGCAGAAGGCTGCAATATACAAATAAACCTCTAACCAGTCCATGTGAAGGATGGGGCTAAACTGTTGTACCCTAAAGAAAGAGATATGAAAATGTATATTTTTTATTGTATATTGAGCTTTAAGAATGCCTACAAGTTTTCATTAGAGAAATTAGCTACGGACCCATTACTATTGACAAACATCACAATATTTACCAGTATAATCGCAATACTGATATTTTGTCCATATAATTCAGCAGAATTTTAATGTGTATATCTAGCAGCAACAACAGTTTTGACCCCTGTCTTCTTCCACCCCCTGGTGATCCGGCACTTCTAACAGAAATTATTTCAGTTTGTATAATAATAACTTTTTAGCACATTTGAACAATACCATAATAATGAGAATACTGATAACTATAATTATTTTGGTCTCTATAATCATAATGATAATTTTTCAAATTGTATTAACTCCACGAACATCATCATTCTGCCAGTTTCGAAGACGATGTCTGTTCTTATTCTTATCAGTGGTCTTTCAGGAGGGGAGGGGGCAGCTTAGCACAGTTGAAACTTTCTTCTCAGAGCTCATAGCAGATAAGCTTGGTAGCCTAACAGTGTTCAGTGCACCTTTCACTGCTCAGATCATCCACAAAAACCTCACTCAATGAAGCAGTGCTGAGAGCAAACTCCGTCTAGATAAGATAAAATAAACCTTTATTAGTCCCAAAAGTGGAAAATTTGCTATATGAAATTTGTCTATATCCCAATGTCAAATGCTGATGTGCAAAGATGCATGTAATAGTAACAATAATAATAATAATAACATATTTTATTTAAAACAGACTTTACATTTTCATGGAAAAACTCAAAGTACTAAAAAACGTACAAAAAAGTAAAAAGGAAGCTAACGAAATATTTATAAAATCCAGCCAGCAAGATTAAATTAACTGTCAATTAAAAGTGAATGAATTTATCTTCTAAATTAGGAAAAGGCTGATCTAGACTTTCAAAAGAAAAAAGACCAAATTAATAAATGCAATGCATGTCCTTGTTAAACCGATCTCAAGAATCACCACTTCAACAGGAATGGCTGATCTATGGCAACAACAGTCCACACAAATATCCACCAATCACTGCTTAGCAAACGTCTCTGAGCACTGCCTCCTCGGTTGAGTTCAAGAAACTCATAACAAACCTGGAGAGAGAATGAGGGTGGCAGAAAATAGGTCAGAATGATTAGGCTAAGAGGTGGTGAAACAGTTTTGCTGGAAAACACGTCATCCAGACACATGCAATCCTGATCATCTAACGTGGCATCCTTCATCGCTTGTGCCTCATCCCCATTCAACACAAAAACCTGTTGTTTCAGATTCAGAAAACTGGAGGAAATTGTTCAGATTTACTGTGCACTGACTGAATGATTTGCATCAGAAAGATTCATGTTAAAATCGAGTGTGCTATAAGGTTTCTTCTTTAAACTCCTCTACATTTCCACAACTGCAGAAAAAGCCATGTACATGCACGCAAAACTTAGTGAGGCCAGTCAAATTTTAATAAAACAATATTTGTACAAATGTACTCTGCATTCTGAGCTTTTCTTTGTGCTGCTCAACTTTTTAGTCTGTTTTCAAAGGTGTCAAGATGCTATCAACTGACATTCTGGCCTGCACCAAGCAATACGTTTGACAGACATTGCAACTGAAATCTGACGGCATTGTCAGAAGTTTTACAAACATTTGCAATTCAGTCCTGGTTACTGCACTTTCTGAGGCAAAGTAGTTTATGGACCTGTCTTGCAACTCAAAAGGCGTTGAGGGGCAGTACCACTTTTAGCTTTTGGTGAAACGAGTGCTGCAAAATGATTCAGGAGCTAATAAAACATACTTTGGTCTTTTTTGATTTATAGCAATATGCATCAAAACGTGAATGTGAAACGTTTGTGAAAATATTAGTTATAAGCAGTACTCAGTATGTTCTGCTGAGCCAAGCAAGTGAAACTAGAACAAAAATGAAGTATCTATATTAACCACTGCACAAGGTGATGCTATTCATAGAATGAAAGAGTTGCTTTTCATTTATGAGAAAAATGCTTATTTGCAGGTCTTGAGTAAGCAATTTTGTGGCCCTGGGCTATGAAAACTGAGCCCCTTTAGATGAAGGTTTATATATGCTGCTTTAAAATGATCACTTCACAGTTCTGACAATCTGCTACCAGCAATGAGACTCTCAGGTAGATGGAATGAAGGACAATAAAAGAAATGTGCACTTCAACACAAATTTAAACCACAGATCAAAGCAATTCGCAGTAGATCTGCTTTTCTCAAATCAGCTTCCTCACCAGAGAAAACTCATTCAGTGTCTGCTCTTCACAAAGTAGTGTCACATAAGAGAAGAGAAAAGGTCCAAACTTCTTGCAGTAAAGAAGGCACAAATATCTTTTTGTCTGTCAAATCACTATAAATGTGTTGCCACTTATAAAGGTTACGATAAAAAGAGATATTTAGAGTAGAAGCAGCACATTGTAGTGAGCATACAGAGCTGAACAGGATTCTTAGCCAGAATGCGTAAAAAGTAAACACTGGTACAAATCTCAAACAAGATTGTCCCGATCCCTTATGCCTAAAATCTAGAGAAAATGGCTATTGTTATGTATCTGTTTTCATTAACATTCTCCATTCACTTTAAATACTAAGTAGACTTCCAGAATATTCTGAAACTGTGAGAATTGTCCAGAATTTTCTGGAATCGTTAAGAACTTTTGGGGCAAGACATGCCTGTTTTGCCACTATTAATACAAACCTTTCATGGTCTGTGGACATTAAAGCCTCTGTAAAAACAGCTATATTCATCATAAACTTTGATTTTGACAAAGGCAAAAACAACAACAATAGGAACAACAATTATGTGACATTGTGTTATGAATTACA
Source organism: Arnoldichthys spilopterus (assembly GCA_037974385.1). Lineage (NCBI taxonomy): Eukaryota > Metazoa > Chordata > Actinopteri > Characiformes > Lepidarchidae > Arnoldichthys > Arnoldichthys spilopterus. Next base: position 37,536,864 of record JBBPDA010000001.1, read on the forward strand.
GTAAAACAATGAGCAATGCACCATCGCCTATACAAAAGCCTGATCAAAACTGGATCTGTGATGTCTACAGTGATCAATAAACATTTTCCCCCACTAACAATATATCCTAATACCACAAACAGCAGAAACTGAAGTGTGCATCTTTTGAAGATAAACAAATCTTCATGCATTAATATTATCTGAAAGGTCTTGTCAGGGTGCAGCAAAGTCACAGTCTCTCTTCCTTGATGTTTTACACATTCATATGACTGTCATACTACTGAAGGCCCAGACAATAAAGTGACTTTGAGCTGCCTCATCAGCATGCTTCAAGGGAAAGAGGAGAGTCAGGATGCCTCACTCTCGATTCTGTTCCTCCCTACTGTTCTACCTCCTTATAAGTAGGTCACTGTCTAATCTAACAGATGCACCATTATCCCTGGACTACTCCAGAAGATGAATAAGGCTACATACAAAAATAACACCACTGGTCTTTAAAAACGGTTTCTCTAATACTGCTTGTGCAATGATCTAAACGTATTCTTTCACAAACTCGCTCAGAGAGAGACGTGCAGTGTTCAAGATCAGAGCACGGTGACCTTAAGTTGTTATATGGCACCACATGGTGGGAGGGGCTGCAGATAATATGCATCATTTGCATTTGTCCGTAACTAGTAAGGTATAGATGTGGGCATTACCATCAAGTTATCTGCGCAATAAGCATTGTGCTACTATAAGATATGGTACAAAAAGAAGCTTGACAGATGTACAACTGTTTTACAAAACCATGTTAGTAATAATGACATTTTTTGAAAGAAAGTTCAGTTTTTTGCATAAAAATGTCCATGAATATGGATAAATAATGCTGTGGGAAGTTTCTGGACTTTTATTTACAAATGCAGGTGTAGTCAGTGGTTGGGATATATATGTATGAATGAACAACAAAATACACACACACGCTAATGACAATGCTAACGGCAGACTAGCTAAATACATCCAGAAACTTAAGAGCACCTGTGAAGGGGAAAAAAATCTCTACAACTGAATTCGGTCTCCTTGCTAACATCACTTTCACACAGAAATTCAGCGTGGATTATTCAGCCTTCAGGAAATGCAAGGTGAAACACCCCTAACGTTTCAACATCCAATAGAACAGCCCAACTATACAACAAGCACTAGTGTCTCTTAAAGAACAGGATAAACAATCCTTTAGGTAGGAACAGAAACTGAACCTTTGCCATAAACGTTTCCAAACCATCAATATCGTTAGTAGCGTAAGACACCACTGTTCCTTAGCATAATGAAAGCTGAATGTGGGCACAGCAAATGAAACAGTTATCTGGAACAGGTTTGTCCACTCCATGCCACTCCTCCTCCTCCTGACCTGCGGCTCTGCCTGTTCCAAACACTATGCAATTATAACAAAAGCGATCATCATCATGGCATAAGACATGACACTCCTGATGGTTTAAATCCCACCCAACCTGTATTGCACCACCTTCTGTCTTACCACAATGGGGCTACAGTATCACCACTGGCAAGGATATAGTCTTACAGGAGTGGAGTTTGCCAACAAGCCTGTAATATCATACATGACATAAATGAGGCCTCAAGATTCCAGAGGTGACACTGATGATCTAGCCACAAGACACTTAATGTGGAGAGTGTTTACACAGATATACCAAAAGCAAGAAAAGACGTAAAAACTACATCTGGTCCCACATTCACGATACCTTTTGACAAAAAGCACCTCTGTATTTAGAAAAAATGTTTAACACAGTGAACAGCAAAACAGCACATTACAGGTGTGAATAAAGCTTATAGCATTTAGGCTAATGTAATATACAGCATTTCTTGCACAGCTCCATATGCAAGCAACTACAGATGAACCTCCCACCCCCCACTTCAAGCAAGCCACTTGTGTCAACAAGCCAGACATTCAAACCCGAATGCAAATACAATGAAAATACATCTTCATACACAACCTGAAACGAGTAATCAACGTTTCCCCTCACGGAGTAAAATACAATGCCTCTGTTACCTGTATGGTCACCATATAGCATTAGTTTAGTCACTAATAGTTTAAACAACACTTCTCGCTTCATTTAAACAATTTCTGATGAAACAGTAATGATCAGATTAGCTCAGCACACTGAATGTTTCATATTGAGAGGGAACAAAACTAAAATATCACATAACCTGTTTATATGCCAGGAGTCTGTATGACATGAATTAATTCTCCATGACACCTTTTGTTCGCTCTCCTGCACAGTATGGCAGACTAGTTCGGTCTAGCAGTATCACAATATGCATACTAATATTCATTTTTTATTCACACTGTGAACTGAATCCAGTTATACTGCAGAAACATTCATGGTGTAAACTGGAACGGATTTAATCGCTGTATTAAACATTCAATAATGCTGCTAAAAGACATGAGGACAAAAAAAAAATCAGCTCTGCTGCAAGCGAACCATCCATTCTTTGTCTGAATATTGTTTATTTATTTTGTTATATCTTCTATTTAAACATTACTGGGTTGCTGGGATATGCTTGTACCAGACACTTAAGGAAGATTGCAAGTATTTTCCACAGTTTTTTTACACTTTACAAAATATACTGAATCACAATGACCAGGATGCGAATCCTGAAGTTTGATGCATTTTAAAATGTGGTGCATTTCCATCAGCTGAGTTGAGGCAAATAAATATTTAAAGTAGTTCAATGTGCTGTTGGTTTATTTGTTAATTAGCTAAAAAGCCAATGCAAACACATTCTGAAGAGAATGAAGCTTTGCTTGCACGACCCAGCATAAGAGTAACATGTTTATCAATTTTTAGAATAGGGCACTAGATCGCAGTTCATGGCAGCACAGTGTTGGCCACAAAGTAAAGACAGCTAGTAAAACAGCAACTTAACCTTAATAACTGCATTTAATGAATAAAAAAGGAACATTTTAACAGTATTTATGTACAGGCCAATGAACAGTCAGCTTAACCTTTCCTGATGGTGACAGGCCTAGTACATGTATTGTATAATGGGGGAAAAAAAAACTAAACATGTTGTAGCAATCAGTAACGTAATACCTGCCGGTAACGTAATACTTGCCCATAACGTAACAAATTTGGCCATTTAAATGTAATAAGGCCAAAAACGTAATAACTTGCTAATAATGTAATACGTTTTTGAGCCATTAACATAACATTTTGCCAGTAATGTAATAAGTTGTTGGTTATTACATTATTGGCCTAGCATTTAAACATTTGTTATATTATTGGCAGCGTTTAAATTCTCGGTTGCTACATGTGTCATACCGTGAAATTTACAAATTGCTACATCCCTAAAAATCTTTTAAAATGCTTTCAAGGAAACAAAATCAAAGTCTGAATGTAATGAACCAGTCCACACAACTAATGAATCAATTACACAGGAATAACTGAGAGCAGGGACAAAGGTCCAAAAAAGTAGCATGGGTGTGCGATTCAGTTCACCAATATAGTGGTAGCAGTGTGCTCTTTTCACGGTGCTTATGTTGACTGTTGTCCTTGTTGCTGTAGCAGGATGGGGGAGGTAAAGACAGGCTGTGTGTAATCAGGTGCTCCAGTAATTATCAAACTTAGCCATGCCCAACCAAGCATGATACGCACACAGAGCAGCTTTCAAACTAAAGCATGTAGCTTTTGACCCGGGAATCACAATTCAACACAAGTATGTAGATTACCCCTTAACATATAGGGAAAAAGTTCCTCTTCTTCTTTAATAATGGAATTATTACAGGAAATTATGCTGACATGGGCATCCTGTTAGCTGACATAACAGAATTAGCAGTCAGCATTCTCCTCCAAGCGTGACCCGCTATAGAATTGCGAACCGAGACTAACCGGTTTCGGTTTGACGGTTTCAGGCCTTATTCTATATGGACTGACCTTTCTCCAGATTCCCTGAATCTTTTCACGGTATAATGCAGGGGTTCTCAAGTCAACCTTGAAGCCAAATCCGGTCCTGGATTTTGTAATCACCAGCAGATACGACTCCAGTCAAATATAACAACAGTTCAGTAACTACTGGCGATTCCAAAATCCAGGAATCTGGATTCAACGTCTAGATTCGAGAACCCTTGGTATAATGTAAAGTAGATAATGAAAGACCCCAAATCTTGGGTTTCTTTTTTAACTCACGGACAATTCTTTTATGACATTTACTACAAATAAGTAGTAAGTCACAACTGTGTTTGCTGAGACTGAGCCTTTTGCGGACGCTCCTTTTATACCCATCATTATCCCCTCACCTGCTTATTGTAGAATGTTTCAAAATGGCATAACTTGAATATTCTGTAAACACTATAGATTTACTCTTAATTTGCCTTAGCCCAACTTTTTTTTTAAGTGTGTTGCCAGCATCAGATTCTAAATTTGTTTATATTTACAAAATACAATCAAGCTGGTCAGACAAACCATAAGAAGTCATTTCTTTGAGCTTTTGTAAAGCTCCGGAGAAATGCAAACTGCAGATTTTAGTTTTTATCGTATTTTACAAAATGTTCCAACTTCACCAGAAATGAAATCTACAATAAAATTAAAATCTACTGCTTGCTTATAGATGCTGTATATGTTTACTGTGTGTCAATCACTTTGAAGGAAACATGTGAATCAGTAATGCTTTATCACCACAAACATACGCCCTTAGTTAGGGTGCACAACATGAAAACATGTTGTATTTTGATCAACTGTGATAATTTTGATTAAAGCAGGACTGTTTCATACCAGAAGCAACTAGAACAATTGTGAGCAGTGCCCACTCACTGCAATAACACAGGAGTCCAACAGTGGTGCACATACATTAATCAAGTTCACCATTTAAGCTTTATTTATTTTAAGACTATCATTAAGCAAAAAAAGCAGAGCTAATCATAATATTAGAATCCCGGTTGTACAAAGGTCAGAGGAACAGAGGATGTGAGGACAGTGAAGGACAGACGAAAGGCAAACAGATGGAGAGCAGGTCTGATGGTCCTAACAACCAGTACTCTCATCACTCATCGGAACTTCCTATCTGTACAGGAAGCAGCCAGTGGGAGGAAATCCCTCCTTTTATGAAAACACAGAACCCTTGTAAGACTGGAGTGGTGCAAGAGTGAAATGTAGAACCTAACAGGGCAAACAGACCTAGCTTATCTGCCCTGACACATACGAACTAAAACAACACACAGGGACGTTACGGACTACATCAAGCAGCCTGTGACCTCTGCACAGGAGTCTTGACATTGAACCAGTAGTGGACTCAGCAAGAAAAATACAGATTCAAAACATCAGGTTACTTAAATTAATTAAAAATATGCAATGAAAAGCTGTAAAATAGCACTGTAATGATGCAGCCAACACATGATTTGATGTGATTCTTGATACTGGGTTCACAGTTTGATACTCACAATATTTTAAACCATATTTGAATTGAGAAATAATATTAAAATAATGAGTCTAGGTGAGAGAACTGTGCTGGTTGTTTGCTAAATGTGATGCTCAAGCAATGCAAATGCATATCATGTGCAATAGAATGCACATTCTCAATGATGGACACTGCCACATTTTTGTCTTGCAAAATCACTCTACACAGCCCTAGTACTAAACGGTACAAACTGTTGTGCCCTTCATTTGCACGTGAACATTAACAGCTTTAAAAAGTGGCGGCTACCTTGTTGTTCATAGATTGTACAGATCTTCCAAACAATTCAGAATGAGCCACAAAGAACGATGCCTATTTTAAACATCACCCCACCCTGTAATACACGTTAGGCAACACATCATGAATTCTGGCATTTCTTCATGAAGGGATATTTAGAGGTGGTTTTGCAATCTGGTTTCTAAAAGCTGCCTTTTAGATGCTTATCACAAGGGCCCTTTGGTGAGTATTTCTGGAGATCAGAATGGATAAAAATATTTTCCTGTGATGTGTCCAAACATCACACCACTCTGTCAGTAAATAAAGGTTGTGCTGGTAGAGTCCGTCCTGCTGTAAATGTCACACATCACCATTCCCTCAGCCGTATGTTCACTCCACTCAAACTTACCATTCAGGGCAGAAACATCAAAGTAGAATAATTCAAAAAGCCACCAAAAATGTGGACATGGTACTAGTTACTAGTATAGGCTATATAAAATGTACTAAGTCGTCTATGATGGTCAATCATATTAAAAAACGCAATTAGCAATAAATCAGGATTCAGAATGGAAAAAGCATGAAAGAAAATAATTGACAAAAACAAAAAATGTAAAACTTTTTAAAAAAATGTGTACCTGAAAGTGTAGGAGAAGCACAGTCTCGGGTTAAATAAATAAATAAATAAATTCAGCTCCATGACCTATGAGAGTTTGTGGTCTGGATCCCTAGTTGATCATACCAAAACTAGGTCATGTGATATGTTCTCTTTACATACACTATGCACAAATACAAGTACACAAGCTTGCCCAGTAGTGTTCAAGACATTAAAATAAGCATGCTGAGCTTAGTAGACTTCCACAGTCTCTTGTCACTTGGAAAATGTGCCATTTTAAGGTTAAGGTTATACCAATATTGCCAGGCCACAAAACATTTTAAAGAGAAATTATGCAAACTTACTAAATATCCAAAGGTTATTTTAGAAAACAGTGGGCCAGAAGGGCTGGGCAATGTGACTGCCCTCACACTAAAAACAGTCTAATCCATGCAGGCTCAGGCTTTAACATAACAGCATATTACTGAGGACTAACTTTCCTGGAAATAAAGATTTGCATAGGCCAACACTGCGACAATTTATAGTTTGCAGAGACTTCAGAGTGTATGCAAGGGAGGTACTGACAAGTAATTCTGTTTTGCTTGTGAACAGTATTGCTATATTGGCTTCCCGCAGGTCATATGTATCATCAGGACACTGGGACAGGAAGTGCCACAGCAGTAACCTGAGCACTGCAGTAAATTACATATCTACACTTCTAACAGCAGACAGCCCTCCACCACACCCCATAACATGGTACCATTACACACAATGGGCAACCTGTCCTTTCATTGACGTATTAATATTGTACTAATTTTGGTCTTAGCATCAGCTACTGATGTTATGTGCAGGGGTATGTGTTCTATATTGTTCAAGCCATTCTCCATAGGCTTACAAATAATCTTTCTTACTACAGTGTCACTGAAGGGTATGTACAGCAGTGTACTTGCGTTTATTACTGCTAAAGAAACAATACCAGCACCAAACCAGTCAAGATCAGTCCGATTTGGAAATGTCTATTTTTTTCGTAAGGTGACATAAGGATGTATGGCCACACAATGCTGCAGCCGGTGTCGCGGCTCCAAGCCAAGCAAGGAGCTCAGCTTTTCCCAGGGCTGTTATTTAATAAGGACATGGCATTTTTAGACGTTGCACTTTTGCAATAGGTATCGAGGTCGGTCCATTCACTTGGCGCTTCTGCCTAACAGCAAGCTGTACTGTCGATTACTAAGAAAGCTACGGGCTAGCTACCTAGCAAGCTAGCCAGCTAAGACACAGCGATATACATCTGAACAATTCAAGCCAAAAGACACCTGACACTAGCCTAGCATCGCGAGCCCATCAGCCACAGAGCCACCGGCATGATGAACTAGTGATGTGATTGCGTTTCTTCGTCGAACAGTTAGTCCAGAGGCTGGCATCCTTGCTATGAAGAAACCAGACAGGTCCATTCAATGAAACAAAGGCACACCGTCTTGCATCTCATGTAGCTTAGCTAGCTAGCTAATTGGTCGGCTGAGGCCACACAACACAAACACCTAGCTAGCTAGTTAGCGCGCTAGTCAGTGAGCTGTCAGTGTCACCAAAGCTCTCTCGCTCACCTAACAGAGCCCGAAGATGCTTCAAGCGAGTCAGAACATCCTTCTTTGGGTCCAGAACTTTCTGTGTAGATTTCTTGACGTCTCCATAGCCCCTTCGAGTGAACATTCCGCTGTAAAAGTCTATTTTGAAGCCCGTTTCACCTGCTTTTCACCATTCGCTCGGCGTGTTGTGTACCACTTCTCCCGCGGTTGCTGGGCGCTCTGCCTGTATTCCGGCGGCCGCCTGCTCGCGGGTGTGTAAACACGGAAGCGCGCACACAGCTCGCGTTCTGGCCAGATACGCCCCTTTGTACGCCCCCCGAGCACGTAGCTAGGCGCTTTTTAACCCTTCCCCCGCGAAATACACCGCAACGACCGTGGTCACGTTGTCAACGTTGTTTTTTTCGAGTTTAAAGGCCATGCTCAGCAATAATAATCGTGATACTCGGTAAGGGTTTCACGCGCAGGTCACCTGTAATCAGAGCCGTGTGGGGTGGAGCCCCGAGTGACACCGCATACATGTTAAAACAGAATAGAACACAACAAAATCAATAAGTCACGAGCAAATAAACAACAAAAACACAACAATAATAATAATAATAATAATGTAGAGCAGTGTTTCCCAGCCCTGGTCCTGCAGAACACACAGTTGCACTTTTCTGTGGATTCCTCACCTACTTTAAACGTGTAAGGGGCCGGATCAGGTGATTCAGTTGTATTGAGACCCAGCAAAACACTCAGTATTCACTGTATTAAGTTAGATACAGTGCTGTTGCTGTTGAACTTGTTATGACTTGTAGTGTGTTGTTTTTTAAATAACAGTAGTACCATGTACTCACAGTTGAACCTTACCTATAGGCAGAGCCATTTCTTGTTATATGCACTATAAGCAAGAGTGTATAAAATAATAATATCATCATCATTATCATCATAGGTAAGCAAAGCCATGAAAGATTTATTGGTTAGATAGCATATATATA
>JBBPDA010000001.1:37545752-37568519 GCA_037974385.1 Arnoldichthys spilopterus
TTCTTTTTCTTTCTTTCTTTCTTTCTTTCTTTCTTTCTTTCTTTCTTTCTTTCTTTCTTTCTTTCTTTCTTTCTCTCACACACTGACACACACACACACACACACACACACACCATACAAACACATTCACACACACTTGCACATCCAAATGTCATGGCAGGGGCATTTTATTGTGACTTTGGGTCTGCACCCCTCTGTGTTGGCTCTGGTTGGGCACAGTTAAAGGGCATTATGTCAAACTAGCACTTTTTCTCTCTCCATGGCACGCACAGCCTTCTGTCTTTCACTGGAGCTGGTGACTGGAAGCTTTTACTGGCAAATAAAGCAATGTAATTTGATGGCAGATCAACCTCCTGCAGTGTAAGTGAATTGGAGGGCCAGGAGCATTAAGACAAGTTCAGCCTCTCCATAAATTTAATTGATGTGCAGATGATTAACATGATGGTGAATTAACGTTTTTAAACAGCGTTGACAGTGAGAGAGAGAGAGAGAGAGAGAGAGAGAGAGAGAGCACTGCAGTGAACATGACTTAAATGGTTCATTGAATACTATGTGTAACCTGGAAATGTCAGTCTGGATCTGCTCCATTTGTTTATCCCAACGTATTTGTGGAAAGCAAACATCCCAAATGAATTACTTATTGTCAGATAGATACTGGATTTGATTAGTGAAAAAGAGATCAAATTTATGCTCACTTAATCTCTCTCTCTCTCTCTCTCTCTCTCTCTCTGCTAATGGATATGCTATGTTATGACTATAATATTATGTAATCTGTCCTAAGTATGTACACATAAATAGTTCACTTCAACAGCAAATGTAAAGTATTTTATATGAAAACTCAATTTCTGGACATTTTGGGGGAATTAAACTAAAAAATCAGTAGTTTGTAAATTCTCTTGAACCTTTTTTTAAGTGAAAAACGAACAAAGAAGTGGCTTTTACAGTTTTGGCCGACCAACTTGATTGTATTTTGTAAATATAAGCACATTGAAATTTTTTTAGAGAATTAAAAATGTATAGAATATTCATAACTTAACTGTGCTGTTTTCAAATGAGCCCATGCTTCAGCTTGTTGTAGGCAGTGGTGGCCTAGTGGTTAGGACGTTGCCTTTGAGACCTGAAGGTCGCAGGTTTGAGTCCCAGGCACTACTGAGGTTCCCTTGAGCAAGGTAGTGTCCCACTACACTGCTCCCTGGGCACTGTGGATAGCTGCCCACTGCTCCACATGTGCACGTGTGATGGGTTAAATGCAAAGGTCACATTTCGTTGTGGTGCTTCAGTGTGTTCACAATGACAAATAGTCTTGTTCATTGTTTACATTGTTGTGGGAAAAACGGATACAGAGTTCTCCATGCCAAAGGTGAAATGGACCATCCAGACTGTTATTAGTAAAAAGGTGCCAAACCCTTAGCAGCATGGGTGATTTGCACATCTGTAATCTAACCTTGATGTGAAGCTGTATATTAGGATTTTAGAGAGACATATTTGCATGCACTACAACAAGGAGTGTGTGTGTCTTTGACTGGTAGTCAACTTGGGTGTACATGCCAGCAGTCCAGATCTGTGCCCTACTGAAAGTGTATAGTATTGGGGCTGTTGTCTTGTATCAAACAAGAATGGGCAAAAATGCATTTAAAAAACTGCAGTAATTAGCATCGACAGTTCCCAAAACAATTGAACCGTGTAATTAAATGGAAAGGTGATATAACACAGTGATAAACAAGCCCTGGTCCCACATTTTGAATGTCACGGGAATCAAATTCTACATTTGTTTATATTTACAAAATACATTTAAGATGGTCCATGAAACATTGGAAAACTTTTCTTTGTATGTTTTTTTAGTTAAATAAAGGTTCAAGAGAGCTAATAAATCACATATTCTTGTTTTTATTATATGTTACAGATTGTCACTTTTCTGGAAAGGGGGTTTGTAGAAATAATGTTTGTGCTTCATTTGGTTCAAAGGCAGTGTGGTCTCATTATACACTCCTTAAAAAGTATAAGATTTCTCAAGAAAGAATGTGGAATGTGCTGAAACATGTGAATGGTACATTAAAATTGTCTCACAGAAATGAATGTCAGTTTGGCAGATAGTCAGCAGATGGCGCTTTGGAGCTGGCAAACACAAACGTGCTCCTGAGCAACGGAAAGCCTCTATATCCAGAGATCCAACAGAATTTTTATCGCACTCATTTGAGTGGAACTCGCAGGCTGATCTCAGCTAAGTATGAAGACAATTACGACTTCTAGTTAGAGTGAGCACATCTGAGGAAAAACCGCCATTTTTTGCAGCATAAGCACTAATAATAAAACCCATACAGACAACACATCGCAATGAAAGTTAGAGGGCTGTATGTCAAAATATTATGTACCACCCTAGTCAAAAAGAAAATGTCCACAAATATTGGTTTAACAACTGACCCAAAATGTTCTGGAAAGAAAATCATATTTTTTTTTAAACTATTATGGGGTCAGGATTAGGGTTAACATTTTATGTTCCAAGATCCCAGCTCTTTAAATCAACATCATCTTATCTACTAAGTAAAAGTAAAGTGAAAGTGACTGTCATAGTATACACACCCCATCACACAAAGTGGACCGCAACAAAATGTGACCTTAGCATTTAACCCATCCACATGTGGAGCAGCAGGCAGCTAACACAAGCGCTCTGGGAGCAGTGTAGTGGGACAGTACCTTGATCAAGGGTAACTCAGTGGTTCCTGGGCCAGGACTTGAACCTGTGACCCTCCAATTGCATGGGAAAGTCCATAACAACACAACACAACCACCACTGCCTACACTCCTGTATACAACATCATAACCCCAGTTAATCCTGTGCTTAATTCTGTAGCATTCGTCCATCCTTCTGTCCCTGACCCTGGTAGATGTGGAAAAGCAGAGGACTGGAACCACACTGGCCTAAAGCAGTCAGGACGTATGGGCTGTTACACTGCAACTTGTCCTCTGCACAATTACAAAAAAGTTTAATCTAATCTAATCTAATCTAATCTAATCTAATCCAATCTAACTACATGGTTAAAAATACCAGCTGTTTGGCTACGTTAACGACCAGAAGGTGGCACCATTACCCCATAAATGGATCTCTTCTGGCATCATCTCACCAAAATGTAATCCATGCTTTGAAAAGCACTTGTCTGCACTAAATTCACAAGTAGAGCTCGGAAATACTTGACTTTCCTCTCCGTATGGCAATGGCTTTCCCTTTCCCCCCAAAATCTAAGTGTCATTAAAAGCTAATGTGCCCCCATTTTGGCATTTTAAGAAGCAGACGACACGGATTCCACTGCAGTGTCTCAATATATCTTCCTCTTGTATAAAGAGCAGAGCACGAAAGCGCTTCCGTATCTACACCGTCTTCAGTGAAAAACGCAACTTCTCCTGAAGGCAAATGGGACGCGTACAATAGGGCTCTATGGGCGGGGTCGCGCATCCGTCGGGACGACGTGAATTATGAGATGATTACTGAAGAGCCGATGATTTCAGGTCTTTTGTCAGGCATAAAAACACAGAGAACAAGCTGGGAAACATCCATTCATATGTGACAACGAGGGCCAGCGTTCTGCAGAGGTTCAAGGAGAAAGAGAGAGATGCATTCCTCATTCAAGTTTGATTGGAATTCTTTTGGATATGGAAAAAAACGGTAGCTTATTACTGCAAAAACGAGAAGCCACCCATCCGTTTGACCTCATTAACACCCCCCCCAGAAACCCCCCACCACTAACACACTCGGTTATTTCATCTGAGCTGACTATTCCTCTCTCGGCCACCAGGGGTCGCTTTGGAGTATTGTTTGTGGAGGCGAGAAGAGGGTAGGCTCGTTTCATAGATGCTACCTTGATATTAAGAGGGGGTTTTTTTATCAGTTTTCCCCGTTATTTGGTTCATATTTCATGAAAGAGTTTTTCACACAAAGAGCCGCGTGAATGAGGAATAAACACGTGCAACGATTTCATGCGTTTATATGACGGGAGCACGCGAAACCTCCGCTCCTTGTTTTCCTCACTCCGGTGAAGATGTGAGCGCGGTTGAAAGACTAAGCCCGTTTCTCACACTCGTTCTCACACTCGGTGCTCACGGTTTGAACGACACCAGATTTCCCACCGCCGAGGGGTTAACGAGATTGGCCCGCGTTCGAGTAATCAGAATCAGGCGTATTACACTGCGGCTGAGTCTGAACATGGCCGCTCATAAAACCCGTCGCACATACACTTAATTAAAAGTCTGCCCTGAAAACATCTTCTATCTGAGCAGATAATCTGCAGTGAAATTAATAAGCAGGGGAAAAGAAGAGAATTATTATCACGGGGAGAAGGTGTTTTTAGCTGTATGCGTGGCAGGGGTCTCTGTCTTGAATGTGTGATACATGCTACGCGGCTAATGGTTCTTCAGGATTTCTCGCGCATAATCTGATTCCAATTTCGCCAGTCATCAGGCTCTCAGGAGAAGAACGGCTAGATGTTTAATTGGAGCGCAGGGGCTTTAATTGAGTTCACCTAAATGTAAAAACTACCTCCTGAAAAAAAGAGAAAGACAGAAAAAAACATGACATCTTTTCAAGTATTCATGGTGTTTTTCAACTAAAAAAAAAATGACACACACACATATATGTATGTATGTATGTATGTATATATATAAACTTTACCCTGGTGAAGCTGATGAGCGATGACTCTGTTAATCTGCTCACTAGGAAAGAAGACCCCTCATCTCCAGTCAGCAGCCTTAAATTTCAAAGGGTGACTTTTAGCTCAAGTGCCTGCTTTAAAAACAACAACCACAAGAACAGCAGTGTTGTCGTTCAGCACACTCTAGCACCGATCACACATAAAGGACCCTGCTCATCACATATCACAAACCAACATGTATCTTATGCAACCCGGTGTTACTAGATGACAAGCAATGCTATCTGATAAACGAATGATGTCATTTCTAGCTGGGATAAAAGCTCCTGCTGTTTATTAGTTTATTCGTTAGAACGAGCACGGGTAAGTCATCATTTCTTATTTGAATTCATTAATCATTACTTTATTATTTTATTTCAATTTGATCAAACACATTTAAGATTGGCTACAAGTACATTACAGAAAATGCATGGCACAGTAAAATATCAGTCATTTCTACACTCAGAAGAGGTAAAAAAAAAAAAAGATTCTTATATTTTTTTTGTGCAAAATAATTTTTATAGCATGCCAGTCTTGTGTAAGAGTGGAGGAGGCCTAATCCATGTGTCTAACTGTCAAGAGAGCTGGAATAGAAAGTGGTCATTTTTTTTGCAAAAGGGCCTTTTAAATGAATATCAATCTGCTTCTTTTCATAGGCAGGGATCTACCTTAACGTACAGCTCACACTGATGATTGCAGAAAGGGTAAGCAGAATCCAAGCTCCACCGCAGACAAAATTCAGGGGTTTCAGCAGAGGCAGCAGCTCTCAAGCAAATTTTGTCCGGCTGTCCTTGGCACGCTCTCTTGTGTGTGTTTCCTACTGCTGAGCAGCTTGTCATCAATCTAAATGCTCGCAGATTTATAGTGTGCATGGTCTCATGGTCAGTGTATGGCTCAGTGCAGTAGGGCTGGGAAAAAGGATGATATTCATCATCATCGTGATATATAATGCCACAAAATGCTGTTCTGTGTATGTCACTGATATCATGAACATGTCTATAACTGCAGTTACATTACAGAGCATAATTAGCCCTGTCTAATTAGATATAACATCCTGTAGGGGTGAAATCATAGCTTTCGATTACTTATAGATTCTAAATGTGGCACAATTTTTGCATCAGTATCTCACTGTCCAACAAGTGACTTTTTTCAAAAAAGATGTAATAAATTAAAATGTTTCATGATATATTTAGATTTTGTGATTCATAATACCTTCCATTTTCAACAGGAGTTCCAGAAGAAGCACTTTCCTACCATCAGGGTTAAATGCATTACGCAATTAGCATTAAACACAAACACAACATTACTGGTTTCACACCACTCTTCACCTTTTACCCATTCATTTGTTGCACCCTGAAGTTGACCGCAGCATTTATTGGCGCTATTGCAGCTTCACTAAACATATGGATATCTGACACACATAAGCTTTTAAATGACCTACAGAAAAATGACCATTATTAATCAAATATTGCTGGCACTTTTTGTGCATGCGTGGGAGTAGGTTGTGACAACAAAATGCATATCTTTGACTTTATGGATATTTTATGCTGTTCACATATCTTTGAAAACTTTCTATTGGATGTATGTCATTGATCATTTCTGTTAGTTGATTCCTTCTTCCAGAAGGTAAACTCTGTGCCATTTGATGTGTACTCTTTGATTTTTTTATATTTATAAAGGTTTAGACTCTGCCTAACTGCCACAAAGCCTAAACCTTTCAGTATCTCTTTAGGGATCTATTTGTTTAGGGCGAGAATAGTTGTATTAGTGCTAACATCATTAGCTGGGTTTTCCTCTCTAAGTTTGTCCACTGTCTTTAAGGGACTGTTTTTCCAACTTCTGGCTCCGTTTCTAGCCACAGGGGTGGGAAATAACAAGCACCAGTGGGATTTCAGCCAGTCCATCACAGGGGCCAATACAGAGCCATCCAAGCCTGGGAAAGTCCAGCTCGGCCTGAGGCTTTTTGTACTGGCCGCACGTCTCTCAGTAAAGTCAGTCTCTTAGTCACTTCAGTGAATTCGCCCTCGCTTTGTTGTCGACTCCAAAATGCTAGAGAGCCCAACATCATCATTATCTCTTCTCCCCACCGAGATTTCTCCTCCTCGACTGAGCCCATCCCTCTGCTCAGTGCCGGGCTTGTTTTATTGGTAGTTTCTTGCCAGTAGCAAAAGATTTGTTTCATCACTGCCATCTACTGCATCTATTGCAATGGGTGTGAAAAACAAAGAGCCCCCCCCCTCAACTTATTTATTTATTTATCCCCCCCCTCAACCCCCCCAGGTTCAGAGAGACCTGGTGTTCTGGCAGGAAATCGATAGCCGCTTTCGCACGGCAGGATAATTAACATGGCACTTGTGCAGTGTCGCTTCACAGGTAGGAGCCTCATGTCACAAGATTGTATCGGTTCAAATGCACGAGAGACACTGGACTGCAGATTAAAGTGTCAAGAGGTGAGAGGTAAACATGTGAAAGTGTATCCAAGGGCTGTGTGTGTGTATCAGTGTGTACGCAGTTTGTATGCAGCGGGTATGTGTGTGCATGCTTGTGTATGTTGTTGTGCATATGTGTTTATGTAGGTCTGCAGCTGTGGGGTCCGTGTGTATCATTGTACAAGCCTGTGTGCACACAGACCCCAGCAATCACAGGTGCTGTTTGTGTGTGCGTGATTAAACTTGTGCTTCAGGATGTGCATGTGGGTACAGGTGGACCTTGGATCTGTGTACGTATGTGTGTACACTTGTGTTTAAGGGTGTGCATGTGGGTATAGGTTGGCTTCTGGGCCTGTGTATGTACATGTGTGTACACTTGTGTTTGAGGGTGTGCATGTGTGTATAGGTAGGCTTCTGCACAAGTGTACGTGCATGTATGTGTACACGTGTGTTCGGGAGAATGCATGTGTGTATGTGTGTGTATATTTATGTCTGGGGAAGGGCATGTGTGTCTGTTTTATTTACTGTTGCGTTTGGGGGAATGTGTGCGTTTGGGTGCTTCCGGATCTCTCTATGTACATGTATGTGCGCATGTGTTTGGGGGAGTGTAGGAATGTGTGGCCATATTTATTTCCTTGAGTTTTTCATAAGCAGTTTGAAAAACAAACTAAAATAGCAGATTTAAGCACAAAGTTCTCCCACTGAAGATTCAACATTTCAGAAAAAAGAGAAGAAAATAATTCAAAATGACCAATCCAATACTAACCCTGAAGAGTGACACTTTGGAATTTCCAGTGTGGACATGGTGGCAGTACAAACGCTGATAGATGGTGGGGAATAAAAGGGCTTCTCGCGACAAACTTTCAGCAAATGTCAGCCTTTCATGGTGTTGAGAAGGCCCATTTCATATCTATTACAGCAGGCTTTCCACGGCCGATATTTCAGATTTTAGTGCGCCCTGCGCCACAAATCCTCTGCCAATCTTCCCCATAAGAATCTCTGCCAGCTCCCCTGTGATGCATTCTTCCCCTCTGTACCTCTCTCGCTCACTTTTTCTTTTTTTTTTTTTGATGTGACAGAACAAACCCGCGACCTATTAGGATTAAGGCTTTGAAAAGATCTTTGATGCCGTTCAAGGTTCCTTTAAACTGGCGAACTGACAATATGAGCAGTGTGGAGGCAGCTGCTGAATGAGGTGATTGGTTGTCCTCGTCGAGGTTTAGTGCCGTGCACCCCCCCACACACTACCACCACCCCCACTACACCCCCCACTCTCACTCTTACTCTCCAACAACCCTAAAAAAAACATGATTTTCCCATCCAGTCACATCCTCTGGCACGCAAGACGCTAACAAATGTGTCTGTTTCTGTGTGTGTGCGTGTGTGCTTTTGCTAAGGACTCTTGCTGCAGATGACTTGGCTCGGTGCCCTTGCTGTATCTGAACTGTTGCCCGGAATCAGCTGAAGACAATGGCTGTTTTTTTTCTTTCTTTTTCTTTTTCCCTCTCCTTTCCTCTTCTCCTGAGGACACACAGGCAAGCGTCAAAGGCAGCAGCAGGCTGCGGAGCTGAGGAAAATGTGAAGGACAGGGATAAATGCAGTGCCATGTTATTCAAAGGCAACGAGCTGTTGAAAACCCTTTTTAAAAGAAGAGGGGAGAGAACCCCCTCGGCCACTTTTCTTTAGCTAAATTGATTTTGACATGCACCTGTGAGTGGTCTTGTATTTCCTTGAAACATAGTGTTGCGCCGCTTTGTTAGTCGTAGACACTGCCAAAGAAATTAGACCTTTAAAGGAGGATGACTCCTCACACCGCTGTTTACAAAATGTACACGTTCAGATAAAGAGGGATAATCTCCCATGAGGCGCTGGAATTAATTGATGAGGGAAAAATGAAGAAATGAAGAAATCAAATAAAACAAATAATTAAATAATAATAGATATCACGTCACAAGATCATTTCATCGTGATAACGTTTCAGTCTCTACATCAGCTTCCAGTATATATATTTTAACTTCTCTGAGCACAAAATACTTGAGCACATGCATGACAAAGAAAGGAGTAATGTTATCGAACATTCCCCATTTCTATTTCTATCACATTATCTGAAAACCCCCCTATGAAAAAAAGTAATTGCCATTTCTGCTGGGCTGTAATGGATGTGGTGGATATGATATCGAAATTCCAGTGAAAGATTCGCGGAGAATAGTGTAGAGGTAGTGGTAAGGATCCCATTAAGATACGGCCCCGCTGCCTCCCACAGCCTCTGGCTGAATCACACAGAATGCATCTCAGTAAATGACACTGATGACTGCCAAAGCAATAAAGTTATAGAGCAGGATCGCTTCTTCTTGCACAGACAGACTGTCAGAGGATTGCTGCCACACTGCTAGTGCTGACCTTATCACACTAACCTTATTGACCTTATCGCACTTACTCTGCATTTACATTCTCTACACAAGCTGAAAGCCTCTTGGGTCTGCAAGAGTGCCTCCTAATCTTTTATAAAAGCGTCTCAAGTTGGCTTTCTGGTTTGGAGAGTGCATGCCGAAAAAGAACTTGAAGGAATAGGCAGGCCAAATTTTAATCTTTAACCTATCTTAAACCTCTGACACACTGCCCCAACTCTGACCAACTCAAAAGCTTTTTGGCTATCTTTGAATGGGGAAAAATGTGAGCTCCCACATGCTTGATGTTTTAGTCAGCAGTTTTAAGCTTTGTATGTAGAACTAGCGTCAGTAGGTGGTGGTGAAGCCCCCCATCAGGCTGCACAGCAAAGACAAGTCAACAGAATCATCCATACGACACGGTTATAAATAAAGGTTGCTAAATGCTTCTTGGCTTGAATGTAAAGTTCGTAGAAAGATCATTAACAAGAAGAACCTTTACACCGTTTGGAGGTTCTTTAAACTTTAAAACAGTTCCTCACACTCAAACATCTCATTTACAAAAAAAAATTAAGCAGTTGTTCTAAAACCAGTTCCTTGTCAAAACTAGACCGTCTACATTTTTGCTCAATCCCAATGCATTGTGATATTTCAAGTTGAGAAATAAAGCCACCATGGATCAGATTGAAATCTGGGGAATTTAGAGGCCAAGTCAACACTTTGAACTCTTTGTCTATAGGATTGGACCAGACGGGCTAGCCTTAGCTGCCCACAAGCCTTGGGTGCCCATGACCCTGTTAGCAGTTGTCCTTCCTTGGGCCACTCACAAACAGACATCACAATTCAGCCCATGTCAAAGTGGCTCAGATCCTTACGCTCACCCATTATTCCAGCACATCCACTTCAAGAACTGACTTTTCCCTTGTTGCCTAATATATCCCACCACCCTGACAGATGTCAGTTTAAAAACACAGTCATTGTAATTCACTTCACCTGTAATTGGTTTTAGTTTTGTGGCTGATGTGTGTGTGTGTGTGTGTGTGTGTGTGTATACATATATATATATATATTTCGGATGCCACCAAGATACTATGTACCAATATACTTCCTTTCTTTCTTTCAAATGTATTTTTATACATGTATTTGTTTATTTATGACAGTATATTACCTCATTTACTTCTATTTGCAATTTACACTAGAAAGCTATTTAGTAATGCATTCCATTATAGGTACTGTCCAAATCACTTCTGGCTCCAAGCCACATTGTTCATTAATAGACACCACCTTTCTTCAGTTGAAGATGATTTAATATAATTTACATTTATTTGATTATTTTTTAATTAATAACCTTTATTGTGAGACTGGCAACAGACTTGTATTTACAAATCATGGTTGTTTATTCCTGGTTATATGCCATATGTATTCATGTAAAATGGTGTTTGCGTGACATTTAGCAGAGATTTCACCGTCTCTGCATGGAGGCTTCTAGTGAGCAGTGATTAACTGACATCTGACAGAGCTAAGATCTTCAAAAGGCTTTGCCATACATTGGCCACTGTCACAACGCAGCCCCATGTTCTCATGTACTTTAGCCAAGGGTAGCTTACTGCGATAGAAGGCATTTTACTGCGAAAGGAGATTAGAGTTTCATTGACCAAATGCTACAAAGACAGGCACCTGTTTGGACAGGACTGTGGACTATCACTGAACCATAGTGTGTTTTGTGTCTATCCAAATTAGAACAAAGCACCTTCTTGCAGTTAAGTTAGGTTTAATTCATCTTTGATTTTCTTAGCTGGGAAAAGAAACAGACCTTGACCAAGCTTTGTTTCTGATAAGTGGTGCCCTCACATACCCTGAAAGCCATGTTTGTTTTAAGCCTCTGATTGGTAGCGTCCATGTTAAAAGGCCCACTGATGCATTTTGCCAGTTCCAAACAAACTGTAGTGCGGCACCGCACAAAGTCGCCTCGCCAACCCGCTGCTTCTGCTATAAACAATAACAAAACAGGAATGCTTTTGATTGAGCAGCACTAGTTGGCCCTGACTAGGTTTTGGGTAGTGACCCATGAAAAAATCTCTGGGTAAGAATCAAGTCCCACAGACAAGGACGTTTAGTGCCAAATTCCTCCCCTCTTCAGTCTGTGGCGATTTTTTCGGCTTCTTTTGTCGCTAATGCTTTTATAAAGTGGGTTCTTTTGCCATTGTTCAACTAATCATATCCTCTTCAGTAATTCCGCTGGAAGTGAAAAGATGAGATACCAACCATTAATCTCTTATCGCTTCATCTAAAATTAAAACGGAGACGAAAAAAGTCTCAGGGAGAGGACAGGGAGTCAATTTGTCAGTTAGTACATTAGCTTAAAAAGAAAACATTAATTTGAGCAGTTATCTATCTCAAATTCCATTAAAATTAGGTTAATGTAGAGACAGACATTTCACAACCTCTTTATATCAGCACATATCGCTATCAGTCAACCCTCGATAAAATCGCCTATCAATTTTGCCCAAATTCTGTAGATTAGCGAGAGCAAATATCAGCATTTAGGCAACTAACAAATAAAAAGACACAAGCTTTCACATCCGAGTCAATTAAGACATCATCTTGAGGTGCTCACAAGGTATCTGACACTAATCTTTACTGGTTTTTAAAATAAGAGGGAGAAGGAAATTGCAGGCATTCAAGCTCCTTTATGAGGAAAGGACTTCCTTAGTGAAGATGCTGAAATGTGGCTCACAGTTTCAATCACACAGGCTTAAATGTGGAGCATAAACATTGCTATCTGCAAACCTTTCACATATTGTTCTCACAAATCAAGGACTTTCACTATTGTGACTGGCCGAATGGCTTTAGAAAAGAAATGCTAAAGATATGTCACCTCATCTGCGCCTCAACAAGTGTTGCTGCTTGCCTTCCAATCTGCAAAGGCGTTCTCTCATTCTCTCCTTCTTCTGCTCCAGGAACCAGTCTGCTGCTTTGCTCATGGTGCATGAAAACGCTAAACCTCATGGCAGTATTTTTTTAATACGATTGCACTTTGCCATTTCAAGAGTATTGTGGAAGCAGAAGAAAGGGAGATATGCAAGCACAATCATGTTTTTTTCCATTTCTCGCATAAACTGCACTGAATCCGAAAGGCATTATAGGGCATTTCTCATTTGCTCTTCAATTGTCCGTGTTCATAATGGGGGGAAAAAAGGAAGACCACCTTAAAGCTTAAAGCTATTTCCCAGTCATACGTCATTGTTAAAAGAAAATGATAGTCATTCCTTTTGTCTCAAAGGCATCGTGCCAATGTCTAGCTATACTTATATTTGCTGAAAATTGCCTCTTTTCATATAGTTCCAGTGGGGGAAGAATGGACTGTAGAAAGTATGAATAGGTTTTCTTCTTCTGTCTGACAGTTCTTCCTCTTTTTATTCATTTATCTTTACTGCAAACGTGTAGAGCATAACATATGCAGTTAGATGGCACCTGACTTTAGAACCGTTCTTTTATTAAATATAGTATATAAACACACCCCAGTGAAAAATAGAATACTATATTCCAGGAATGAGACTGAAATCTCACCATGATGATCATGACCATCATGACAATCATGCTGAGGTGGTATGGTACCTTAAGTGTGAAGGAAAGGAAGGGCCAGAAAGAAAATTATTGATACAATGAGCTATGAATCTGGGAGGTTATATTGTATATTGTCTGGAAAAGATAGAGGAGAGAGAGAGAGAGAGAGAGAGAGAGAGAGAGAGAGAGATTCTCTTTTGTTCGCTCACCTCTCGAGCGGCTAGTGTTTGACTTCCTCCCTATAGGAGTGGGTAATTCAGGAGCACTGTGTGAGCTTGTTAGATCACCGAGGCCCGCGACGGCACCATTCTTTGCAGACCCTTGACAGCAAATATGTAGTAATGATATTGTCTCCAGCTGGGTAATAACACACAATTCAGGCCGCCACACCGTGCACTGCTGCAGAAATGGAGGGGGAGAGAAGAATTACTCTGAAGGACTGGAGGAAAATGACAGTAGAAATGTCTCCAACCCCTGAAGTGGAGTGCTGACAAATGCACCCCCTGTACAACTGAGCAGTCAATAGCTTCTTTCTTCCTCAACAGGGTATATGCACAGCGCGCACAAACACACAGACACACAAATACGGTGAACTTAACCAGATTAACCAAACTAAACCTTCTTTTGTAACCGTAGCGTATCTAATACAAACACGGCCTAGGCCACGTCAGTGTCCCGCTCAATGCTGACTAACAGTGCTGACCTTGAACTCACTTGTTAACATCTAACAGGCAATAAATGTCACTTCTGCCTAACTCACTGCCAAAGGGGAATGAGGGGGGTGTGAGTTTACCCTCTCCCCTACCGAGGTGTGAAATTGTGGCATGTGATCCTTAATGTGTGTGAAGTAGACAAGGCCTTGACACAATGCCCCCAGGCCCTTAGGGGGCCTCCTCTGGCACAGTCTGTTAGCTTCCTGCTGGGGTTTGGCGCAGCCTCACAGTTCACTTTCAGGCCTACGTTGGGATAATAAGCTTTCACGGATGCCTCCAGGCGATGTGCTGTAAAAGCGAGGCCTTCAGTCAATCAAACAGTACTTGGGTAAAAAAAGAGCATAGAGGAGCCTGTTGTGAGCCCTTGTAAAATGTTAAAAACTTCATAATGGCATTTCGCCATCATATATAAACATAAACACGTTTTATTTATTTATTTTTAAACAGACGCTGCCCTTTACATTATGTGCACATATCATACCAAACAGACCATTAGAAATTGGGCATCTAAACTGGGGAAAGTGGGAAAAGCATCTGTGCCTCTTTTGCTTCTTTTGTTTGAGACTTACAGTCACTGTAAGTATTGTGTAAATGTATCATTGACATCACATATAACCTTTCACTATGTGTGTAAATCTCACACTGCATGCATTTTTTTGCATTTTTAGAAAATAATTTAATGTATCGTGATTTTTTTCAGATTTATTTGAGATATTTTGATGTGGTTTAATATGAAAAAAAAACCAATAAGCACTTCATTGACATTTATAATGTCTGACAATCTACTATTTTATAAAATTCTTATATTCTTTTATTCTTTTACATTTTTATTAAAGAATTACTGAACAATCCATAATTGATGCATCCCAATGTATAGATAGTTTTATACCCCCCACAAACAATGTATTGCACAAAATGGTACTGTACTAAGAGGGCCATTCCCAAACTTTCAAAATCTTCTGCAGCCCACCCAAACCTTAAACCACATGTCTAAGAATCACATCAAGCCATTTTGTCAATTACAGTTAAAGATAAATGAAGCAATGAATTGGTTTAAACTCTTTAAAAATGTAAACATTTAATTTATGCTAATTTCAAACCTTTATAGAAAATTGAAAATCTTTTTATTTACGTATTGCAAAATACCAAAAGGCCCAACAGGAGGCTGTGGCCTACACTTTGGAAAACACTGGACCAAGGTGAAAATGAAAATATTACTAGCTCGAGTAGCAATATTCTATTTCACTTATTCTACTATTTTTGTGTAGCAGTGATTTATCTAAAAGGAAAGTCTATTGTGCTGCAGCTTTAAGCGTTTTCCCCTTCTTCTCCTATTTTTGTTGGCTTCTTACTGATGACAGTGACCTTAAAGATATAGGTTTGGGCCCCAGATGCTGGGACTGTTTGGCTGATTGTTCTACAGGGATGTGTATGGAGAGCTGTCCTCAGGCAGGAGTGAATCCTTTAATCTGTGCGCTTGATCTGAGCTCTCCCTTCTCGACTGAATCGTCTCTCTCTCGCTCCCCTCAACATCCGCGGCTTGTGGCCGTGAACTCTGACTCCCGCACAAGCACCGAGCCAGCAACTCGAGAGGAGAAGAGAGAGAGAGAGAGAGAGAGAAAGAGAGAGAGAGAAGAGAAAGGAAAATAAAACGAGAGCTTTCCCCTCTCTGCTCTTATTCATGTGTTTTCTCTGTCTCTCACTCTCTCTGAGGAGAGTATTGTGAATGTGGAAATAATTTAGAATGCTATGTAAAACGTAGCCTTGATACTTACTGGCAAATAGAAAGGAGGTGTATTAAAATTCATCCTTATTTCCCCTCATGCTCATGGTCTGAAACGGTTTCATTGAAATCTGTTCAATCCTCACTTAGATTTGCATACACATAACAGACAGATGACCTCAAGTGATTGAATTTGGCCCATAAAAGAAATGTATTACTTAAAAGATGAAGGCTGCAGGGGCATACAATTTCTTTTTTTTCCTTTTGAAATAATTAAAAAAATAACCTTTACTTTGTCAATGACTTCCACCACTCCTTGTTATAGATGAAACGCCTTGTTGTGGATAGCAGGCTAAAGACTTGTTTATGGCCTTTCTGTACGGAACTGTAGCTGCGTTCTATGAGGAGCCGGCACTGAATGTCAACACTTTGAGAGTTGACATGATTAAAAAAAAAAAAAAAACATTTTTATCCTTGTGGACACCACAGTCATTCCAAAGCATGACCTACATGACCCTGAACAAAATATGCTTCACTTTAAGCAGTGGTATTGGCCCAGTCTTAGCATGGTCAAAATTGATTCTGCATTCAGTTAGATTGAAAAGTTTGATCACTGGCTGGAAGTTTTGCTTACTATAGTGTCACTGCCCTTTTACTTTCTACGGCCTACCCTTTCGACAAATATGTGTCCCTTTTTACATGCCAGTACACTGAGTGTCTTTCTGCACTCAGAGGAAAGCACTTCATGGTCAGCACTGGCAGGCGAGTCAAGCATGTGCAGAATGAGGCCTGGCATTGTTTTGATGAAAGAACCATGGATTTCTCAAGAAACAAACATCACTTTGCTGGCTGCATATGTCCCTCTAAAATCCCAATATACACCTCCACAACAATTATACCTTCACACATATTCAGGTCACCCATGCTGTGGGCATTGGTGCATCCCCATATCATGACAGATGCTGGCTTGGCCTTGACTCACCTAACCAGAGCACATGTTTCTACAGTCTTCTAATTCACCTGACATAAGCTCGGGTTCAGAGAACTCAATCAGAATCAATGTATGGCTTTCTCTTTGCAGTTTCAGGTTGCATTTCTAGCTGCAGAGGCTGACTGTGTTAAGTGACAATTTTCCAAAGGATTCACAACCATGTGCATTTTGAGGACTTTGAAGGTCACACACATTTAACAGTGGTTTTGGGTTTTGTCATACATGAACCGAGAGGTACTGTAGATTATGATAGACCTTCATTCTTTGTAATGTTGCATTGAGAAATTCTTACACAAAGTTTGGCACAAAGTAGTGAGCCACGACCCCTTTTCTTTGGGTGGCTGCTCCTTTTAAACCCAATCATAAAACCCTCACCTGTTACCAGTTCACCTGCGTCTTGTTAAGAATGTTTCAGAATGGCGTAACTTAAACATTTTATAAACCTTTCCATCTTATTTCGCCTCTGTCCCAAATTTTTAAAAGGATCAAATTTTTTTATATTTACAAAATACATTTAAGTTGATTAGTCAAACCAGTAAAAACCACTGCTTTGTACTTTTGTCAGTTACAGAATCAAGAAAATGAACAAATCACAGATCTTTGTTTTTTTGTTGCAATTTACAAAACGGCAGAGAAAATAATACGCTAATCCATGTATGTAGGTGGTAAGTATTTACAGTTACACCAACCAAAATTAGTAATAAACTGTTATTTATTGTCTTTTTTTTTTTTAACTTAGTTTATTAGGAACTTTATCAGTTAGTACTGTAATTCTTAGCCAGATAGTAACCACATTTTTTTTACTTTTGACTCATGTTTCCATGCATGTTTATCCTTATATGACAAAAGTAAATAGAAAACAATAATAATAAATAACAGTGAGGTAAAATACACTGTGGCTCAAATGCATCCCAGCCTCAGTGTGTGTGTGAGTTGGTCAGCTGCCAGCGGCGGGTGCTCTAAGCTGCGGGCCTATGGGATTGTTTTGTTATCTGCAGTGAGGGAGCATTAACGTTTGTGCACTGCTCCCCTGCAGAGAGTGGCAGCGGCCGTGGTTCCGCGGCAGCACTGCAGGTGGGGAAAAAAGCAATTTCATGGTTCATTCCGCCTGTAATGTGCGGCCGTAATCTTTGGATAGAGCCTGCCTTTTTGTTTAAGTTTCACAGAGTATTGGGCAGAGCGCAGCCCTATTAATCACTCAGCTGAAGTGAATGGGATGGTGAAGAAGAAAGTGTTTACGCGTGAGAGTGTGTTTCTGTGGATGTTTGTGAGTAAATGAGTGGGTCAGAAATAAAACATCTGTGGGATTATAGAGACCAGCCTAACATGTACATATGCCATCACATGTGAGCATGCATGTGCAAGTAAGTGGGCCATTATGTGGATGTTTCTTTGCAACATGCATTCAAGCTCATTCAAAGCAGCTCATAAGCAGCACATCCATTTGTTTCTGTTCCCATTCTTTAGGGAATGAGTCTGTGCGTCATGAAATTTCACATTTCATCACAATTTGATTGTTTTGGTACGGTTCAGTATTACTTTTAAAAATAAGATGAACAAACAAATATGACGGACGGAGTATCAACACGGTAGTGGAATACAAATTTAGATCCTCAGTGCAACAACTTTCAAAAAATGCCATATTCTTGCAAAAAAAGATCTTTGTCACAGTACAAGTGCAAACTTTATTGAACATTACTATATATTATAGTTAGAAACAAAAGAAACAAGCCAGAAGTATCTGTATGATATTACCAAGGGTAAGGGGTGACATAAACATAGTAAAATGACTGTAATGCATGATTTCAGTTGGCTTATTGATTTAATGAAATGACGACAAAGCCCAATATATTGCACCAATTAATTAATTTAACCCAATAAACAGTTCTTCACCCCTATAGTTTGTAGCAAATAGCAACATAAGAGTAAAGGATTGTTCCATAAAAAGCACAATGGCTTTTATTTAGGTTGCACTTACTGAATTCAGTTCATATATGGGCTCACACGTTTATCTATAAAATACAGTATGGTACAACACCTTTCACCTTGGCTCAGATTTAAGCAGAACTATCCACTTTATAAAACTGATTCTAACACAAAATTGGTGCAGTTGAAGCTACACTGTCAGACTGATGCTCAGTACTCAGTAGTGTATAGCCTCCCATCACCAGCCTGTGTGAACACTGGTTTAGGTTAAGTCTTTCTAATTGTCCACTGACACATTGGCTCTCAGTGACCTCCTCTCTTCTTTGTTTTCTGCTCTGATTGCCAGTCAGCAGCCCTTAAAAACAGGAAAAAAGGGAAGAAAAATCCCATGAACAATCAGAGCATGAGGGTCATTTTCTGCAAGAGCTCACCTCTCCTTCTCCAAGCAGCCTCTCTCGCAGCAGGAGCGCTAAATTAACACTTCACGGCTCTGCGTCTTAGCCCTGATGAGTCCTACCCACAGCGGCTGGGGGGAGTGTCTGCCTCTGTGTGTGTGTGGTGAGACTGAAGAAAAAAGAAAAAAAAAAAGTGTGGGAAAACAAACACTCCATCATTTCTGCTTCATTTAGTGCCTAAATGGAGAGATACGCTCACCTGGAGGGACGATGACAGCCGGGAAGAGGCAAGGGTCGCTGTGGTTACAGAATGTCACCTCTGGCCTAGGCTAAACCTGATGCTGTGGGTTGCTAAGCTGCGGGAGAGTTTGTGAGTGTGTGTGGGCGAGAGAATGATGAGATCCAAGACGACTGCGATGGACGAGTGAACTAAGCAGGGCTCCTGAATAGTGCATGAGAGGCTAACATGCTAGCCGCTGCTGTGAGCAGGATAATCGTGGTGCACCTGAACTGTGGCCAAAGCTGTTTTTCCCCCCACTATCCCATCACCGTATAAACTCTATATCTATTCCGTACATTATTGGCATGAATTGATTATTTTGCCCAATCTGTTGCATAAGAAATAGGGAGTTTTATGAATATAACTGAAAGGTCTGCTGGGTGTGCCTGTAATAAATGCAATAAATGGAATAAAATAAACTTTATTTGACCTACACTGACTTAAAATAACTAATCAGGATGAGTCTGGGAGCATGTTAAAATAATATGCCAGTATGTTTCAGTTAATCTGTCTCCTAAAGCTGTATCATACAGCTGATTTCCATGGACAATCATCAGCAAATCATCACAATTCAGCGAATCCATGAACAGCTATAAGGGATTTGGGAACTTTTGTGTTTAAATGCTGGAAACGCATGACTACATAATGCAAATTTGAAGCCACAACGGTGGCTAGTAAGACAGACACTAAAGCTGCTCTTATGAAGTTGTATCCAACATTCGAGCACTGGCTGCATAAAATGATGTGATTGTCGAATCAATGCAAGTGGGAAAGGTCACTGTGACAATCACTCTGCGGTCCGTGAGGGTAATGAGTAGCAGGATGCGGTGTCACAGCTCAGGGCCCATCGCCTCGCTCACACCTGTTGGGCTCAGTCTAATTACTCAGCCAGAACAGAGCACATGGCAGCCGGCTGGCCTCTGCGGGCCTGAGACTGCTGCTGCTGCTCTGCCAGAGCATGAAATATGGAACAGATCATGTGTGGCTGCGAGATATGAGAGGGAGGAGGGTGTTAGAGTGTGATGGGGGAGTGAAACTCTTCTGTGCTTGTGCTTGTTTTTATGCATTTTCAGGACAAAACTGACCTTAGCCCGAGGAAAGCAGAGATTAAACTACAACATCTGGACCGGCACAAGGATCCTCTGCCTCTTTTAAAAACAAAAGCTACATATTCTGTTTGTGTGTAAACTGCAAGGGTAAAATCATTGCGTTCTGGTTAATGAGGTTAAGGCTGAGGGTCAGGCTTTCTTACCACATATTAATAGCTCCATATACAAAGCATATGGGACGTAGGTATTTTCTTCGTGTTACATAAAGACGTGCGTGTGTGCGCATGTGTGTCTGTTCTAAAGAAAGACAGGGTTTTGTCTGAGGCTGAATAAGATGCTTGTGTGTGTGTCTGTGTCTGAGACAGTGTAAAGAAGAGTGCGAGACAGACATTTCTTTTTACACTTGACGTGTTCAGAAAACCAAAACACTGTGTAAACCCACGCTTGACATCCCTCGCACCCCGTTCGGAACCGCTCCGACGAAGCACAATTATGTTGAAGAGATGTTCTGTACAAAAGGCAGCAGAAACACAGGCGTTTTTCTCTCTGAGTAGAACTCATCTGCTGGGGGTGAGGGTAATTTTACAGTGCGGCATGAGCAGGTTTCTAAAACATTCATCATTCCGTACCCTCAGTCAATTTTGATGCTGTGTTTATTTGTTTTTTTTTTTCCTCCTTTTTTTTCCTGTTCCCTTTTGTTGTTGCGAGTGTTTATTTGTGCGCATAAGAGGGATTTGACGTTTGGTATCTGAGCAAACAGCAGTGGAAAGTGCTTCAGAGTGGAATTAATTAGCATGCTCTTAAACGAGGAGCGCAAGGAGAGTGTTTTTGTTTTGTGGTGCGAGGCTGAGCAGTGGCGTAGTGAGGGGGCGGATCACAGGCAGGTTAAAATCACTTGTCATGGTGGAGATGGTCATGATGGGATTCCAATTGGTCAGCGGAGGGAAACAATCAGCATGGCCAACTAGGCAGCGCTCCATCATGCCTGCAATGTCGCCTGAAAGAGAGAGGGGGAGAGAGAGAGAGATTGAAGGACTGAGAAACAGCGATAGAGAGAGTGTACATGTGCATGTCAGAAGAATGAGCAAACATAAACTGTCCTTCAAAAAGTTCAAAGGCAGTGTCTACTTTTTTAAGTCTGTTTTGAATGTTTTCTGCTTTACTGCATGTTTTCTTAACCCACTGAGGACTAACCAGCTTTAACTGGTTACTAAAATTAGCCCGTTATCACTGGCACATTTACACAAACTTGATCAATAAACAAACAATTAAGTAAACAAACAAACAAACACTATTTTGAGGTAACACTATTACACATGGAAATATCTTTGACAGTATTAATGTTAGTGCTACACTTTGATGAACATGATGCTTAGCACTGCAAATCACTCTCATAGTATATGCTTACTTAGCAAAACTTTTAAAGATTTTTTTGGCTATTCAAACACTATTGCACCATATATTGTTTACTTCATACACATAATTAAGCTGCAAAAACAGCCTGTATTTAAATTGCTATTTTTATGACATTATACGGTGCATTTACATATATCTGTTTATTCAGCCTTTTACACTTTAGTCTCATCCATTTTTAAAGTAGTTCCAAGTGTTTCATCTTACACTGCTTTTTGAATATGGCATAATACTTGGTAGCCAGTCTGAACAGAGGTCCTTTACAAATAGCTATGATGACAAAAGCGCACTTGCTTACTTGCTTAACTCAAGTTTTGGTGCATAAACATATTAAGTTCACAAGCTGACCTGAAAATGTAGAATATGAACAGTTTAACTGACAAGAAAGTATTATTTGAAAATTATAAAAGAATGCAGTGTCCACAAACTTTTAACCAGCAGCGTGAGGCCTCATAAGTCTTACAAAAAATGTTATCCAGTGATTTTGATTGCGCTGTAAAATGGAACACGGCAGAGATGATGCCTGCAGTGTCTTCAGTGGTGCAGAGCGTCATTTGTCTGAGTAGGAGGTACATGAACGGCGTGTGTTTTAATCACACACTTCTTGTCGCTAACATCTCCATTTCACAGCATCTGAGGAGTGCGTTCTTATCACAGATTAACAAGCTGATAGCACTCCCCATCTCAAATGGGCATGACTGTCTAGCAGGCACGGCTTATAGACCCTCAATTAGAAAAACATAATACACGTTTCGTTCGTACTAAAGAAACAATTAAGCTTAGATATGCCTTCCTGAAAAGGGCGGGAGATAAAAATTCACACAGCTCGTGAAAGAATATGTTGCTTCACCACTTAAATTTGTCTGCTTTGAGATGTTGAGGGTGGAACGCAGGGAAAAAGAACAGCGGTTTTGTTTTTTCTGTGGAAACATGGGCCCTTCCGCCTACCACTGGTACCACCGCTAAGCTCCCACGCTCTGAAGTGGAGACACTTGAGACACTAAAAGTGACAGCAACTTAACATAAGCTACGAGGGCCATGTCACCACCCCCTGACCCTGTCCCTCTCTTTCTGTCTCTCCCTCTTTTACCCCTTCGCTCCCATCAAACCCAGTCTGCAGAACTGGATCTGCCCTTCAAGAAAGCACTCCGCTACAGTTACAGGTAGGGATTAGAAAGCTGCTGGGCCATAAACACCACTTGAGCAAAAGGAAGA
>JBBPDA010000001.1:37568529-37581942 GCA_037974385.1 Arnoldichthys spilopterus
AGTTGTAGGGGGGGGGGGGAAAAGGGGGGGGGCCCGAAACCCCCCTTTCCCCCCCCCCCCCCCCCCCCTCAAAAAAAAGAGTGAAAGGTGGTCTGGGCAGGGGGCTCTCGTCCTCTCCACAGCCGGCCCATAATTGTTCCCCCTCAGTTTCTTGGTTACAGGTGCCACCCAGCAGAACTGCAAGCATGTAATCCCCCCAAATCCAGCCTCTTCCGAGGAGTGTTAACCAGGAATGT
The DNA here is from genome assembly GCA_037974385.1 of Arnoldichthys spilopterus. Classification (NCBI taxonomy): domain Eukaryota; kingdom Metazoa; phylum Chordata; class Actinopteri; order Characiformes; family Lepidarchidae; genus Arnoldichthys; species Arnoldichthys spilopterus. The sequence goes on from JBBPDA010000001.1 coordinate 37,568,766, forward strand.
TCTGCCGGGGTCAATGGATTAGGTGGAATTCATGGTGGTGGCTTGGCTTGAGAGGTGGAATTAGAAGAAGAAGAGAGAGAGAGAGTGAGACAGAGAAACAGTGAGAGAGAGAGAGAGAGAGAGAGAGAGATAGAGAGAGAGAAAAAGAGGAGGTGTTATATTAAAATGAGCTTACCAGGTGGTCCCCTGAAAAGTGGACAGTGTGTCGAGTAATCTGAAAAGCCTCTGGGCGTCTTCGGCTGTTCATTGGCCAGAAGCCTTGCTTTAAAAAGCAAGAGAATAAGGGAGAGGGAGTTGGGGGGGGGCTTCAGAGGTGGGCACTGGTGTGGTCCCATTGAGGCTTGGGTAAAATGTCTGTCAGGCTTGGTTTACCACAATCACAGCAGTGATTAGGCTCCTTTTGATGATAGGTTTAGTTTTCTGGCCATTGGCGACAAAAAGGGGAGGAGTAAAGGGTGTGTACGGGTGGGGTGGGGGGGTTTGAAGGGGGAGTGCAAGCATAAGGAACAGGGAGGGGTTGGAGGGGTTGGTCTGGCATGGCATATTAATGTCCCACACCGGGAGGGACCTCCTACGTAATTTCCCAGCGGGTCACGGGGGTCAGGTTTGTATTTAGTTAGTGGTAATGATCTCGTTAGGGATCTGAATGGACCACCGTCTAAGCTCTTTCAGGCCGCTGAGCGTGCCTGCCTGCGCCCCCTCCCCCGCCCGCCTCTGTGTGGGCTTACACAGCCCCTGAACTGTGATTAATAGACTTCCAGGGCTTAATAACTTGCAAAACAGCATTAAACAAGGGACGGCCCGGGACAATCGGCCCGGGGGAGCCCCGGGGAAGGGCGCGGAGGGGGTAGCGGGCCCATAAACAGGGCCCGGCAACAATTGCCAATGCCTGGAATTAACTAAGACGGGGGTAGCGGCGGGCGCACAATGCTACAGCTGGCCACTGGCGAGGAGCCATGGGGGGAGAGGCGAGGGAAAACTCGTTTGCTGCTTCCAGGTGGCCCAGGCCCGGCCCAGACCGAGCCCTTTCAGTTTTGTAAGTGTTAAAAGATAGAGGCCGAAGAGGGAGAAAAGGGGAGAGGAAGAGAGAGAGAGAGAGAGAGAGAGAGAGTGAGTGTGTGTGTGTGTGTGTGTGTGTGTGTGTGTGTGTATGAGTGTGAGTGTGTGAGAGGAAGCCATTGAGTAGAGACAAGAAAGAGAGTAAAGAGCAGGGAGAGAGTGATAAGCAGATAATGGCGAGCACATTCAATGGAACAAGTAATCCTTGACACGCCAAAGCCCAAATATGAGCGTGCTTTGTTTCTGCATTTTCCTTTCGTCCACAATGCTAAAGTGGGAAAAAATGGGCATGGTGACCCATACACACACAAACACACACAAACAAACCTCCCCTCGTCAACTCCCTTGTTGCTCCAGCAAGCCCACAAATCTGCCAGCCCCCTCACTCTCTTTTTTCCCACCTTTGTGCTCTCTTGTCTAAATACAAATGAGCTCAGCATGGTGGCTTGTGAAGAGTCGTGTTCAGACCGCCCTCTCTTCTTATAATGTAGCATTTCTTTTCTCTCAGGCCTAGGTGTGCATTTGCTGCCTATATAATATATCACCGGATTGTAAATAACTACAATGGAGACTCTTTCTGGGCTGGAAAGAAGTGTTTTTTAATAAACAAAGAGGTGAAGGCACAAACCTTTTTTTCCACTTACAAGTCTTCAGGGCTGATTTGGTTGCTTGCCTTAAATTGTGTGCAAATCACCAAGTACGTTAATAAACAATATAAATATTCAGAAGGTAACAATAGTACAAATAGGAAAAAGTGCAAATATTGAACAAAATGTATTAAATATACATATTTTAATTTTAAAAATACAAAATGTTAAAACTCCACTTGTTTATGTATTGTATGATTATTGTTTACATTTTAACAACTTTTATTGATTTTAAACATTTGTATTATTATTAGCCACGATATAATGTTATAATGCAAATGTATATTGTAATACCAATAATAATAATAATAATAATAATAATAATAATAATACTTACTGTCTTGTTATTTTCATCTGGATCTAGCTTTATTAATCCTTTCGCCAGACAAGTAAATGTTTTTCATATTACAATGACTGATGTGTCTCTTTGTGTGAAGGCATTGATGTGCTCCATACTGAGGCCATGTGGCCTTTTTGAGCTGGGGAAAGGGATGGGAGGTGGTGCAGCATTTGTCTCACAGAGAAGCTTATAATCAGAGCATCAATTAACCAGACCAAGTAAATGGGCATTAGCATGAAACACATAAATTGCACAGCATGTGTTCAATTATTGACAATCATGAGACAATTTTGAAAGTATCTGTTTAGAATGGGAACAGGAACAGGTATTCTTCCACCCCCAACACATACACACACGCACACACACCACCACTGTACATTTGAAGTGATCACTGGCCATGTTTGCCTTAAATAAGGCCAACAGCTGGGAGATGTAGTTTCACTGTGAGGGATAAGACTACAACACTAAACTAAAACTAAGATCGTCCAGATGGACAACATTGTAGCCATTATCTCCTCGCAGTTGCCCGGTCTGCGTGGGTTTTTGTGTGTTTTTTAAAGGGGAGTGGCTTACTGTGGGATAGTGCTGTAATTGGATGCAAATAAAGGCCACTTGATGTCCTGGTCAGGCTCCACAGGGCTGCTATCAATTTGCACTTGCCCTAAAAAAGGACAGAGAAACGTGTGCGTTTATTGACCATCTTTATCTCCTCCGACATTACGAACCAACTCTGCAGATCTGCCGAGCTGTTTGACATTCTCTTCAGACTGTTTGCTGAGAAGTGAGCTGTGACTAAACTCCAAATGAGTGACCACAGAGATTTTGGGCATTCAAATCTGTTTATTTTTGGGGGGGGTTTGCAGATTAAGAGCTTTTTTATTGGCGTTATCTGCGTTATTCACTGCACAATTCTATTATTTCTTCTCCAAAATATTTATCTAGACTTTCCATATGAGCACGGCCCAAGAGTGTGAATATGCACTCGACTGTGTTTTCAGTGTGTGTGTGTGTGTGTGTGTGTGAGAGAGAGAGAGAGAGAATAAGAGAGAGTTTGAGAGTGTTTGGGGGTTCTGAGTGGTATTTTTTTTCTCTTGGAATCTTGCTCCTCCTCTGTCTCTTTCTCTTCACCCCAATGCTTCACACCCCTGTATCTCTTTTTTTGTCCACATTGTCTCTTCCTCTGGTTTTTAAGCCTTTCTGTGCTCCCTCCTCCCTCCTCACTCTCTCTCAGCTGTCGTTGGCTCTGTCCCTGTCTCAGAGTGGGGGTTTGGGTGGGCTCGTCCGTATTGCAGCCGGTGCGGGTGGGCCCCTGTGCACGGCTAAGCCCCCTGACTCCATGCTCAGCCCTGTCATGAATAATGGATTGGGAAAATACATTTATCTTTTAATAGCCGCGGCCCCCCTTAGCTACTCGCACTCTGTTAGGCCGGGACCGAAAAGGCGAGGTTCATGCTTCTCGATTGTCTCCTGTCTTTTTGATGTCCGTCACTTCTTAGTGTCCTAGAGAAGTGTAATCAGGCTTGATTTGATTGGTCAGTGATGTTTTTGGAGGAAAAAAAAAACATATATTGTTAATAAAAGTTCAAGGCTTAGCAGACTCAGTTTGGATGTGGGCTGTGAATATTGTCACAGTCTTAACAAAACCTAATTTTTCGGAAATATTTTAAGATATACAATAAAAATGCTCAACTTTAATATATGTAATGTAAATAAATTTGGATCATTTTGATTGGTTTGTTCTCCATGACGAGGTTCACACAATAAAAAGGGCAGCAGGAATTTCAGATGGTGTAAAAAATACTAGTAGTAGTAATCCATACTACACTGATGATGTATATTTTTTAGCATTTTTAATGTTATATTCTACACATATTGCGCATATAGGAACTAAATTTGTTATAAATAGGATACACATTGATTTTATATTCACACATTAAAAAATAAACAATTTCCTTCTTTCTTTCTCCTCTTTCTTAATTGCTACAGTTACATAATCTAAAAAAATGACATTAATATGCACATCAGAAACAAGGAAAAAAGGACACACACTTCAGTCTTTGGCTTTCAATTTCACACAAAATTCCATATCATACCTGTAGAGAGAAAAGTAGAGAGAGAGGGGGGAATTATTTGTGCAGCCAAATGAAGTATTTGCAGCACAAATAAAGGAGAGCTACTTCAGTTGATCATTTCCCCTCACTCCTAATAAAGTGCCTTTGAATCTCATCTCAACCAGGCTCTCAGGCAGTAATGTAGCCCCACACTCCAGTGCGGGAATAACACGGCTTACTTTGTTTAAGCAGGCTGAGGAAGATTTGTGAGCAAGAGAATACATCTAGTGTCTCATCCGCACATCTCTATTTAAGCCTCAGGCTCGGCAAATGCAGCTGGCATCGTGCGCATTTGTTTACGTAGGCTAATTATGTTTCTCAGATGTACACATGCCACTTTTTTTGGGTTTGTTTTTTTTGTTGATTTGTTTTGTTTTGTAAGAGATAAGAACAGAGACATTACAGCAATACGTGATTTCTGGATTGAAGAAAAAGCAAAGGCCTAGAAGATTTTCTACAGTTTCGTCTAATGTCATGAAAGCACCATTGCTGCTTAATGTAATACACCAATTTCATAATGTTTATTAGGAACATTTAACATCACATTCATGGTACTGAATTCATTTGACTTGTAATAAACAGATGAGTTTAAAAAATGTTGAAACAGAAAAATTATTTTATTTAAAATGTTGAGAATATTATTACCACAGCTTGAGAAAATGACTCTTGTGGGATGGAAAACGACATTTCTAGTGGCCCTGAAACTTCAGCAACTTAGATTTATTTTATTAGAAAAAAGAGAAAAAAAAAGGGATAATGAAACAATGTTCTTTCAGGGGGCCCAAATTTTCTAGCTACGCCCCTGGGTGTGGATGACAATTATTGCTATTTGTTTTTCTTTAACGCCATCTTTCTAAATTCATATCATTTGTGCCTTAGATTTATCTGCGCTAATTACGATCACCACATGTTTCCCTGAGAGGAACCTGAGGCACATCCAGCTACCGTCTGTGTGTGATGTGATAGCATTGCAATGAGGATGAGACTTGAATTCAAATACTCTTCATTTTGGATGTGGTGAACATCGACGCACAAAAGCAAACACGGACAGGCACGGCACACGAGACACACTGTTGCTGTGTAACTTTGTTGGAAGTGTTCTGTAGAGAGAGGAATGATACACTGGCTTTTAAAATGCATGGTGTATCGTGAAGCAGGTTAAAGCCTTTGCAGAACAGGTCTGGAAAGTCATAAATAATGAAGAGTTCAAGTAAAAATCCTCCTCTTTAAGCTGCTTCCACATGGACAGAGACTACAGTCATTTATGCTGTAAATAACTACAGAGTTTATTTTATTTCTTGCTAAAACTTACTAACAATTCATAGCACACACCTCTTGAGTCATTCTCCAGCCGATCCCTGACCAAATTCACGCACTCTTTCTCTACTTCCCTGCCTTGCCCCATCTTCCTTTCCTCTCCCAGTCTATTCCTTATCTAAAGCATTATTTCCCCAGCTCTTTTTTCCCTCCTCTGCAGTACATTGGCTAGAGCCTCCTTAGCACTGCTTTATGGGCTCAGAGAGAGAGAGAGAGAGAGAGAGAGAGAGAGAGAGAAGCTGAAAGCCCCATTTATCATCACTTGTGTGGGCAGTGTTGCCAAGGCAACACTCAGACTGGCAAATGCCACTGTGTAGAATACTAATGAGGCACTTGGCAGGCCTGCTGGCGGAGCTGCGGCGAGCGGCCCGGAGCGCAGGCCACTGCTGCCGCTCCACGAGCCCTCCCAGACCCGCCAAACAGTCAAAAGGGAAATCAATTAAGGACCTTCCACAGGGCTTGGCAAAGGCGCTAATCTGCAAGGCCACATTTAAAATAATGCTGCAATCTGCCCGTAATACCCTCCGACTGAAGCAAACCGAGGGAAAAAGCAGAAAATGAACAATAACAAGCAAAACAAGGGAGTCTGCAACTTTTTCCAGGCCTGGAGTGGAAAAGGAGAAAGGGACGCTTTATTGTAGCAGTGGTTCATTCCAGTAACACCGAGGTTATCACCGGAAATGACTGCCCTTTGGAAAGTCTGCAGCAGTGCATTTAAACCTGATGAAATCATGTTTAGCCTATATTTCTTTTTAGCCATAGAACTGCAGCATCATGTAAAGGTTTATAATGAACAAATGAATGCTAGCATTAAAGATGTCTTAACGAATATCAGAAAATGGCCTTGACGTCCAGACACAAGGATTTTAAAACAGTCGCATGCAATGGCAACTTCAACGTCAAACCTACAGACACTATAGAAAATATAACTGAAAATAGTTTGTGTAGTACATCACTGTGTGGTCCTACAGAGCACACTCTGGTGCTTGGCACGGTAGCTAACTCTAGGCATACCTATGTAGATGAGACCATAATTAACACCTATGCCTTAGCAAGACTGGCAATTTCCACCTGACAGATTACTGCACTCTTTCCGCCCTCTATCCCTCTTGTTCCGTTTCTGGAGGAAACGGTGCAGGGAATAAATTGAGCTGGAGCATGCCTTTTCTCCGTTCATTGCTCTCCTTCATTGATTCAGGCACTTTGATCGAGCAGGTCCTAATCAATTCTTCAGTGGCAAGACGGGGGCTAAATCATTTCCCTGACAAACCCCTTCAAATGACTTGTCATTAATTTGCCTCTTTACTGGCACTTGTTTGCTCAGAAAACGAGATGCGTTTGGCTTTCTCTGTCTATTAGTGAGGGTTGTGCTCTTTGGGGGATTTTCATGGGCTGCTAAGCGTCGGGGAGGGTGCACGGAGGGATTGGATACAACATGTTTGCTCATCCTTACCAAGTCACTTATTAGCGCTAATTGGGAGGGACAGTTCAAACATGCACAGCAGAGTGGGGTGTCACGAGAGCGTGACATGGGTACAGAGAGACAGACAGTGGTGGTGGTGACAGCAGTGTTTGTGTGTGTCAGTGTCTATTAGAGAGGGTTAGAGTACCACCCTTTTCTCCCTCTCCTTACTCCTACCATAACCCTAGCTTGGTCCAGGTTTGGCAATAGGGAGGTACCTCAGGGCTCCCTTCTAGGCTCTCTGTAAAAGTGGCTTTTTTGCCTGAATCCCTCCATTAGCAGTCAATGAAGCTCTCAAGAGGATGTCGAGAAGTCAGCAGCTATAGTTATAAATACATACATTTAGTAAGTCAACAGCAGAAGGAAGAGTGCAGACAAATGACATGGGTGCCCACTGCTGAATATATGATGAAATACACTGAGCATGAAATATCCCCAACCTTTCTTTTCACCCAAGCTCATTAATTCACACTCAGCACATGTTCTCAACAACCATGTGATATTACCAACAGACCCCCGTGGCCCCAGAAACCTTAAGTTAATGAAAAATCATACAGTGTCCCTGTCAATACCAAGACCCCTTTCCCCCTCAAAGCATCCCCATAGAACTGTTTAGAAAGTGTTTTGGCTGAAAGATGCTAATTTTCGAGGATTATTTACCACCATAATAGCTGCAATTATATTCCGGGCTAAACGATTTAAGGTATAAGCACCAATTAGTAACTGGTCATTATCTTGAGCATTTGTAACCCACAGTGAAGTAATAGGCTGACATTTGCTAGTCTGTGCAAGGGAACTGCTGTAGTGCTTCTATAATTAGAGGCTGCTTACCTCGAGTCTTGAGAAGATTATATGAATCTCTACTGTACTGCTCAATGTTCTCTTTGGTGACTTTCTGGCCAATCTTAGCCAAAAGATAAACTAAACCAAGGATTCTAGTTCATTTCTCAATTTAAAATAAGCCAGAGCCCCCATAATATGCACAAGCAAGCTAAAACACATTCAAAGGAGTTAGCGTAATGAGAAAAAAATAAGTAAAATGTGGTTTGCACAAAATTTCTACTTTATGTTTTATTCTTTTTTTTTTTTTTCAATATGTTAAGCTCAGAACTGTGCTCCTAAAATGCCTGAAAAATGTCATATTCGTGTTTGCTCCAAGTCGAGGATGTGTGAGCCCATTTTCACGCCTACGAAAGGTTTATTCTGACTGGGGGTACAAACTTTTGCATACCACTGAAAATAATTCTTTAATAGTGTAAATGACAAGTAGACCATTTTGAATGAAAAAAAATGACAACGGTCAAATCACAAATGATTTCCAATGTTTTGGGGACATACAGTACAGTAGACATCACAGTAGACACCTCTCGTTTCAAACAGTTTGACCCTTCGTCCTAAAACACAATGTGAAAACTCCCCCAGGATTACCACTGACCCTGAGGGCAGCTGGGCCACACAGGCAATAAAAGAAGCTGCTATTGTGTTGTCCTGGAGCAAAGGGTACGTGTGTGTGGTGTGTGTGTGTGTGTGTGTGTGTGTGTGTGTGTGTGTGTGTGTGAGAGAGATAGAAGCTCAGAGTGTGTTTGCTGGTGTGGTGTAGATGCATGTCAGTGGGTGGCAGCAGGTCACTGTAATGACAGTTTGATGGATCATCATTCACACCCACTAAAGCTGCACTGTGTCTGGGGACCTTTTAATTAGACTTTGTGTGCTTGCCCACAGACAAACAGTCATGAATGTGGACATGTTTACAACATGGCTACGTCGCCCTCTGCCAATCACCTATTCACTGGACAGATTCCATCCTGATTATCACCAGCTGGAGTGGAACTGACTTATTTTAGTCACTGTTCTCTTTGTGCTTTTTGTGAACACCCGTACTAGGTGGCATGCATTTCCATAGACGGATCTTAGAAATAGATAAGACTCGATTGCCATGCAAACCATTCTCCATACTAGGCAGTATTAGAATTACTGAACACCCAAGGACACTTGTCCGCACCAGACAGGCTGGAAGAGACGGCCAAACCCACAATCCAACTGTCATCCTCCACCAGCCACCACTCTGCACACAACTCCCGCCCTTAAAATGACACCGCCTTTCATATCCCAATATCAAAATCAGCATTTTTCCTCAAAACAAGCCTGTTCTCTCCAAAGTGACCCCCTCGAGGACATGATGAATATACTCATTAGCAAGGAGGTATGGGGACTACTTTTCCTCGCGAGTGAGGAGAGGAAAGATAGTCTGTGTTAGGAGCAGCCAGAAAGCAACGCAGATTTTGTTTTCTTAGTAACCGACCTTGATCTGACTATCTGCAGGGTCAAACACTCTCTAGTCGGCTTTTGTTCGGCCCAATAGAATGTTAATGAATAGGCGCGCTACATATTAAAATTCAGCTGGAGCTTTTCAGCCCTGCTGTCAAAACTGCTGCGGCATGTCGAGTACCTTTGGCTGAGAGACGAGAGAGATCTGGTTGTAAAACGGGATGGAGGGATGGAGGAGAGAGAGAAAAAAAGAGACAGCGGTTGGAGCCATTCCACTCCTTTCCAGCAGGGTGGGCCTTTTCTTCCCTTTTTCTCACTCCCACTCTCGCTGCCATGGCGGTGTGCAAATGAAAGAAAGTGGTAAATAAAAATTTGTCTCAAATGAGGGCCATGTGACATTGTGGCGTTTTAGGGAGCACAATGGGTCCTTTCAGGGCCAAGCGAAAGCCTCGTCGTTTCCGCTGGCCTGGAAGTGTTTGGGTTTTTATCTGTGGTTTTGTGTTGTGGACAGCTGCAGGCCTTGTTTGTCTTGGGCTGTTTTTGATCGGTTAGCATGCTTGAAGAGGGCACGAGTCACAATTGTTTCAAGACAGAGTCTGGTATTGTGGCAGCCAGGGCTTGTTTAGTGACTGCTGGCTCCAAAATGCAAACAGCAAGATTAAAGAAGCAGACACTGTTCTGAAAAGAGGGGAAAAAACCCAGAAACCTGTCAATGTGGCTGTCAAAACAATAGTCATTGCAACAACCCCCCAACCCACCCACCCACCAAGGAAAAATACAGCTCTCAGTAATCCAGGTTTATCTAGCAAGTAGCAGGTATAAGTAGCCGTGATTAATACTGATTATAAATCCCAGTCACTTTATTATTATTAGCATAATTTTGTTGCTACATAGTCCCACATCCTGTATAGGTCATACAGTATCAGTTGAAAAGAAGATCCACTGATGAAAATATACTTGAATGCTAACGTAAAAGATAAAAAATATCAATCGAATATTTGGTTTAAATCATGTCTATTCAATGACTTGGAGGATTTGACTGGAAGTAAAAAAGCTAACCAAACACTAATGGCTCTTAACACTCAGAAATGATAATTTAGTAGATGTTTTATAGTAGGACACTCAAACCTAGTATATATTTAACAGCGTAACTGTAAATGCTAAACTAGAGGTGACACTGTTTACATTAGAAAATTTAAAAACATAAATAAAAAACATATTTAAAATGAAAGAATAAATAATGTCTCATCCTGGAACATGGCATTAAACCACCACAATTTTCTGTAAATGTCAAATAATCAAAGTATCTGAGGTTTTTCACATAAAGCTGGAATTGTTGGGCCTTTAATAATAATAATAATAATAATAATAATAATAATAATAATAATAATATTAGTAGTAGTAAGAGTAGATTATTTAAATACAATTGATATATTGCCAACACCATACTATGTTGAGACAGTTTAACACTGAATTCCTCATATTATGTCCCTAATTCTATTTTAACCAAGTCAGACAATTACAAAAGAGAAAAGAGTCAAATTAAATCAAATCAAGACCAACAAACAAAACCAATTGAGCTGCTTTCACAAGATCACCCTCTGCCTCCTCTCTTCATTCTGAAGTACTGAAGCAGCTCTGCAAAGAACGGTGGAAATCCAGAGACTTTTTACCATCTCTCTGTAGAGGAGTCCTTTCTTCCACAGAGTCAGACAGTACGCTCTGATGACATATCTAAAAGAGAGAATGTGAGAAAAAGAGAGAGCGAGAAAGAGGGGAGAGAGAGAGAGAGAGAGAGAGTGAGAGCGAGAGAGTCAGAGAGTGAGAGCACTGGCTTGTTGAACCTCTAAAAACACGGTACAAACATCTCAGAGTCCACAAAAAGAGCCATTCTCGTGTCTAGTCTGCCTTTGTCACAGTTTCTACATGGCCGCAGCTGGGATGAAAAAAAAAATGAAGGTGGAGAAATATATCAGCAGACAACATCTGCAGATGGTGATTAGCATTAGGAAATTGCCTCCTTGAATGAAATTGGAATGTCGACTGTCAATTTCCTTTCATGCTCGCGTCTCCTTTTCTGGGAAGCTAGAGGGCACTGCTTTGTCCTTCAATTGGTTACAATTTGGAGAAAGAGGGAGAGGAGGGGGGGATCCTCTTTTCTTCCCCACGCCTGTTCTGATGTACTATGAGGACAAGAAAGAGACACCATTAATTGTGCTACATATGAAGAGCTGTATTTGGTTAGCTGTTTCAAAGCTCTGTCTTCGTGGAACTTCTCTCCTCTCCTTTTCTCCTCTTCTTCTTCTGCAGCCCTTATCGCACGGCGTGGCTCAGTGAGCGTGCGACACTGTAATCTCTGCCAGCGAGTCTGGCTGTGGCCACCGCTGAGGCGGCGCGCGAGGCCCGCGGTTTTAGAGTGTGCAGAGCTCTGAGCAGCTCACTCAGCTCGAGAAGCTCCACAGCCACTAATATTATTTACTTTAACTCTCTTAATCAAAAGGCACACAGTCTACTGCAAATCTACAGTCACACCACACAGGGCTTAGAAACACCGTGCAGCCCTTTCTGCCAACTTCTATATAAATAAAACATAATAAAAATATATAATTACATAATAATTACTAATCACTTTGATACTAACTGACTGTTTCACAAAAGTCAGTAATAGCAGTTTATATTTCTGTTGTCTAACAGCTGTTTCTGATATCAGACTTTTAAATTAAATTTATATTTTATTTTGGACAAACAAAGCAATACAAAAATAAACAAAAAGCAAACATTGAGAAACTATCTAGTTCTACTGTAACTTCTGTGATGCAACTGTACCTGCCTCATAGCTTCTTATTTACAAATTATTATTTTTAATTACTGCCTTGCTTAAATAAGATATTGTGATATATGTTTGCCACACACTCACTCAGTCTTTTTCATGATGACAGTAAGAGTATGGCGCTTGTTTCATTTCAAAAACATGCTCATTATAGCCAAAGATATTTGAAAATAATATATAATATAGGAAATTAATATGACAGTTTAAATCACATCATGATTTACTTTTACTGAAGACAGTAAATAGAAGATATTACTCATACACTCTGCAGCATAAAAGCAATTAACAAAAATGGATTTTGACAATATGCACTGGCATATGTACAGTAGACACCACACAACTAATACAGCTGTGGCCGTTCAGTCTAATCCCACCTTCTCTACCATATAGCCTGGATTTACACAGAGGCCAGATGTGTTGCATTAAGGTTTTAATGCTGGAACTTCAGATAAGTGTACTGGGTGTACACACTGACACACACACACACACACACACACACACGGCACAACACCCTAGCAATTTGCATGGCTGTTAAACCCCAGAGTAGCCACTAAAGCAGGATGCCTTGCATTAGAGAGAAGAATCTCTCCTGCTTATCTCCACCGAACTCCTAGTGGCTTGTGCTTTTATTTTTAGTGCCACGCGCGCTGTTATATAGAGTGTCTCCATACTGAACCTGTGCCGAGAGAGTGTCACTGCGATAGGGCTGATGAACTGATGGAGATGTGGCGATATTTCTTCTGCGCTCAGGCTGCTCAAGCTCTCATTAGTTAGTGTGGGGCGCCAGTGCTTGCGCGCCGGCATAAATGAGCCAGCTATCAGCCACTGCCTCCGTAGTCGGCCTTATCTCATTAGGTTCCACATCAAAGTTAATCAGAGATGGGCATGGTAATTGGTGGAGGAGACAATGCCATAGATCGGGGTTGGGGGTGGGGGGTGGTGGTGGTGGTGGTTGTTGGTTCGGGGGGGACGTGTGTCATCTTGAAACATTGGCAAGGCTGGTGACAGTAGATAGGCAGACGCGGGAGAGAGAGGGGAGGGGTAAAGTGTGTGTGTGTTTGTGTGTGAAAGAGAGAGAGAGAGCGAGAGAGAGAGAGAGAGAGAGAGAGAGAGAGAGAGAGAGAGAGAGAGAGAGAGAGAGAG
>JBBPDA010000001.1:37601037-37621436 GCA_037974385.1 Arnoldichthys spilopterus
ACCCCAAAACCCCACCCCCCCCCCCCCCCCCCCCCCCATCATTCAAAAACGTTATCTTTCCGTTTGCTGTTGAAATTTTCCCAGGACATCAGCAGAGACGGCATGGCCTGTCAGCCTGCCACAGTGTGATTGAGACATCACACTAATCCATGTTTACCCTGCTGTCTGCGTGTGTGTGTGGGTTTGTGTCACGCCACACAGAATTAGGCAGCATTTGACACCTGGTACCACACACTTCAGCCGCTCTCTAAACACAGGACCCATACAGTTTCCTACAGTGTGTGAACAGGATGTACTAAAATCAGCTAAACATGTTCTAAACAACAGAAGGAACAAATGATGGCCCTGTTAACTGGGATATTTAAAAGGCAGAGTTGGTGCAATGGTTATGGCTATCATAGTCCAGGCATTTTGATGCTATATTGCACTGTTGTATGATTGCACAATACATGTATAAGCTTACATAACTTTTAGATGAGTCTCTGCGGGTGTATGGCTGAACCATGTCACAACTAGTCAAAAATGAGTTGGGCTGACGCTTAACCATGTCACATTAACAGTTTGCCATTGGGGGTAGGCAATGTTATTGTAATCATAATAAATTAAATCCTTATAATATCACTATATGTTTTTCTGTGTATATTGTTAGCATTACTAGAACTTTCTATAACATAGAGAAACAGCTTCTTGGTGCATTTGGTGAAAATGTCTTTAGTTATTGTTTTATTTTTGCCATATGACCTGTAAGTTCACTTAAATAATTTTACCTGTTGGAAACACTGCTTTTGCTCATCTATACAAATATTTAGTTGTGCATTTTTCCACTCGGAGTACATATCAAAGCTATATAAGAATAAACACCCCCCCCCAAAAAAAATATATATATATATTGATGTGACACATTAAAATCGATGTGTTCACTTCACAATTAATTCTCCTTCATTTTACTGTGTGCAGTGTTTTGTACTGAGAGGCAGCTGTTGCTTATGATGACACTGCTGCGTTTGACCTTTAATAATAAAATGTTCCCATTATAATTTGTTTGCATGTGTGAGTTGATGGAAATGTAGCAGATTGCATAAAATTTCATATTTCATACTGACTGACTGTATTTAACCAAATCGGCTGAATCGCATCACTGCAGATTTCAAGGTATTGAAAATGAGTCGGAACGCTGGCTACAATAATTGGATCGGATCAAATCATGACGAAACGTGTGTTTTACATCCCTAAAATATATGTTTAGCCTTTTTTTTACTGACAAGCTAAAACTGTACTTCACTAACAAGCTTTTTATACCTGGTCAGGCACATGGCAACATGAAGCAACATAAACCAGTACAATCATATCATATTTTATCCATATCGTGCAGTCCCAGCTCAAAGTATGTAAGATGCTGAAAATGATCTTTCTTTAATTTCCATTGTTTTAAAATCAGACTCTCTCTCTCTCTCTCTCTCTCTCACACACACACACACACACACACACACACACACACACAACATCTGCTTCTTCCTCAAAACCGTCTTGACTCGTCTCTTGCTCTGCCTCTCACCCCTCTCTCCAAAACTCTCACTCTTTCTAGCATTCTCACTTTCCCTCTCTCTCGCTCCCCTCCCTTTCCTTTCTTCCTCTCTCTCTATCTCCCTCTGCCTTCCTCTCTCCGTTGCTTGCTCAGAGAAGCAGCCAGTGTTTACTTGCCCTTATCCGGCTGGCTAATCCCTGCAGCAGTGAAAGACTCCACTAAATAGGTGCTGGAGAAAAAAAAGGAAGAAGAAGAAGAAAAAAAAAAAACAGTGGTGAGAGGGACAGGCAGAGCCATTAGAGGAGAGTTTATCAGAGTAGCTCAATCTGTTATCACCCCTGTCCCTCTGTTCCCCCCTACCAGCCTGCCTTCCCCCACTGTCACAGAGCCGCTGATTACAGGCCACCACTGGCTCTGGGTGTGTGTGTGTGTGAGAGAGAGAAAAAGAGAGAGAGAGAGAGAGAGAGAGAGAGAGTGAGAGAGAGAGAAAGGGAGAGAAGGAGGGAGAGAGAGAGTGAGAGAGGGAGAGAGAGAGAATGAGAATGACAGAGGCTCTGTTCACAAAGCTGTATGTGAGAGGTAGGAAAAGGCTGAAAGGAGCAGCCGTTCTCAGGGATGTTTGTAGCGGTTCTCCGTGTATCTCCCCTGGTCTGTACAAAGAAAATCATCTGTATAACAAATTAATTGTGTATTTTTATCTTTAACGCTTTAACGGTTTATTCTTTCATTCATTCATTCATTCATTTGAGACTCTTGTCCTAACCAGGGTCACTGGAGGTGCTAGAGCCTAAACCAGCTCTCATAGGATGCAGTGGTGGCCTAGTGGTTAGGACATTGCCCTTGTGAACTGAAGGTCGCAGGTTCAAGTCCTGGCCCAGGCACCACTGGGGTACCCTTGAGCAAGGTACCATCCTGCTACACTTCTCTGCGTTGGTAGTTGCCTGCTGTCCCATGTGCGATGGGTTAAATGCAGATGAGTTAGATGCTTCGGTGTGTTCACAATGATAAATAGTCACTTTTACTTCACTTCATCCTGACAGGTCGCCATGGCACACCGACAAACACACTCATACAAACCTAGGTACCTGTCGACATAAATGGCATTGGACTATGTGAGGAAATCGAGAATCAAACCCAGGACCCTCTCGCTGGGAGGCGACAGCACTACCAACTTATCATTATTATTTTATAGGAATCAATAACAGATGCAATCAATAACAGCAACAATATGCCCGAATGCCAAGAGAAGTGATAATAACAGCTTCAGAGACCAAATCAATGACACAGACAAAATACAATAAATCTATATTTAAACAGCACCTCTGTTTTCACAGAGTGAGTGAACTGCACTGCAGGCCTGCACCTTCCCCACCAAAAACAAGCCCTGGGCAGAAAGCTGTAGAAACAACGCCAAACCCCCACTGCCCTGTAACTCATGTCCAGCACTGGGTCTCATAGGCCAAGTGCTTGTGGGTCCAGTGACCCAGCACCACAGCCACCAGGAGGTCACAGAGACTAATGGATAAACACACCATTGTCTGAGCAGCAGCCTACGGTGTTAACTCAGCTTTAGGTCTCAGGCAAAAATGGCATGATAGCCCTCCTTCTTTTCTAAAACTGATACCAAAACTGAGACCTGGAGTATTGGCTGAAATCAAGTGTTTTATAATAAAAGTGATACAGTACATTTTCATATTTATCTATATTTATCTATAATATATCATATATTTATCTAAAACCAGCAAACACACACACCAAAACAGTAGAGTACAACATATAAATGGTACATTATGTTTTATGTCTCTCAGCTGAACATTTCCAAACCCCTCCTGGAGGAAGCCCATTTACCATGCAATACGTATTTCCACTAATCAGTACTTCATTATGTTAAATCAGGAGCTGCTGATAGAATTTATCAAATGGCTGGAGTCTACCAAGAGATGAGGAACCAAGCATGTGTTCTTCCATCTGTATTTGTCTAACAATGATATTAATAACATAAAAAAGCCTGTCACATTTTACCGGAGTTAAAATTCATGTATTTGTTCTAATGTTTTTACTGGCAAAAAAACAAAAAAACATTTACTGTCAAGATAAATAGTTTTACACAATTGTCATGGCAGCCTATGACTGCACAGTACAGTACACATCACCACAGATGATAGAATTATTACATGTATTACAATAGGCAAATACAGGACTGGGCAAGATGATGATATTACATTATAGTTATAATGATAAAATTACTTTGCAGTCAGTCACAATATGATTTCCTGAGCAAACTGTGGACATCATCAGTACTTAAAGAACAGAGAAATACGGTGTGCTCTGTTAGAAGAAAGACATGATTACACTTGTACAACAATGTGCAATATGTTGAATAAAATCTTTGTATTAATTGTATTGTATTGTACTATTATTATTATTGTATTATTGTTTTTGTTATTTTTATCATCTTTTTTTGCTGTTCCAAATAATCAGAAAAAAACACATCATGTTTTTTAATATTATGACATATGCAGTAAAATTTTTACATTGTGATATATTTTTGCAGTATCGCCCAACCCTACATAAATGCAATAAAAGAACGGTATAACACTCATCAGACGTCTGACGTTCTTCTGTTAATGTTGCTACTGTTCTCACATGACCTGCTTTATCTAACAGCATTTACACTGCTTTTGATTTATTTTTATGCTTTTGTGCTATTTTTATGTTATTTCAGGATAGATTTGTTGCTTAAGCTGAACAGATTCACTCTTTTTCTCCAGTCTAGCATTCTGCTAGTATTGGCCCGATATCAGTATTAGCTATGGAAATGGTGCCACGTCTAAAGTCAGGCTTTCCCAGATCAGACCTCTGCTCTCCACCAATTCAAGGTGTTCATTGTCCCCAAGGGCCTTTAAAGTAACATTGGGGTTCATCTGCACAGGCAGACAGTCTGCATCTGTGGCCATCTCCCTCTCCATAAGGGTTCTCACTCAAGCCAAGCCTCAATGTTGTACATCATTTTATACAAACGTAATTAAAGGCGGTCTGCATGCAGAGGCACATATACACCATCTGCATGCACTGGCACATCATCATACTGTGTGTAGACAGACCTATTCATGGCATTAATACATCTGTGCCTATCAATCACCGCTCCGCTGATAATCCTTCACCTAACATACCACTTGCCATTTATGGTGGTTAGTGAAACAAACGCAGTATATTCATTTTAATATCATGCAGCACAAGCATGGCATGATCCTGAGGCATTTATATGAAGTAAACAGTCATTGTAAAAGATAATGCTTGCTCCGGTCCTCTCTGTTTTTGCTTAGTGATGGCAGAAATTGTGCCGTTTCTAATACTCAACATAATGCCCAAAATGTGGCTCATTTGGGGCAGCTTTTCCAAGCGGGGCAACAGAGAAATGCCCTGGGCCCCTGGCAGCAGCGGGGGAGATGCGTTCCCAACCCAGCATACATGGCCATACGCGCGGGCTGCTGTTTAGGCTCTAATGGCTGGTAATGTGGGCTCCATGTTTACCGAGCGGTGGGTCTCCAGCACACAGGCTGTGACAAATTATGAAAGGCGGGCCTGTGTAGCCAGGCTGAATTTCATTAAACTTTAACTGGCCTTATCTGCGGCGCGACAGAGGACAGCATAATAAACGCTGACAGGTATCTAAAGACGTGTGTTTGGACTGGGGAGAGCGAACAGCGGGAGAGGCGCTGCCAGCTTTGTCACCAAAGAAGGGACATATGTTGTTGGCTATAAAATCCTAAAGCAGATGTCGCCCCTTTTTTAGAGACTGCGGCCGTGTTTTGCACATACGCATGAAGGAGAAGCATGCCGTGTTTCGTTTATTCCGACACTTCATGGAACTGAAACCTCCCATGTTTAATCACTCAGACGGAGCGAATACGGTGAATTTGTTTTTATTCATACTTTACTTACAATACAATTTAAATTGACTTAAGATACAGTTTACACCATATTTAGGCTTTGAAGATGCAAATCTGCACCTTTCATGGCTATTTACCATGAATGCAACCTGAACATAGATGGAAAAACACAAATACACTTCAAAGAACAAAACTACACATCTGGAAATGAATGAAACATGAGTGATTGTACAAATATGGCAATTTTAAAATCATAAGTTTGTACATTTACATCACTGAACAGTTTCTTTATGTGAAACATGGACTCAATACACAATACACAAAACTACTTTAACATTATACACCTCTACAGCATGAATTCACAATGCTATTGGTTCATAAAATCCATTTTACAACATGATATTGAATATTGTTCATTAAATTGTTCCGAAATAGTGCTTGGTTGCTGTCTAGGTCCTGCGCCTCCTTTTCAATCCCATCATAATGTGCCTCTTTACAGAGAGGAAAAAAAAAGAAACATGGGGCTCAGACCAGTCACACGAGGTTTGTTTCATAAAAGGACAACTAACCAAGGCCAGGCTTAAAGCATGTTAAATCTAGAAAGAGAGAATACCGTGAGACAGACAGAGGGGGAGTGGGGAGCAAACAGTTGATTGATTCCATAGAACCTTCTCCATCAAGGCCATCAGGTTGGGACCAAAGATATTTCAAATGTGCTTAAGAAAGAAGTAGTTAAAGCAACAAAAAGCAGCTGAAGCAGGGCTTTGTTGGGCCTCAGAGGGCTTAGGCTACATACGCTTCGTAGGGCACTACTGTTATGAGTGAGAGAGACGACCATGTAAATAAAAGCCAAGGGTAACCTACATCACATCACCGTAAATGAGTTTAGCCACAATAACGCACACACACACACACACACACACACACACACACACACACACACACACACACACACAAATCTCAGCAGTTTTCAAAACACAGCATTTCATGTTGCATTTTTTTGTCTGTGATATTACTGATTGGTCCTTTTATGTCAAAGTCCTTTTCAACTTCCAAGTTCAGCCTCTTACTCCCAATTTTCCATTCATGCTCATGTGAATAGCATTATGCTTTGGATTTAATGAGATGTGCAATCCTTGGGCCTTCAAAAGCCTTACTTAATTTGATGGAGCAATCTTAGCACTACAATATCTTTTGACTCGGCAGGTAAAATGTTGCACCCTTTTAGACAGGACAGCAGGGGAATTCTGTAATATTTGAATGCAAGATACTATATGACAGCCTACACACGAAGATAAATGTCACGCTAGTGGAATTTGTACATATATGCACAGGTAGAGATTTAGAGTGTATCAAAAGAATTATTCTTTTCTTCACAAACAGAGTGCGTTTTCAGATTAATCCACTCCTAAGCTCTCTAAAGGCTTTACACTGGCACAGCTGTTCCTTATCGTACTGGATGTTGGTGTACTATCAGGATAAAATGCTCGCAAAAACCAAAAACATTGCCATTAAAGGTAATAGTATGTTGTGCACTGTGTGAAAATACCCCTTAAGGTTTTAGTTAATACCTTTAATGCTTATCTTTTACTAATAATTATTCTGTAGCTACTCTGGAAGTAACAGATAAGCGATTTTGACAGAAACTTAAAATAGTATTTTAATATTTCCACATATTCATAAATATTTAACTCATTTTTTAATGTATGTTATGTCTTGGTTTCATGGATTTGACACATAGAGGCAGGAAAAGAGCAGGCCTATCCACAGCAACATCTAAAGGAAGTGTCACCCAGATGAGAGGACACTCAGGGTGGACAAGACCCTCGAGCCAAGTCCATTCCCCACCCCCACCCCCCCCACACGACACACACAAACACACGTGTGCCGCCACTCAAGTGTCCCCTCACTAATCCAGTTGGTTGTGTAGTTTTCCAGTTTGCACAGGCCTCTAAGACCTTCCACAAACAGTCTGAGAGAGGACTTCTGCCCTGCTACAGGAATATTTGCCTTCCTCTGTCCAGTGGCCTGTCCGCTGTGCTACTTGAGGGGAGGAGGATGGTGCGTCTTCTGATTTTAATGGCTAGCAGTGGAAAAAGTGTGTGTGCGTGTGGGGGGGTGGGCGGGTGGTGGTGGGGGTTTGTGCAAAAATAACCTCGTCTGAATATACTTCAAATTCCATGGCCACTCTGGCTTGTTGTCATGGCTTGTGTGTGAGAGAAAAAGGCAATGTAATCAATAACGCACAGCCTTGAAAATGTCTCCAAACAGATGGCCCATTGAGAGAAGAATTCCAGCGCCTGTGTGCCTGAAGCTTTAGCATTTGCAGGCTTTAATTCACTGACAGGCTGTGAATTCTTTGCCATCTCAGGTTCGGGGGAAGCTTTCAAAAAATTTGGATTGCTTTACAGATACCAGCTTGTCGCTCTTTCTCTCCATTCTGAGTGAGTTGAGAAATATATCCACTGTAAGGCTCATCAGGCAGGGAACGTTTGCTTACCTCCTGATTAGAGACCCACACAATGAGCCCAGTTAAAACAGAGTGTGTGTGTGTGAGGGGGGGGGGCTAAAGAAATAAGGCACTGCGGCTTCGTCTCAAGTGTCAGGCTGCTTCTAGCCTGGGCCCACTCACACTATGCTCTTTTCTAGCATTGTGACTGGAGCTTGAGTCGCCACGTCCACGTAAGGCACGGCAATGCTTCGGGAGCAGACTGAATCCATGCTCTCTAGACACCTGCTCGGCTCTGGAGAAGCGCGAGATATTGACCTTCAATTCAGCCAGCATTCAGCGGCGATGAAAGGAGATAAGCACTCTAATCGTGCCTCCGTCTCCGGCACCTCTTTATTGACTAACTGACACACACTCTACCTTTGGCGCAAGCGCCGCCGCGGTGGCCGATGCCCCACACACACACACACACACACACACACACACACACACACACACACACACACACAATCCAAATAGAAATTTATTTGAAAGCAGAGGCTAATGTGATAATTGCCACTAACGGAACACAAATCAATCTGCACTATCAAATGGTAACCGGATATGAAGGAATGCTTATTTCATGTGACAATAAAGCAGGTACCCTTTTCACACGTGCTGGAAGTTTTTTAAAATGAGATTTCTTTATTTTTAAAATCCTGTTTCGTCATTCGCAGTGCTACCCATGTGACGCGTCCTTTCTGCCGCTCTCTTTCACAGGCATGCTGATTTGTCAATTGTTTGACATGAAGAAAAGCCTTGAACAGATGACGGAGACCGCGGCAGTTAAAGGCATGGCTGTGGATTCAGGTTGGGGTGTGGGACTTAACCTCCGATAATGTCGCAGTGTTTTTCCCCATGGCTCTCTGGGGTTTGGAGGCTTAAGACACTTGAGGATGAGTAGGGGAGTGAGAGCAGCCTTGTTGAGTGCTCTAGTCTAAGAAAGCGGACTGCAGTGCCCACTCACTCTCTGTTATAGAGATCCAGTAGGAGCAGATGACTAAATTTGGGCACGGTTCCCTATACAAACACACACGCGCGCGCGTGCACACACACACACACACACACCCCACAGAAATATTTAAGAACACCAAATCCCAATATTAGAGACTTTTCTGCTCATTTTTTATTTATATTTACATGTATATGAGAGTCTCCATCCATGACAATACGATGCATGATATTTGAATTCCTTCCAGAAATCCGTTAATACCTCGCCTGGGCAGATCCACTGCTTTATTTATTTGAGTGACATTGTCTAAATTGAAGTTTGACACTCTTCACCACTCTAACCTTTATGCAAATGCAAAAATCACCCAAATGTGATGGACAGAATTCAATTAACTGGGAAGACAGAGAATAATCTACTGAACTGAATACATCAGCCAGTTGAAAGGTAACATAATCATCATGCTGAGGTTCGGTGGTGGTGAATGGGAGTGAGAGAGCAAGGGGAGCAGGAGGGGGGGGGGGTGGCAGTTGGCTGAGGATGCAGATATAGCCCATTTCCCCCCCGTCTTATCTAATGGTGCAAGCTCTATTTCTCCAAAGCGGAGTCTTCAGTCCAGTAAACTCTTGATCTCAAATGAGAGGTCTGAAACACTGTTGCTAAGCAATTAGGGGCCTTTATTGAGCAGCTGATTCCTGCCGCTCAGTGTCCATCAGTGCGATTTCGCCTCACCTAATAGACTTCTATACTCATGAACAGAATAGCCCCTGTGCTCAAAGAAAAATGGCTCAGAAGCACGACTGCAAATGAAAGCCATGGAAGTGGCTTGGCCCCCTCTTCACACAGAGCCTGTCCAAAACAACTGTTGCTCTCAATACATGTCTTCAAATTCTATCTGTCGTAAAGGGTGGAGGATTCACATGGGAGAGAGAGAAAGAGAGAAACAAATGATAACTAATCCATCACAATTGATCACAGACCTAAAAAAAAACGAGGCTTTATCATTAGTACTGCAATGCTATATGTCATTTTGTACATGTGGTGTGTGATATAAAATGCTTAATTTTTCCTTCTGATTGTCATTAACGCTTATTTTCAGCCCGGTTTTTAAAGTCTGTGTTTGTATTTTTTTATATTTCCTAGTTGCTCTCATCAAAATGTGTACATCTCACATGCTACAACAGCCATTCAGCTTATGTAGACTAGACTACGGGCACCATTTACAGATAAGACTTGTTACCAGGTGGGGGCACCCTTAACCAAGTTTTAGAATACTTTGCAGCTGCAGCCTAGTTCATTGCAACATCAGGGTTTCAACCAAACAAAAGTGGGTGTTTTAATGTTTGTGACTAGGGCGGCCTTATAATATTATCACAGATGAAATGACAAATAGTCTTAAGACAATGATTAATAAGCCAAACATTTTATGCATCAGTGCCTACACTTAACTGATGAGAGTCCACCTCTACTTTAATTTTAACTGGTATGCCATGTGAATGTCAATATAAAACTATAGGCTACCAGGCTATACCCATCACTGATTTCCTAGATGTTCTTAGGGAAGTATGTTTCACGTGTGTTTTTTCAGTACTACTGTGCAAACACTAGATGGCTCTGTTGTGATGCATGAGAATTAGTGGCTGCTCATTAGTAGTTTGATTTATTCCCACATTATTTCAGCAGCATTTTCTTTGTGTCCTTTTTACCATTCGCAGCCCTTCGCAAAGGGATTAGTTATCTTCCAAGTGTCTTGGGCTATGCTAAATTAAACAGAGGTGAATGTTTATTGCTAGATCACTCGGCGCTGCTGCTTTGAAATTCAATGTCGTTTCAAAACGCTGCAGCTGAAAGTCACAGAATACTTGATGCCCGTTATAGAGAAATACTGGCTAATATCCTTGAGATATGCAGGTATTAGAGGGACAGAGCTAAAAATAGCAATATTCTCAGAGTATTCTCTGAGTGCTCCCATATCAGCAGAAAGGGAAGACAGTGTCGTCTCAGGAAGGAAACAAAGCATAGTTTTTGCAATACATGAAATATCAATTCATGCGATTTTATTAGTGTGTTACCACCTTCCATTTGTACCCTTTCCCTGCTAATTCAATTAAAGCATCATTCATTCAGGTCTTTTTCTCAAACAGATTGCTTTATTCTTAAAATGAACCGGCAAGGAAATGCTGCAAAGTCAAATTGCATCCATTAGTGATGGCTAAGTGATTCCCCACCATATCTGTTACATATAATGTAACTTCCATTAGCCCTCCAACTGACTACAGTACACCATTTAATTAAATATAGCCTTTTAAAGAAACTCAGGCAAGCAATTTAGAGAGCAGCACATTTGAAGCTTGTATGAGGTTACTAGTGCTTTTAACCACTGGTATGAGTGCGCAGATTGTTAATTAACATATTTAGAATTAAGTAGATTTGTTATGCACTAATCAGTCTCTAATTGACTAAGAACTATACCCTTTCAGACACTGGACAGCAATCACCACTGCAAGGGCCCAAATATTACATAATCATTAATTACGATCTTGATAGTAAATAATTTTTAAAAAATGATGCAGAATTGCATAAAGCTCATCAATATGATTGGCTAATGGCTGCCAAGAGCTGTCATCAGAGCTGGGCGAACAGTGGGCATTTTGTCTGCAGAGTGAATGACTGCCCTTAGCAGATTAGAGTTGGCTCTGATTGCGCCACGTACAAGGAAGAAAGCGACTAGGACAGACAGACCTAGGGCATCTACTCAGATTGAAATTCATACAGTGAAAGGCAGCGATGGCATTTTGAAAAAAAGATATATGTATGCAGAAGCATGTTGATTGATATATACTAGTAACTATTCATAGATGTGACTCTTCTGTCTAGAGTGCAAGTGCAAGTGCACGCACTCATGTTCAACTGTTGCCGGCAACAGATTTCCACAGATCACATAACCTTACTGAACCGCATTTGTTTTGTGTTCGTAAATAGCTGACGACCTCTTTTCACAAACGCGGATACGCTCCGATAACGCGCTGATAAAGGAAGAACGCAGCTTGTCCGGTCCTGTCTTTTCAAATCATATTTCTGTTTATTTCGAATAGTCTCTCTAGCACCCTCTGCAACTGAGCCACAACTTTCTTTTTAACTGAGTGGCTGTGGCTTTCCTCCTCCGGTTGAAAAGGGCAGTTCTTCTTTTGCTGCTGAGACAGCCTTGACCCCTCTGATCTCAGTAACATGGCCAGTATTGACGTGCAGCTGCCCATTGAGCGCTGCAGCCCACTGAACAGGCCTTACGCTGAACCTCTGCTTTTTCTTTACCCAGGTGAGCTTAGGAAACTCAAAGACTCATGCAGGGTACTCCCACTATCAGGGCTTTCTTTTCAAAAAAAGAGAAAAGAATGTGTCGAAGAGGGGAAATAAAGAAATACACACAGCCTGAAGTGTTTATATTAAAAGTAACCAAGAGGAGTATGTATGAAAGGTGAAACAAAATCTAAAATGCAATTAAGGGTGATGCATTTTGTTGGTGGGAACGCTGCATTAAGCCTACACCACACAAGCCTACACAATGTCCTTAAATGGTTCCTGGCTCAGGCATATGGTTCTGAGGGAAAATAAATTAATTAGTACAGAATCTTTAGATTTTGTGGATGTTCTTTGAACTTTAAAAGGTTCTTCATATTCACACATCTGCTTCAATTATTGTTTCTTCTAAGAACCATCCATTGCAAAGGCATAGCTCAAAAGAACCCTTTCTAGTACCTTTTTAAGAGTGTACACACCACATTATGGCGTATGAAAATCTCGTTAGGCAGACAAAAATGAGTTAACGCATTCCAGCGATACAAGGCCAAGCAAAAAACAGCAATGCTGATTAAACAGCAAAGCGAGTGAAGCATATCAATAATGCCTGCAGTGTATTAGAAGCACATCCTTCAGTGAGATTTACTGAGTGTCACGCTGGGCTGGATCACGTGTCACGTGCTGAAGCTGAAACAATGTCAACATGCAGATGAGCACAGCAGGAGTATGCCTCATTGCAGACCACACACACACACACACAAACACCAGCATCTCAGCTGAGCTATGAGGTTCAGCCTCTCTCTATCTTTGAAGCTCTCTCTAATTGAAATGAACTGCTGCAGAGCATTTTCGGCTCAGCCGTTCACTTATGTTCATATAGAGACATAACAATGACTTCAGTAGAGAAAACAAGCCAAAGAGAAATCAAACAGAAGACTGCAAAGCTTGCCATGCAGGGAAGAGCCACTGCTGATCTTTCTAGGACACCAGAAAGGTGGTAGCAGTGGTAAGTGCACCAATGAAAGACTCTAACAGTCGATGTCCCCTGGATCACATAACAATATATTGTGGGCAGTGGTGGCCTAGTGGTTGTCACAGGATCAAGTCCCAACCCGGATACCACTATGGTACACTTGATCATCCTACTACACTGCTCCCCAGGTACTTTACATAGATGCTCACTGTGTCACATCTGATGGGCTAAACGCAAAGGTCACATTTTGTTGTGGTGCACCTTGTTCGATTGAGTGTGTTCACAAAGACAAATAGTCACTTTTACTTTCAAATGTATCAGTTACACTTAATGATATATGTTTGTTTCATGCCAGCTGCTCTTTTCATTGTGTAAAGATTTCATGACAAATGAGCCAGTAGAAATTTCTGACTTCTAAAAAAATCTTCTCATATTGACATACATGACAGCTGAAGAAGCTACAGCGACATAGGATTTGTTGTGCCACTTGAGAATATGAGTTTTCATGGATAGAAGCAGATGATCAACACTTTTAATCATTAGGAACCTCATTAGTCCTCATTAACTTTCATTAGTACTTAAATTTTTTTTTAACACAAATCACGCTTTGTTGAAAATATCCTAACATTTGTCCTACAGCGCCTGGCTTGGTTATTTCAGTTTATGTTCGGTGAAAGTAAAAGTGGAGGCCTGGGTTTGTTTTCACAGCCCTTCACTTCTCCCCACTGCCGCTAGACCAGAGACAGTTCAGCACCACAGAGCGCTGAAGGAACACGAGTGGCGCTTTGTTTGACTTCCTCTCAGCCTCGGAGACACCAGCAGGGTCTGGTAATGAGTCTGCAAACAGGACTCACGAGAAACGCCATGCCACTCATGACTAATTGTGCTCCCTCACTTTTCCTGAAGAGGACTGGGAAGTCACTTAGCCTATAGCTAGTTCTGACACACTTTAATAGTTTCATTGAAAGCTGCCAAAGGTAATTTGCCATGGTTGTGAACAGAAGCACATACTTGGGGCTGTAGAGGTCACAGAGACATCCCTCACTTTAACATATATATCTGTGAAACCCTTGAATATCTAGTAAGAAGTGCAGAAAATAAAAAGTAGGGTCAGACACATACAGTCATGTGAAAAAAAATAAGTAAACCCAATGAAATAGGTGACATCTACAATCTAGTGGGCTCTTTGCTACTGAAGTGTGTGGTGTCATTCTGTCAAGATCTAAAGAACTATCAAAATCCTTTAGGAAGAAGGTTGTGGATGCCTATGAGTTTGGCAAGGGATTATTTTTTTTTTTTTTTATTTTATATAAAACCTTTCCACTGTGAGAAAAACCATCTACATAAAATCAAAAGTGGCATAGATATCAAATAACCGACCGTTTGTCCAGGACTGACTACCTCAGCAAATTCAGGTGAAGCGAAGACCATCTGATGCAAAAGGAAGTCCCAGACTTTTTATCTGTTTTTTTATCCAGACTTTTTAACATTTTTTTGCAATTGCTAGTGTGGAAGTGCATACATGTACAATCAGAAGGAGATTGGACAAAATGATCTGCATAGGAGGCGTGTCAGGAAAAACTACTACTACTCTACAAAAAGAACATTAGAGCAATACTATATTACATGTGTGACTTAAACAGCATTTCAGGAAAAGAACCTCATATCAACTGTGAAGCATGGTAGTGGAAATGTCATAGTTTGAGGCAATTTTGCTGACTTAAGCAGCCTGCAGTCAATGATTCAGCTAAGACTTCTGCATCAAATCAAAGAGTGCTTGAAAGTAATGTGAGGCCATGTGTCCAAAAGGTAAACCAGAGATGGATCTTTCAGCAGATAACAATTCTAAGCACACTAGCAAATCTACCAAGGAATGGCTCAAAGGACGAACAGGAGGAAGAGGAAGAAGAAAGGTTCAACAATGAAATGCTGTGTGGGATTTGAAAAAGACAGTACATGCAAAAAAAACCACTCAAATATCTTGAGCTCAACTGAAGGAATTTTGCATGGAAGAGTGGTCAAAAATTTCAGCAATCCAATGTCAGAGACTGGTGGACAATTATGCAAAATGACTACAAAAAACGATTTCTTCTAAAAGGGGCAATACTAGATTCTCAGACCAAGTGTCTACTTTCTCCACAGAAAAAAAAATATTTTAGTTGAATAATTATTTGAAAGGGCTGCTTTTACTTGTGTACAATATTAAAGATCTCCTTGTTCAAATATGTTGAAAATATACAACAAAGGGGTGTACATATTTCACATTGCTTTGTCACATGCCCCTTTATATGATTCGGCTGATAAAATACATATTTGTTAAGGCCCCACAGATGTAATGGGATCAGCATACATTTCGCTTATTATGTTTTTGGTTCTCAGGACAGACAACATACAGACTATAAACAATTTGCTCTTCATTACAATAATGTTAGAGTTTATAATAAATTGTAAGCTTGTTAAAAGTGGCTTATTAACACACTTTAACTATAACCTCATATTTTACCATATAAATTATACTTAACACACATTTATATTGATGTTTGTGTCCCTAAAATTGGTATCAGTCACATCAGCAGTCAATCAGTAGGGTAGCAAAATTCCATACATTTTCAAGTTTATAAACTTTCCACTGGAATTAATTGGAATATATTGGAATTAATAGGAATATATGGAATTGCCATATTTGCAATATTGCTGGTTAGCCCATAACAGGGAACGTAAATGAAGTTGAATAGAGACATACTGCAGCATAACACTGGTTAAAACAACTAGATTTAAAGCGAGTTAATTGGAATTTCTACCCTGCACTGTGCATTCCTACATCATATGCACAGATTATATAGAACCCTGCACATGAGAGCAGAACTGTTGAAGCCACACTACTGCATTTTAACAAAGGACTACAACCAGTTAATGATAATCATTGGGGATTTATATATTTGATCAATGGTATTAAAGTTTAGCAAATACAACTTCAAAATGTATTTATACAGTAGTTAGCTAGTCGGTAAATCAGATATACAAAATTTAATCTGACACAATTTCAGTGACAATTTACGAGGTTAGCTATCATGGTGCTAGCTGTGATAGCTATATAGTGATGCCGGTTTTTTCTGCCTTCTGTTTGCCAGGATTCTGTTATAACACAAGAATGTGGGTTATATTGTGATTTGGCATGCTGCTGAAGAATGTTCATCTATTCAGCTATTTGTATTCATTTATCCAGCACCAATTGTAAGATTTTTTGGACAAATATTCCAGTTCTGTGTATGGCACTGCATTTGTTTTGTGTCTTATGTCATTTTTTAAACATTGTTTGCATGCATGTCTGCTTATGATAAAATGGAATGCTAATATTTGTTTGTATATGATAGCTTGTGTAAATTACCCCAACTTTGAAGTTAATTCACATACATTCCTGTTAATGTCCTGTTAATTCCCAGCTTAACTTCCCATGCAAAATTTCTGGAAATTGCAACCTTATCATTCACTAATAATAACACCCCTCCAAATGATGCATAAGCACAATTGCAGTTACTGACTGGATGTAAATGTTTGTTTTATTTTTGTAATATTTTTGACAACTTGACAAGAGGTCTGGGTATTACATGTCTGAAATACTCCTTAGAACCACCATCACCCACACTGACAGATGAAACCAATACCATAAAGCTATTTTTAAATAAATCTCACACATGAAATGTGTGCCATTTACAATTTGTTGACAAGTTACCATCTCTGTATTTAGGGATAGGCAAACATGAAAGCATACCTTCCCACCCATCACTGGAAAGAGACCTGAAAAACACTGATTATGGCAAATTACAGGTCCAGAACAAGCTCGCAAAAAAATCCTCCTCTTCCTGTTGGAAAAAGGGGAGTGATATTATTCCAGCCAAGCACCCCAAAAACAGATCAAATGGGACTTGGTGCTGTGTGTTAGCCGCTCAGGAAGGGTGGTAAGCCTCTGTTTTATTCATGTGCATGAAGGCTCTGCCAGCCGAGAAAACCCCTGCGGTCTCTTGCAGCACATCAAGGTTTCACGCTTGCGCACGTCTGGGCTTGGGTTGCTGCTCCTGCACACCATATTAAAAAGCAACAGGGATTAACGGGCCCCAAGTCAATTTGGGGATTGATTGACTGGCTCTCTACTGTAGCACAGTGGCAGCCAGAACCACTGCTCCGACCACCAGTGTAATCATAACACACCCGTTCTGTTCATGGAAGATGATTCAGAAAAAGATTTTTTGGGGTGGGAGAGCGGTGGGATTGTAGAAGGAGCTAAAAAGAGACGCAGAAAGTTTGCACATCTGCTGAAATGCATTGTTATTGATAATCCGGTGGAAATTGAAAGAGACATACGCCGACCCCAGAGAAGTAGTCATGCAGTGGATGCCGGAGGCTTACCAGCAGGCTATTACGACCACTGGAGAAGCTTGATGATAGCCATGGGGCTCCCCAACTTGGGAGTTGTGTGGGAATGGAGTTAAAAGGCCACATCTTCAGAAATAGCTTAAAATATTCAACAAAACGCAGGGTTTCAAAGTTTTCTCTACTCACAGCACGACAAAAGGCAGAAAAAGAGCCTATTTTCCATAACTACCATATGCTGCTGTAGCAGACTGCTCTCGCCTCCGTCTGGATAAATAGGGCTGTGCTTGGATAATTGCCTCATTTTGAAACATTAATTATGATCCTGAAATCTGTGCAACGTTACGTAACAGGTGTAAACAATAAGTGTGGTATCATGCTGGCACACTAAAAAACAACCTGACACTCACAAGCACACACACACACACACACACACACACACACACACACACAGATGAAAATGTTCAAGCAGGCCTGACACTTAATAAGCACAGAAACAAACACAAATGAGTCACTTTGCCAGCAAGAGGAGAAATAATTGGTCCACTTCCCATTATGCTAATAAACAAGCAATAATGATAAACAGTTCTGAGACTAATAAATAAATAAATAAATAAACATAAACAAAGAAAACACGGGTCTCAACAAGAAGTCTTCCACACCATCTCTTTTTTTTTTTTACAGCAATTAGATGTATCTCACACAGTGAGACACCAACAATGTAAAGATTGTTTTTTTTTCCCAATGCCATCTGCATTTACAGTTTAGAGGACGTCCCTTAATTGCCCTCTCTGAATTTACCGTCCCAGGCTCGCCGTCATTATGGCTGCACTGAAGTCCTAATGAGTGGAATTGTCATCCACAAAGACGCCGCCCCCCCCTTCTCCCTGCTGTGTGAGCACATTAGGTCCAGACAGCTCATTTCCATTCCCCTGCCATCTCTCCAGAAATGACGTGCGATGCTTGAAACTGTTTATTTCCAAATTCAGACCTCCTCCGCGGCAGCCATCGGCTTCAATTACCAGTTTTCCTGAGCGCAGCCATCAGGCAGCCTGACACTGAGGTCCAACCTAATTCCCACCTTCTCCAGAGTCAAGAGCATAATGTGCAGATAAAAAAGGTGGAAAATAGCTTGCGCCTCATTAGCATGCAGCGGCTGCCTGTTCATTTGCTCGCTCGCGAATGAAAGTTCTGACACTCGGGTGCCTTCCGCAATATGAGAATGGTC
This sequence comes from Arnoldichthys spilopterus, assembly GCA_037974385.1. Classification (NCBI taxonomy): domain Eukaryota; kingdom Metazoa; phylum Chordata; class Actinopteri; order Characiformes; family Lepidarchidae; genus Arnoldichthys; species Arnoldichthys spilopterus. The sequence continues at coordinate 37,619,762 of JBBPDA010000001.1, forward strand.
CTCTTCAGACAGTGCGCTGTCCTTACTGCAATGGGAGGTCATTGAGGGAGGGGGCAGCAGTGAACTCTGCGCGCTGCTCTCTGCTACAAAGGGGCTGGTCAGAAGAGAGCACAGAAAGGGGGGTGGGGGGTGGTAGGGGGTATTGATTCTGGGAGCAGCTCATTACCTGCTGAATCAACACATTACGGCCACGTTTGAAGCGCGTGCCGCCGAATTGTTTACGAGTGTCTTTAGCGCGGGCCAAAAGCTAGCACTGGAGGGGCACGACCGCACTCATTAGCTTGCGACCCATCCGATTAGATGTTATCCGATACGCTGCTATCTGCTGCGTCTGTTTGACCAGGGCTCCTGGCCTGCATTGGCCTCAGCCCATTATTGCCTTCAACCTCTCTCTGTCTCTGTCTCTCTCTCTCTCTCTCTCACGCTTTTTCTTCATTTCGCTCACCGCTATCCATGAATGTATCCATTAGCCCACCAATGTGTAAATTGTTTTCACCTGCACTGCAGGCAGATGGGGGAGAAGTAGAGGCACCGGACGTGTGATTTCCTATGCATGAGCTTTCTAATCAGCCGCAGAGTAACACGATTCTCCTGCTCCTCATGGATATAGGGAGCGGAGGGATGGAGAAAAAACGAGGTCTCTCAAATGCACAATCTGCAATCAATATGCATGCTATGCTATGGGGATATTGGAGGCAGGCTAGCTGGTGACTGAGTTCATCATATGAGCTTGCCTTATATAACGGAGATGGCTTAATGCGAAGGATGCAGCGCCCAGCCTGATCCCCATTCACTGGAGATGGGAGTTCAGATTGGGCTGGGAGAATTGCAGGATAATTTGACCTACGGAGACAAAGCCCACATAAGCACATTTTCCAGTGGCAGTGTCAGCACAGGGCAACCCACAGTGAGTGAGGAGGTGAACGCAGCCTCACACACACACAAATAAATGGCACCTGCAGTCAATGCTACATATAACCCCATAGCTCTATTTTCTCCCCAAGGTGGGTCATGGTGTCAAATAGGACATCCAGGATGGAGCTGATTGACCAGAGGTGAGGTTAAAGGGGAAAAATGGGTAAATAATAAATGATGTCCTGACGAGCGTGCAGGGGAGTTGACATTACAATTACCTAAGAGCAACGCTGCAGGTCAATATTTACTGCACACAGTCACAGTGGATTTTTAATACGCAACTTAAATATGATTATTCCTTTAAATTACTGAAAAAACACACACACAAGCTTAAATAGGGAGGTAATCATTCAGTGTATTTTAACTTTTAATTTGGGCCCAAATTATAGAATCAATTTGTGACAAAGTACTGAAATACTAGTCATTGAAATAGCCAATAACAACAGTCAATTTTAGTCAAAATGGTCAAAGCTCCAATAGTTTTAGTTACTAAAGAGTGTTTTTTTTTTGACTGATGTTGTAGTCTAATGTTAAATATGATCTAATGTTCATAAACAGCATAAAACCATAAAGTCATGAAAAAGTTTTGTTGGCCCCGAAGGGAGTGGCCAGGAACAGAGCTTGGTGGTTTCTATTCATTAGCTCCTTTTTCCCTTTTTTGACATCTTTCTGTGTTACAACTTTTAGTAGTAGTAGGTTTATTGTCATTTTCACAGTATACACAGTACACAGTAAAAACGAAACAACGTTCCTCCGGGTC
>JBBPDA010000001.1:37622236-37634317 GCA_037974385.1 Arnoldichthys spilopterus
TCCATCCATCCATCCATCCATCCATCCATCCATCCATCCATCTATCTATCTATCTATCTATCTATCTATCTATCTATTTGGACAGCAGTGGCTTTCTTCTTAGAACCCTGACATACACATAACTGATAATCAGTGTTTTCCTGATGGAGGAGTCTTTACTATTAACATTAATGAGACCAATGTGAGAGAGGCATTTAGTTGCTTAGAATTTACACTGGGTTCCTTTGTGCCCTTGCAGACTATTAAACACCCTGCTCTTGCTGGTTGACCATTCCAGTGGAAGGTAATAATGGTCTTAAAGTTCCTATATGTGTTCACCATCAGTCTGACTGTGAATTGGTCCAGATTCTTTAGAGATTGTTCTGTAATCTTTTTTCAGCATTGATGAGAATCAACAACGCTTTTTCAGAAATCTCCTTTGTTCATGTCATGATACACTTCCACAAACATCTGTTGTGAAAATCAAACTTGAATAGAGCTGTTTCTAATAAAACAGGCTGCCCAATCACAGCTTATTTTTCAAACTAGTTGTTTCAAAACACTTGACTCCAATTTCACCTTTAAAATAAATGCTGTAATTAACAGTAATATTGAATCGTTTTCCCCAATAAACAAATGATTAATTTTAATATTTGTGTCTAATCTGTTAAATTATGTTCACTTTATCTACTCTTAGGATATTTAGTGTGAATCTGATGGTGTCATACTTATGAAGATATATATCAGATTCTCAAAAATCCACAAACTTCCAAGCACCACTGTAGCTAAGAAAAGAAAAAATGCACTAGAACACTGAACTGGACATGGAAGTAAATTTGGAATGTGAATTACTTGAACTGTGAGAAGCAGAAAACACAACATTTAAGATTGAAATTGAAGGCAAGTCTCCTGAAAAGAACAAGAGCTGTAATGAAGGAAATGGGTGGACAAAGTAACCAAACAAAGATGTGATTTTACATTTAGTTGTTGAGACTTTGGGATAATTTTCTGTTAAATGTGCTTTCTGTTTTTTTGACACTGAAAATGTACTTTTTCTGTTTTGAGAGGAAATGAAACTAAATGTAAAGGTGGTCATTTGCTTTTGCACAGTACCGTTTGCCACAGACTCCCCTTTTCTGCATTGTCAATGATACCTTCCAATTTCTGCAGTTATTGCAGGATCTATTTGCAATTTAATTTTAACAAGCAAGCCCCCAAACTGCCAAGCCTTTGAAGCCCTTTGCTCTCTGTAAAAACTGATTTCTTAAGATAATTCAAATAAATGTTGGATTGTTGGAAAATATTGCCTTGAAACATTAAGAGCTGACCTTGTTTATTTAATTACAGTGAACTGCACTGAAAAGTACAACAAACTGCCTGCTTAGCTATATCTTGTATTGCCTGTTAGGCCTCAAATTTCCTTTGAAATTTCACTTCAGATAAATGAACAAACACTAGGAGGCATAGTGGTGTACTCTTTTTATCTCAGAGGGGGAAAATGAGAGAATGAGAGAGATATTAGTAAGCTGCCAATTTTGTGAAATGTACCCAAAATGAATTAGAGGTAATTGACAGATTTAGACCATCCATTTGATTTGAACTCTGATATATAACAGGAACGGGGGAAAAACTCATTAAATGACGTTTCTATTACTGCAAGCAATGTCTACACACAAGGCTATCCCATGATTTTTTCAAATTACTGGGGTTTTTTTTGCATTTCTGCAGTAATGGACAGCTTTCACACCTAGGTGTTACTAGGCAGACTCTATGCGGGTTGCCTTTTTGTGACACTGCATGCTTTTAGCAGAGTCCACTCCATTCTGATCAATTTGGCCCAATTAAAATGCTTTACATTCACTAGTGCATGTTTTCCAGAGGCATTTCAAATTATTTCTCATAATTAGACACAATGACATTGCCAACCTACAGAAGCCTTTGTTTTTGAATTAGCTTTATACCGCATCAATTCAAAATGCGAGAGAGGTCATCTTCTGCACAAATCAACTCTGAATTCTTCTGCTGGAGAGCAACAATTACTGTCACTGGCAGGGGTGACACAGCGTCTTGACATTTGTTTGGGAGACAGGCTGTGTCCAATTCCCTGTTAATCTTGGGCTTTGAAGAAAAGCTTTCAGAGAACTGCTTCTCATCAAGCCCCACTCCATTTTACTTTATTAACGTTTCTAACACAAATTTAAAAAAGGGAGGGTTTTGCACCTTTTTATCCACTTGACAGCACTTCACTAATTGCTTCTCCCTCTCTCTTTCTCTCTCTCTCTCTCTCTCTCTCTCTCTCTCTATCTCCCTCTCTTGAACACACACACACACACACACATACCTACAATCACATGAATACACTGGACACAAAATGCACATAAGAACATTTTTCGACATGAATATGCAAAGATTGTATATAGAAATGTATATAACACAAGAAATGTGCTGAAATTACATCTTAAATTGGAACATTTAGCTTTATGCTAAAGTCGCTAGGTCCAAATATTAATTTGCGATCCTCTTTATAGGGCAATAGTTGTTGAATGAATGTACTCTTCCTCTGCTTTGCATTGATAAGACGTACCATTGTGTTGTAAAATAAAGCAAGTTTAACATGGGGCATGGTCATGAACCTGCTCAGATGACATACTGCTCGCTTACCTGTTCTAAAACAGTATCTTTCAGTTTTTCATATTAAGAATCTGGATCATTACTTGCAAATTGCACATTCAACCTTTTTGATATACCTGTGTCAAAATGATACCTCAATGATGCTAACCATAAGTGTCCATTTGCTGGAACAATGATAAAAGCTTGGTCAAATTCACTTTCCTGATGGCATAAACCCATTATAAAACAAGTGACCATTGAATTAACACAGAGAACTTGAAAGCTTTTATACTCTGATGTAGAATACATTCAGAATAAAATTAATTCACCTCATTTGCAATTGCTCTGGGACTCTCTTAAGCTGCACGAAGACAATTTACCCAGATACAGAAAAAAGAAAGATCTTTATTGTGCGCTTACATAAAAATAGAAAGTAGCTGTGTGCACACGTCTTTCTATGCAGCATTTACTGCTGAAGTCATTTTTCCGCTGTAAAGAACCAGAGATTTGAGTGAACAATGAGAGAATGTATGTCACAGCCTGTTCCGTGCTCATTCACAATAGAACACACTGGGCTTTGACTTTATATTCAAGGCTCTCAAAGAAATCCAGGTTAAATTCACCCCTGGACATTGCTTTAAAGTCACTCCCAATTGTGAGTAAAGTGATCAAGAGTGACAGGCATGATAATCAACAACAGAACAGACAAACGAGCGTCACATGCAGATAAAACCAAACAAGGCATTCAGCTGAGCCAAAGGGTTCCGGATTTTACACAGGAGACAAAACAGAGCCTTCAGCTGGGACAATTTGGAGACTATTTGTATAAGCTGTTTATCAAATTATTGAACAGACAGATGTTTCTGACTGCTCCACGGCTGCACCCTGGATCTCCCAGGCACAGAAACAAAGGTCTGAAGGAATCATTTGTGATGTGCCCAGAATATCAATTCAGTTTACTGCTGTTAATTCACATGCAAATTTTGACCTCTGTTAAGGCATATCAATTACCCTACATACAGTATCTGAGGGACAGCATGCAATTGGAAATGAGGGGAATAACAAAATATGGACATATTGTAATAATGCAAATATTTTCCATGCATGTATAATTCAGAAGTCCATGCATTTATAATTTGTAACAGAACAAAAAAACTCCAACACTCCAACACTAAACATATAGAGTTAACCCCATGCCAATGTATAAATCCCCACAGGAAACTTCTGGTAATCTATAGGTAAAATACTATTCTTCCAAGACCTTATTTCCTTATAACCAACAGTACATTAGAAGATTAAATAAACTGTAATACTTGTTTCCGGATCCTCCAGACTTTTCCTGCTGAAAAACAAAAACAAATTCTAAACAGAGAAAGAGAGAGAGAGAGAGAGAGAGAGAGAGAGAGAGAGAGAGAGAGAGAGAGAGAGAGAGAGAGAGAGGAGAGAGAGAGAAAGAAGGTTTCTTGGGGCTGCAGGTATTATGCATGAGAAAGTGAGGAAGAATTTGAAGAAGAGTAAGAAATCTCCTTTCTTAAAATACAAGATCCTGAATTTCAATAACAACCAATTATTAATAAATATCCATATACTTAGCAATCTTTTTTTCTGGGAAGATGTGACCTATACGTTAGAGAAGCAGGTTTGTGACCAAGGATCACTGGTTCGATTCCCGGAACCAGCAGTATCACCCACAGCCGAAGCTGCCTAGAGCAAGGGACCAAACCCCCAGCCGCTCCCTGGGAGCTGTGACTGTTGCTGCCCACTGCTCTGTGTTCATGTGTTCTGTGTGTGCTCACTGCTTCAGATTGGTAAAATGCAGAGAATAATTTCCCCCTGGCGATAGAGAATAATTTATACATTTTTATTATTATCTCTGCAGTAATTCAAATTGAGATTTAAAGACTATTTAAAAAAACAATGTCAACATTTCTACATTTTCTCTTTTAATGCCAGTATTACTGAACTCAAGTGTTCTGGTTTAATGTCTCATCATTATGAGCAATATCGAAACCTGCTCCTGTGCTTAGTGAGTGACACAGTTGTCAAGGGTTGATTACTCTGGATCTCAGAAGATGTGTTGGCTCTTAGAGACAGAACAGTGTTTCAAATCTTACTGTTATCACCTCCAAAATAGTGCCTTTCAGCCTCGCCTTGCAAACAAAGAGCCATGCAACAATATCAATTATACATGCAGGAAGCAAACAAGAGGATTTATTAGCCAACAAATAGCCTCACAGAGTGACCATGAATGGAGGAGATTAGCATGTGAAAAGCACAGCAAAACTCCCTGGTTCAACAGCTAAAGAGCAATTTGATGGGGCTGGAATTGAGGAAATTGCTTGGTTAGAGCCCATGTTGGGAGGGGATAAGACGTGATCACCTCAGCTGTAAGACACTAGACATTATAAAACCTCAGCTGTCAAAACATGACAAGACCCAGAAGAATGTGTAATAAACGCTGCCCAAGTAAAGTACCGGCTACCAAAATAGAACCCAAAAACCTTCAAGGCAGAGATGAGGTTCACGGCAATTTCTGTGTGTTTCTTAACCGGTGCAGATCATATTCTACTACTAACCAAACAGAAAATGTTGCACTGAGATATTCTATTATATTTTACTCTGATATTGCAGTAATTATACAGGGGCCACATTTCAGGTCATACATAAAAGATGTTTAATGACAATCAGCGGCAAACTAAATAGCCAATATATGACAGGGTTCTGTTAAACAGGGGAACAACAAGTTCCAGCACTATCTTTAAGACACTTCTTGTGTCCTTCTACCACCATTACTACTGAACTCAAGTAAATGGCAACAGTAACCTAGAAATGGTGATTTCAGTGCACCTTTTCAGAAGAGAATTCTATTATAGTAACACAGGCTGGCTGTGAAATGGAAGAAGCTGCAACCACATATTATTAGTGGCTAGAATAGGAGAGCAATTTACTGTAAGTGGGTTCAAATTCTATCTATCTCATCTTGGTGAAACTGTGAAAATCCAAAAGATTACTACCTAAACCGATTCACAATTGGCGGCCAATAGTGTCACCTCTGTATCCCCGTCAATGCCCCCTTACTCACCTCTATCGACTTCAGAGACACTTACCTTCATGCGCTGAGCATCGAACTCACACTTTCATGCCTGTGTTCTAATAGAAAAGCCTAAAGAGACTCCAGGAACATTCAGCTTTTTCGTTTGCTCTGTAGATATGTGAGATAGATATCAGTGGTAGTTCTTTTTGATGAGGGTCAGTAGTCTCTTCAGCAAGTACTTTTTCTCAGCCATGACTTCAAGGGAATCGGGATGTTTACCTGCTGCCTGGACTTGGGGTCACAAAGGAGAGTGTGTGGATGGGCTCTCAGAGTGGCTTACAGGGCAGATGATTGGAAAAGGATATGATGAAATGGAACTCATGAAGTAGAGCTTTATACATCAGGCATGCTGAGGCACTTGTCTCTGTACAGCTCCAATACCTAAGGAGGTAGAGAGGGCACGTCAATGTTGACATTGCTGACAGGAAAGGTTTAACATATAGGACAAATATGAGATCGACATATACACAGAACTTTATAATCATGAGTATCATTTTTAATATCAGCAGCAGCAGCAGCACCATCATCATTTGTATTATAATACCATGGTATTCTACTACAATCAAAACAACAGTTAATTTGTAAAACTTTGTGAAATTAAGACACACTTGTGAAACTGAATAATTCATACACATATGTAAGAGACACTATGTGACAACATGCTGAGATGACCTGTATATCGATACTTAGCGAATTAAATACACAGTTAAACTTTTGTGCAATTTGAATTTTGAAACTCTGAAATTTTTTCATTTTCTGAGATTTTCAAAGAATTTATTTTTGATCTGTTATTAAAAAAATGTCAATGACGTAGCACACGTTATGTGGAATCACTAACTAAAAACAACTGGAAAAAAGAAATGGACTATAAAAAGATTATATCTCAAACTCCCCATGTCTGTAAGCATTAGCCACAGAAAGAAACTGCACGCTAACGTCCTGAAGCACTGACCTGATTAAACATGACTATAAAACACCCGCAGCCCTTTTGACGTGTCATAGTTTTGACAAGTCACTTCAACCCTCAGTGAACACAATCTGTATTTCAACACATACGGGTCGACTGTAAAAGCAGTTTAAAGATTTCTCCTTCCTTAAGTAAACGTGGCGTGTTTAACTGATCCGAATTAACCGCTCAGCCGCAAACCGCAGCTAAACCTCTGCATCTCGGGCAGCCGCAGCCACGTGAACGGCGCTGTGCGCGCTCACGGTCACAGCGTGCCTGCTTGTTTACAGCCAGGCAGCCTGGGTAGTGGTGAGCATGGCAACGAGCGTAAACACCGTGCCGGTGTTCGCAGTTGCAGACGGATGATCCCCGCTAGCGCGCAATGGCTTTTTGCAGTACCGAGTACTTCGACGCAGTTGGGTCCATTCAAAAGAGCATCCACGAACGGTAAGAAGTGATGTTTCATGCATTACAGCCTTGTGAGAGAAGAGTCCGATAAGGCCGCAAATGAAACCGCGGTGTCGAGGTCCAGAGCTGCCCGACTTTAGCTCGTGCGGTCCGTGCGCATCGCGGCAAGTCTTTAGCCTAGTATCATTAGCCTGCCAACAAGAGGCTAAAGCTAGATTTAGCTGCTTAGGAAAAAAATAAGATTTTGAAATGTCTAGAGTTATCTTTGCGCAAATGTTGTGGTCAAACAGCAGTGGAAACCATTCTGTCTAGTTCTGGTTTGTTTGTTAAAGACGGTCCATAATTTTGGCTAAGTTGAGGCTAATTTTACCGAGCTAGTTAGCAGGCTCCCACCCACATCCCTGCGGCGGCTCTAGATGGCATAGCTGGCTAAGATGACAAGCGCAGTAACAATATAAAAGTGGAAAAGAACATCGCCGGAGTTTGTAGTTTTATGCGTTTTAGTCTCACCTCCAGTGCCTTAAATAAAAAAAAGGCCAACTACGATGCTAGTCCATTTGTGTCCTGTCTCGGTTTAAACAGTGTCCTTCTGTAGATTCCTGTTTATAAAAGACAAAGAGAAAACGCCAAAAATAATTTAACAGGTGGGCTAAGTTATAATGAACGTCATTTTTTTTCGTTTTAGGGAAAAGATGAGGCATGAGTTGGAGGAAGAGCTATTCGCCTACTCGAGATCAGAAGACAGACAGTAAGTGCTTCACTGTTACTGTGTATGTGTGACTACTGATGTAAATATATTTATACCATTTTAATATGTGGTTCATGATCTATAGTCAACAACGCTTTAAATCATATGACTCTTCCATTTTTAATGCCATATGATTGTTTCCTAGCAAATGAGCATGAGAGCTTGTGAATGCTGAGTTTTTCAGTCAGAGCCCTTTCGGTATAATGAACTAAAATCTGAATTGTGTGAGATATGTTCAGTCATTATTTATTATTTATTGGCTTGGTGTACCTTTACACTAGTTGGAGCTCTGTCTCTTAAATTAGTTTTTTTGTTTGCCCTAATGTACTTTCCATATGTTTATATTGTTTGAATGGGGCTTCACCTAGAAACTTTTGTTTTAGGACAATTAGACGACTCTCTAAAATATAGCCTCTCCTCTCTCCCGATTGATACGATGGCACTTAACACAAGTGCAGGAGACCTGTTTGTTTTTATACAGCCCCACCAAATTCATGGATGCAAACAAACATTTTATGATGTTAGGGCAGGAAATGTATAAGAGGTAAGTGGATCAGCCTTTATGATTCAGATTCAGAGTTTACCCATCATTTTTCTTGTTGGCTTTTTTTTCACAAAACATTTTTGCCATGGAGTACCAATTAACAAAGGCATCAAGCACCATTATCAGGTATTTTTAGTTTAGTCTCTAGGCTGACCACCATTTTTAGTATTCTTCAAACAGGGTTTGACACTGGCTGGATTTTCGATCAAGTTTCTATACATAGCCCCATTATAAATCCAAATCTACTTATAGGGATTTTTTTTATGTTTTTCACAGAGCCAAGTTAAAATGTGCTAAGATGAGGCACTATCACAAGGAACTGTGTAAGAGAGAGCAGCAAGCAAAGGCTCGCAACCTTGAGCTCCTGAGAAATGTCGAGAGGCTGGTATCAAATGCGAAAGAATTTTCCATTGACTACAGTGTACTACATCACTTGAAGGTAAAGCCTTGCAAAGCTATTTCTGTCCTTACTATACTGGCATGTGCTCTGCAGAGTGCTGATATTTCCTATCTACTTCACTGTTGTATGTTTGAATACTCTCTATTGATATAGACCATCATTCCCACAGAATTACAAGCTTCCATAAACTAAGGGTTATTTTTGATGTATCGTGAACCTCAATTTTTCTATTAACCTATGTTTTTTAATTTAAAGATGTTCTGCATATTTTATTAATAAGGTGTTTTAAAGTCCTTGCAGCAGCCGTGCAATTCCGTGTAACAGGACATTTTTCTCGGTTCTGTGTGTTGTGGTCTAGGGCTGAACGATTTTGGGGAAAATATCAGGACTTTTTAACCAGTGTTTTGAATTTGATTTATATGTGATTATTTTCTTCAGATTGATAATTTTTTTAATCCAGACTTTTATTTAGCCAAAATGTCTTTTTGTTCTGAATTAAGTGCTATATGCATTGTGCCAGAGCATTATTGATCAAGTTCTGCACGATTAGATTTTATTATGATTATTGAACTCCTGCAAATAAAACATGTCAATATTTGATTAAATAGGACACAATTAAAATTGCAGCCCTTGTGAAAAAATTTCACTCTATCAAATTGCAAATTCAATATTAAAACAATTGTTCAGTCTTATTGTCGTCCCTTATGCAAGTCAGTAAATTGATTAAGCCTAATATATTTGTGATCCATTATTTGTCTGAAAACAATACAGTCTTTTAAGACAAAGATTTCTCACACACTGTAAGCTTCAATTAGCCTGCTGCTTATAATCCCATATCATTGTCTAATTCTCATCTGCTGTCTGAGCGTTTACACTCATTTTTGTTTTAGTTACAATTGTAAACACTCTAACACTGCCATTTATCACTGCAAGGAAATGAGAAAAAGAACACAATGGCTGTGGTCGATTATCACTTAAAACTGAACGGTGCTTAACAGCTTAATATCAAATTTGCCAATTTGTTTAATTACACTACCCCAAATTAATTGCCCACTATTGAGACACTGAAGTACCTCTGGTTTTCTCCCTCCCTGAAAGGAGACAGTCTGTCTCTGTTTCATTGTGTTTGGATTATATTTGTTTATTTTTTTAATTAAAGAAAGCTTTGTGCTTTTAATGTTCTGTTATTGTTAATGATATGGTAGAAGCAGAAACAGCCACAGGCACCTACTAAGAAGTTAGCCTAGATGTTTTTCCATGCTAAATTTAATTAAATTGCTAAATTGCCACGATCTGGAGCAACATAGGCATTCTTTCTTTCTTTCTTTCTTTCTTTCTTTCTTTCTTTCTTTCTTTCTTGTCTGTACTTCTATAATGCTAATATTTGTCTATGTGCAATTTTAATTGTACGTCCACTATAGTTGTTCTTACTGGTTTGAAAGCCATTACAATTAGACTATGGATTGTGCTTAGCAAGCAAAATGTTCCTTTTTGTGAAGCTGTTATTGTCTTAGGGGAATGAAGTGGGTGGCTGGAGGTAATCCCAGAGCCCTCACTGCTGCCATTAGGCTGTTTAATTGAAGTTTGGATTAGGCCAGTCAGTCTGGCTAACCACAAAATTGATTAAGAGCCCTGGCAGGCAGTGTTAAGGGCACTCAGAGGGGAATACCCACACTGAGGGACACTACATTTTCCTGGATAAACATAAGCCTCTCTTTTCCCTCCTCTTTTCTTCAAGTTCCCTGTTTGCACTGCCTCATTTCCACTATATGGCCTTAAAGAGTTATGAGGTTATGAGGGAACATCTAGCACATTCACAGCTACATAGTAATTCAGAGCCTTGCAGTGAAATGTTATTTCCAACAATCCAAAGTACTGAACTGTTTAGAGTTGTCAAAGCGTTGGCTTTCATGTGGTTTTCAACAAGACTCTCCATGAATTTTCAGTATTCATGAGTTGAAAGAGTTGAATCTTTTTAGCTAATGGTGATTTTGGTGGAATTTCTTACAGCTGGAATGTAGAAATCACATTACAAGGATTCTGGAGGAGAGGAAGAAGAGGGATCTTGAAGCACAGAAAGTAAGACAGACTTATCATGTCATCTTTCAGGATTACAATTTGGTGGAAATTTACAAAGCTATCTCTCAGCCTTTGATGAAACTATGATCCTATGATGGGATCCAATTTAAAGTGTTCCGTTTCACTTTTTAAAGAAAAGAAATGAGAGTTGAGGAGAAAAATAGGCTCGTGTGCCCATTATTCTGAGCAATTCTTCTTCAGTAGACACTTTTTACAGTTTATATGGGGTATCAGTGTTCAAAGGCTACAATTAATTTATAATCAAAAGCAATTTGGAAAGTGCTTGAGATAATTACTGTTTTGCTCACAACTTCAAATGACTCCTTTACCAATAAAGGAACATCTGAGTCTTTAAAAACCCAATTGCTATACATTTTTTTTTACAAAGCTCTTGAGTACTAGCTTCCAGACAACTGGGCTATTTCAGTCATGTCATCCAAGTCTTAACCTTTACTTTGGTTTTAAGTGGGCAGTGGTGGCCTAGTGGTTAGGACCTGAAGGTCGCAGGTTCGAGTTCCGGCCCGGGCACTACTGAGGTACCCTTGAGCAAGGTACCGTCCCACTACACTGCACCCCGGGCGCTGTTGGTAGCTGCTCGCTGCTCCACGTGTGCACGTGTGATGGGTTAAATGCAGAGGTCAAATTTCGTTGTGGTGCTTGAGTGTGTTCACTTTTCACTTGGTCCACAGCAGTGCTAAACAGATACTACCGCTAGCTGTACGTAAGACACATTAAACTAGGTTTAAGTCTGTAATGCTGGACAACAGAAGTCCTTATTATGAAGCTCTTGAAAGGAATAAAAATCTCTGTGCCTTGTCTAGCTACCAGTCATGCTAAGACCACTGCACCATTACAGTGTTTTAAAGTCTTTTTTTATAGCCAGAGTAAACAGTTGTTGTTAGCCAGCTGTGACTACAGCTTCGTTCTGTAGTGCTGAAAACCAGAAGTCGCCATTATGTGGATGGCTCAATGGTGGTGGGGTAGGGTTGGAGGGGTGTCCGTTTTTGCTGCCGTATCTGTGATGGCGCAGGTGTCTAATCCGGCCTGCTATGACCGTGCCACCGATGTAGTTCAAGCCTGTGGCTGCTTCTTTGCCTCACTTCAAGCAGTTTGAGCGCTTTCAGATGAAATGTGGAAGACAGCTCATAATGACTTGGAGCATGCTGTCTTGAGCAGTCACTTGTGACTGTGTGTGCCCCCCCCAACACACACACACACACACACACACACACACACACACACACACACACACACACACACACACACACACACA
>JBBPDA010000001.1:37636917-37653321 GCA_037974385.1 Arnoldichthys spilopterus
CCTACGGGAGGTGCTCCAATGCAGTTAAAGAACACCATTCCCAGTCAGCGTAGCGGAGAGCCAGTGGAGTCTGGAGGGCCTCTTTCCCCCAAGCCAGAATCTTGGTAGTACTGCATGGAACAGCCTCTCAAACAAATACTAAAAATGATTTTACAAGTGCTTAAGAAAGGGGTGTTCAACTCCGATCCTGGAGGGCTGGTGACTGGAACAGTTTGATGATCTTCCTGCTCAAACTCACCTGGTCCAACTCCTCAGGTATTTGCTAGGTTTAGTGGGAGTGCTTGAGCAGGACGTTCACCACAATGTGCCGGACACAGATCCTTCCAGGACCGGAGTGGAATGCCTCTGGCTCCAACTCATTTGTTTACAGTAAGGACTGACTTAAACCAACTGAAATGTTTCTGCAAGCTCATATTTATTTTTACACTTCCTCCTTTGACATGAATTGGTATACTTTTATTTAAGCAGGAGAGTTTGTTAGAAAGATCCTAATGCCATAAAGTAATAGTTTGGCAGAAATCGAATTTGCAAAACCTTTTTCTCACCCAAACTGACGGATGGCTGAAGTTTGCTATTTGAATTTTGGTTCAGGGTAACAAGGACCCTAACTAATAATGGTAGATTTAGTGCGTCAGTGACCCAAGTCATTACACACATTGCAAATTTTGTCCATTTGTATAGATTTTTATAGTCAGGTATGTCCTACAGCGTCAGAATGCAACTATATGTGGGATTACTTAACACCTCAACATGGTTTGAGGCAAGTCATTATTAACTCAGCATAAAGTTCACAGGGTGGTAATTCCTACTTTAACTGTTAATCGCTATGCTGTCACTTTAAACTACAGACTACTATTGTAATAACTGCACAAGAGATTCTAAACTCTCAGACTAAGCACAGCATCTGCAAGTTGCTTCATTTGCTGGTTCACATTTGAGTGTATGAGTGTGTTCAGGGTGTGCACGTGTGTGTGTGTGTGTGTGTGTGTGTGTTGGGGGGGGGGGTACATGAGAATATGATGAACCAGGGTAATGTTCCAGAGGGCCTCACTCATTGTGGCTCAGTAGCAGCTTCAGGACACCTTGTAGGGAGGGCTCAGACCCCGAATCCAACATTATTGCCCTAATCCTAGATAATGCTCTAACAGAGCAATTTTCTGCTCGGGAGATTTGCCCAAGTCCCAGTGGAGTCGACAATTTCTTGACTCCCCATAGTGTTCTGAAGAATGGAAGTGTGGACAGCACTTTAGGAAAAGAGACCATGAAATATTGTCTACCAGTTTAAACAATGCTATCAGGGAGAACTGCTTGGTAGTGTATTTGATTCTAAACTGATCCTCATGTTCTATATATATATTTCCAGCCGAGTTGCTTCATGCACTGTTTGAGTGTTTTTTTTTTTGTTTGTTTTTTTTACTGTGGCATTTAGCAATGAATATAACATTGATTGTGTCACTAAAAGGTTCTCTGCGATGAATGAAGAAGGTATTATGTTAATGATTGCCTACGATTGGCCAAAGGGTGTGAAATAGAATAAGGAAGTACATTTTACTGAAAATTGCAATATGCTCCCATGTATCTCTTTCTAGGAATTCCCATTTATGTGTAGATGTGTATTTAAAAATCTAGTGCATCAGATTAGCAAAGTGAAGCAAAAACAGACTAGCATCTTTTATATGTTAAAATATAAAGCATTTTATATACATATTTAATTACATATTAAAATACATTTAATGCAGTTCTAGTTCTGAAATCTGATTTTCTGATTTCACACATTTGAAGCCATTGCAAAATTCACACAATCTGTTTGTCAAACTGTATTAATGCAATTATTAGAACAGTTAATGGAATCTAATATGAGTGTTCTACATGTTTTACTATATTGCTGGACAACCTTGGCCTTCTGTCAGTAGGCTACAATGCTTGGTGGAAGAATATTTTATTGTAATTAATAGTAATTTTTAATTATTTATTGAACATTTTTGTACCAATCTCATTTTCAGAAAAGTGAGGACATTTTGTAAAATGCAATTAAATCAAGAATCTGTAATTTGTTCATTTTCTTGAACCTTAATTAACTGGCAGAAGTACAAAATGAAGATTTTCAGTGTTTTTTACTGGCCAACTTAAATGTAAAATTTAATTTGTTTCGGAAGTGAGGATACTAATTGTTACAGTTTTGCAAGTGAATTTCTCCTCTTGATGATGTACTACATCTTTAATAGGACACAGATCTGTATTTCTGTGCAGACAGACTCCGTCTCTATAAAGCCACATTGTTATAGCATGTGCAGAAAAAGGCCTGGGATTGTCTTACATTGTCTGACATTAATGTTTATATATTTGTACAGATGTTGTCTTGATGGCAGCATATGTCTCTCTAAAATCCCAATATATGTCTCTGCGTCACTGATGCCTTACCACATATGCAAGACACTCATGCTGTGGGGACTGACACAACCCATACTATTAAAGATGTTGACTTTTGCACTTTTCGCTTTTAACAATCTTGATGGTTATTTTCTGTCTTTAGTGTACAGAACTCAACATCCATGAAAACAAAGTGAGACATGGAGTTATCAGAACACAGAACACGTTTCCACTATCTTTTGGTCTGTCTGAAATGAGCTTGGGCCCAGAAAACACTTCAGCATTTCTGCGTAGAATTGATGTA
Source organism: Arnoldichthys spilopterus (assembly GCA_037974385.1). Lineage (NCBI taxonomy): Eukaryota > Metazoa > Chordata > Actinopteri > Characiformes > Lepidarchidae > Arnoldichthys > Arnoldichthys spilopterus. Next base: position 37,639,592 of record JBBPDA010000001.1, read on the forward strand.
TGGATTTCTCTTTGTAGTAGAGTTTCAGGTTATATTACTTGATGCAGAAATACCCCTAAGCCCATGTGGTATTGTGGTACGATGGTTTCTTATGCTTTGAGCCCATGAGGGCTTGTTGTGCACATTTACCAATGGTTTGTGGCCTTCCTAGATATTTCTCTGGATTTCCTTAATCTTTTAGCAATATTATGTACTGTAGATGATGACAGGCCTAAATAATTTGCAGTCTTACGTAGAGGAAGGTTCTTTTTGAGTTGATTGACAAAATGATGAGCCACAGTCTATCTTTTTCTTGCAAAGTCTGAGTCTTTGGCGGATGCTTTGTTGCCAGTTTATGTGCTTATTGTACAATGCTTTGTAACTGTAAATGGAATTTTCTGTGAAGGTTTTACGCTTTTTTTGCCCCATCCTGACCTTCATGCATGTGTCTGTAAGCCAAAAAAACAAATGGTCATTTCTATCTTCACTACGTTTGGCAGTCAGATTAAGGCTTCTTTTTTATTCTGGTGCCCATGTGTTTTATGCTGGGTATAAGCAGCTGAGTGTTTTAGTGTGAGTATGTGGCCTTGTGGAGAGACAAGTATAGCAGAGACACTCATCCCTTTTTCTTCACCCAGCTCAGAGAGAAAGTGAGCCATTAGTGTAAATCTCAGCATATTCTGCCAATATAGTGGTGTATATGTTGTCTTGTTGAGAGCAGGGTCAAGGCAGTCCTCTATTTCTGTGCAGAAAAGAGGCCTCTTCTATTGCCTTCACCTCCACTTTGACCAAGGTGAGCAAAGAGCTGTATTTTCCCTCAGCCATTCAGTATGTGAATCTGCTTCTTCAGTGTCTCTTTTGCGAGAGGCTAACAGTAGTAAAGGTTTATGGTGATGTATTGCAACAGACTGGATGTAAAGATCTGCATCTTCAGCTGTGATTGTATCATATCCTCAAAACGCAGCTGCACTTAAGCTGTTATTGGATCATAGCTTGTGAACGAGCTCTTGCTAGCCCATTTAGATATAGACTGATTATGAAACCAGGGTTGGTGCTACTTGACTACATTAATAAATAAAAAAATACTTTTGCAGTAGGTTCATTGTGTTTTTCATGTTCTTGAAAATACCATTTGCCATGGTTCTGTCTCTAGTTCTTCCCATACGTCTTTTCTGTTTGCTGTGCTACTTTGCAGTCCCATTACTGATGAGCTAAGAGTTGTTTCTCATACTGTACTTTGACATCAATTTCTGCACAATGGCACACCCACTCATTGCAGTCATTGGAAAGAATCTATTAGCTGAAGTATAGATGGTCCTCAACAGAATATATGGAAGATATATGCCAGAAATCAATGTAGATTGCAATACATGGCTATATTAATATATGTATTAAATGTTTAACTAAGCTATTCAGTAAGTAACAGTACGTTTCTCTGTTTATTTATTATTTTATCCTTTTGGGCAAGGTCCAGTATGAAGGGTCTGCCAAATAAAATGTACAGAATCTCTCTGTCTCTTGCTGAAGGGGGCAGGGCTTTCGCCTATGCTGCTGCAGGCCCTCTGAAGTGGACTTAGCCCAGATGGATTGTGCTCTACAGAATGTCATGGATATAATTCGCACGGGCAGCTTAATCAGGATGTTACCAGGAAACAACCTGCCAAAGAGAGGCAGCGATTGTTTGGTGGCCTCTGACCCTTGGGCCCATTACAGATTGTCATAAATTCTTTTTGTGGCTTTCATGTGGCGAAGGCTCAGGATTTGGGCCTGGGCTTTGCTGGCGCCATTCACTGAGGGCCACCCAGTGCTTAATACTCCAGAAAGACAGATATGGTTTTACTAAACCCAAACATATTAGGCGGAAGGTTCATATCTTATTTATACTGCCACCCACCATCAGCCTGATGGAGAAATGTCTCCTTTTTAGTTCAAAGTTAAAATTGGGGTTATGTGAAATATTTTTTCAGTTTAATTTTTTATTTATGTACGAGAGCATGATATGTCAACTGAAAAGCACGGACTGCAGCAGTTTTGTGAGTGTGCCCATTGTTTATGATTATTTTAGGATCACTGATCACTATTCTTTTAACTATATTTACCATAGAATGAGCAATAATGCAAAATCTTAAATGTTTGTTATTCACAACATTTACAAATATATGATTCATATTTATATGAACTTTGATTTATTTTCAGGCTTTCAGTGGAAGGATTTTTTTATCTGCTGGACAGCATTGAGAAGCGTCTAACTACCAGAGACGTCAAGCTGTACAGTAGCTTTCCAATCAGTGAGCAGAAACAGAGAGATATTATCAGGTACAATATTCTTCTATGCTTCTTCTTTTCCTCATTACTAGTGTTCACGCTTCCAGTGGAAATTGCATTATCCTGTCTTTAAGAGCCCTCACTTTAAATTAAGTGCCATTACATGCCACCAACAACACACTAGAAATAAATCTTGGCCTCTAAGGGGTTTCAAATCACAGTGAATTGTCATAGTAACCCCATCATGCGGGTTGAATTGTGGAGCTGATAATTAAAATGTCTGTCAACAAACAGACATGCAGGGATTCTAAGAATAATCTCACTTTTTATTTGCTTGCAGAGTTGGTAGATTATAAGGTGGTGAATAGGTGTTTATCAAAGACAACAAAGACCCATATGTACACATAAGTGTGTGTGTATGTGTGTGTGTGTTTGTGTGCAGCCCTTCAGGGCTCCATGGAGATGGCTGATATAGCTGTATGTATGTTTGCCAGGCTGTGCAGTCGGCGTGAGGGGCTGAAAGGAGAGGAACTGAGTGAGTGTGGAGCCGTGGTCCTGCAGCAGTTGCCTCAGTTGTCATGGAACACTTCTCAGGGTTGCCTGCTGCCCAGCGACCTGGTGAATGCACACTGGTCTACTGCTGTAGATGCAGCACAGATTAGGTACAGTATAATGCGGCTCTCTGTGAGCCGCCAGAGCATGGCTGAATTATTATATTTGCTTGTTTCTTTCCCTTTTCTTTTCATTTTTCTGAATGAGATCTCATTTACAATGATTTAGGAAAAAAAAGATTTTTTGAATGCTGTGTATGATATTTATACTTTTCCCCAATCATTGGGGTGAGTGGACTTAAATCTGTACTCCAGAACGAAGTGGTACTGCCTGGTATGCTCATCACTTTGGACTGTAGCTTATGTCACTTGATTTATCAGCTTGCATCATTAACATCACGTTGTATAACTAAATTGCAATTAAAATGTTACAAATCCCAGTAATGTGCCCAATCAAGTCACACTGATGCGCAGTATAATCAAGTACAAAAAAGATTAAATGTTGGTGTAATTATTTGTCATGTATAACCTAGAAAACAATGTAGAACAGAAAAAAAAAATTCAAAATAATATATATGTAATGGAAAAAAAAAACCCAATACAAATGAACAAGACCGCATAATACAAATATTACAGTATAATTTGCATTCAGGGACCATGACTCACCATTGCCATCATTTGCAATTAATCAATTTTCATACATCCTCTCTTGTTTAATTTCCCTATTTATTTCTTTCTGTCGTTTCTTTTGTGAGCTAAATACCATCATAGAATAAATGATTACCATGTAATTATCATTATTTCTATAACAATAGTTTAATGGCACATAGTGCCTCGGTTATACATATGCTGATGAAGATGCGCTTGCGTGTGTGTCTGCATGTGTGTGCCTGTTTCAGGTCGTGTCTGTCTGCTGACAGTGGTGCTCTGTGGGATCGTTGGCTCACACATGTCCTTCATCTGCTGCGGCAGGAAGTTCTCCCCCTCGACCGCATTGTGAAGCTCTTCACACCACTACTAGTGCACAACAATGGCTCCTATACCTACAAGGTACCCTCTCATGCACTCGCCCCCTCGACAGCTGTTGGGTTTCCTTATTTTTAATGGTGCTACATGATGTCTGTGATACCTCTGTATATCCCTGTTATATCTCTGATCTTTTGAATAAAACATTTGCGTTTTTGTAGATTTCCTAGCAACACAAGCATTGCAATAGAATAAAAAGCACAAGTTATCAGTAAAGATGGAGTTTCACCGGCCAATTGCATTAGCTCTGTCTGTACTGCTGTGTGAAAATAGCAGTTTAACTCCATGAATGGATGTAATAATTGCTAGATAGAAAAACACTGAATGTAATAGACACATAATAGAGATACATAATAATACATCAAATAATATACATAATACACATATTTACACACACAAATCATTCAAAAAGTAATGTGATATTGTGCAAAGAACATTATACATATTTCTTGCATCTTGTGTTTTCCACAGTGCATTTTGTGGAATTTGCATGGTTTCAGTCACCTGTATTAAGGTGGTTGGCAGGTCCGAGTGCATAAAAAAAAAGTGTTACTTAGCTACTCAGTGTTATTGTCTAATTAACGTCTCTCCTTAGTCCTTCTGTTTTCACATTTCAAATTTCAGTTAGGCATGTGGAATTTGCACTGTATTGATGAAATAGAGAGAGGAGGGGTGGAAAAATGAATGTGAAGAGGAAAGCAGAGCTCAAGATTGTGATCCTGGAGGTCTTTCGTCCTCATGGCCATGGGTAGCAGAAAGAGAAGCAAATATGTAAAAAAACACTGCATTCCAGCAGCATCCTTTTTACACTATCTGCCTTCACTCACTTATGAAAGTAGCGAATATTTTGCAGACGACTTGCTGCAAAAGCTCGGCTACAAAAAAAAGGTGGCCTGTGCCTTGCATGTGCTGTGAGAAACCTCTCTAAATGTTCAAGTGCCAAGAGTTGCATTCATTAATATTTCAAATGTGGTTGTTTGATCTGTGAAAACTTGGCAGAATGGTGCATTCAGCCATTACTCAGCCTTATGTTAAAGTGGTGGTTCAGCCAAAAATCTAATTTACACAGTTTGGCCTGACCCCAGATGTTGTCGGCCAGTACGTGTGGCTTTTAAAAGTTTGCGTGGAAGCTACAAGGCTAATTTATCCAATCAGTTAGGAAAGCTTATAGCCACGAGTTTAGCATCATGCTGCATGCCTAAATCATCACATGTGCTTCAGAGAAAATGTTAGTAGTTTTAGCTTTGTCTTTTTCATTAGATAATGTCACAGAATCATTTTGAGATTTCTTAAAAATTGTAATTGTTACAGCAAGTATGATGTTCTTTGCAAACAGTTTGCACAACACTTACACATCACACACTTGAAACCTAAATTAGCCACATAGCCTTAAAATAAAGTAGCGACCACCAGACGCCAAAACTATTTTGTTTTATCAGCTTCTTAGGGGAATTTTTTGTAAATTAGATTTTTGGCTAAAACTTTAATTTACTGTAATTAAAACTGTAATTTACAACCTAATGCTTGTGTCTTTCCCTTTAATCTGTTTTTGTTGAGTTGTAGCTTGATACTAAAATGTACATATCATGTATTTGAAGTGTTGGAGTGTTCAGATTTGGATCTGGTGATCGATTAAAGCAGCCAACATTAACGCTCATTAAAAGTTATGAACAGCTATCTTTATTTGAGAAGAAAGGAGACTCTTTTTTCCAGATTACAGCGATTAGTTTGGAGATATGTTCAGATGTAAGCATCAGCTATCTTGCTTCTATTTCTCCTTTTAACAGCTTCTCTCTGATCTTGCAGCATTTTCTTTGCCACAAGAGATATCACAAGTGGAGGTGGCCAGGATATTCTTCATGAAAAACCCTAAATTTGGTGTTACTCGTGTTTCATTAGAGGTCAGAAGATATATACTGATCATCCGTAACATTAACACCACCTGCCTAATGTTGTGTTGGCCCCCTTGGTAGGCAATGGTGGCCTAGTGGTTAGGATCTTGCCCTTGAAAACAGAAGGTGGCAGGTTCAATTTCTGGCCCAGATAACACTGAGGTACCCTTGAGCAAGTTAATTCTCTAAACGGCTCCCCGGACACTGTTGATAGCTGCCCGCTGCTCCATGTGTGCATGTCTATGATTGAGTGTGTTCACAATGACCAAATAAGTCACTTTCACTTTTGCTTTTCTGTCACAGTCAGCATTAACATTTTGGGCAAAAGGAGCTTCTCTTTGGGATTTGATCAGACAGGCTAGCTCTCACTCTTCACATGCATCAGTGAGCCTTGGGTGCCCATTACCCTGCCGCTGACTCACCAGTTGTTCCTTGGATCTACCTTTGGTAGTACTTTCTGCTACACATCTAGAATGCTTCACAAGACCTGCCGCTTGGAGATGCTTGGATTCATTTGTCTAGCCATGAAATGAGGCCCGTGTCAATGTGGCTTTTTTCCTGCTTCTCAACCTCAACAATTATAGATAAATAGATAAAGCTGTCTGTGTAGATGTAGTGCAGTCTGGATTATGATGTCTGGTGTTACATGTGTTTCTGTGTGTGTGTGTTTGGGATACAGGCCGAAGTGCTGCTGAAGAGGCTTTTGACCCATGCGACAGAGACACATCTCTTGTCAGAGAGTGAGGAGTCCTCGTGCAGCAGCATACCCTCATTCCTGCTTGACGATGTGGAGATCAAACCAGCCAGACCCTCCAAGAAATCGTATAAGATTACTGGAACACAAGGTCAGTTCACATCTAGGATGGTTCACTTTCTGTGCCAACCATAATGAATAAATATTTTACCAATTTTTGCTATTCAAATTCAAAAGAATGGTGTTTAAATGTTCTAGCAAGCCAAAAAGAATAAAAATTGTAAACAGACGGTTTTAACAATTTATCATTAAGTGGAGCTCAAGACAATAAATGATAAAAATATATATCTAAAATTATTTATTGTCCTGAGCATCACTAAATAATCCTTAAATTGTTCTTGTTTTCAATTTGTATTTATGCACATACACAAAACCCATTCACTTCAACATTAATTTACCTGATCGAAGACTAAAAAAATTCTTCTAATCTTTTGGCTGACCAATGTGAGTTGTATTTTGTAAACATAAAAAAAAATTTAGAATTTGATGCTTCCAGCACACTCAAAAAGAGGTGGGGCCGAGGCAAAATAAGACGGAAACGTTTATAGTTAAGTCTGTGCAAGCGAAAATGGGTCATGACTCATCACCTTGTGCCATATCTCATGAGAGAATTGTATGTTGGTTTAAAAAATTTTTAAAAAGGTTTTTTTCAGTGCAAGATTGCAAAGAATTTTGTTTTTCCACCTTGTACAGTACCTGATATTGTTAAAAGATGCAAGGAATCTGAAGAAATATCTGTCCTTGCAGGACAAGGCCAAAAACCACTGTTAAATCTGTGTGACATTTGAGCCCTCAGAATGTATTCCATGAGGAACAGTCATGCTCATATGACAAATAAATAGCCATCTGGACTCTCCTTAGTACTCCGGTAAACCATTCTTGAGTCCACTGCTTCATCAAGAATAGCAACTTAAGGAGAAAATCATACTCCATAATGCAAAAACCATGTTGAGTTCTCTGGATGCATATGCTGCCATGTCTTTTCCCAAGAAGTCTATGATTATTTCAGCGAGACAATTCTGTATATTTTGATGTGGCTATATAGATTTACTTGTGTAGTGTAGTCTTGCATCAAACAAGAATTAAACATTCAACTTCCAAAAATGCAACAATTAATATCTTCAGTTACCAAAGTGTAATTAAAATGAAATTTCATGTAACAGATCAGTTGAATAAAGGTATTTTACCACTTATTACCTTTTTTGGAAATTGTGTTTATATATATATATATATATATATATATATAAAATGTATGTATACTAATCAGCTACAACATTAAAACCAGTGACATGAATAACATTCTCATTATCAATGAAATTGAGGAAATTCACTGCAAGCATTCCACCAAAGATGGGTGGACCCTTTCCTGGAGGGGGTGGAGTCGGCCCTAAAGTTTATAAATGCAGGCCACCAACACCCACCTCACTCTCTCTGTAGTGTCTCCCTGCCCAGGTTAGACTTCCCATGAGAGGCCCTGCCATTCTTTGTTCATAGACAAAAGAATAACTCACCTGTAGGCCCAAAGTTTAGTAACTTCACTCAAATTAACTTACACATCTGATCAGCAACAAGGTCAAACTTCCAACAAGAATTTTGAAAATTGGAAAATTACTTCATTTGAAACTGCAAAAAACGTAACTTCTGGAATCAGCCATTAAATCTAGTGAAGGCTAGAATAAATTCTTGAGTGATTTCTTTAACATGAAGTGCCACATTGGGGAAATCAATACCTTATGCCTTTTGTCTCTTGAGAACATTTCAGGGTCCCATTTCAAAGCCACTGCGAGCACCAATGAAATTATTTGAACTCGCTGCATTTTTGCTTCTCTGTTGCTTGTGTAACGGGGACAGAAAACTCCACAGCGCCTTCTCTCACACTCGCTTTCCTTCTCGTTCATGCACAGGGATGCACATGCACACAAGCACACTCACACACCCACGCACACCTTCAACTGTAAATGTACTGATGTTTGATGGTTTTATTTGTGTTTTAGAATAGACTGTGTTGATAAAGGTTTATTTTCACCATTGTCGTGACTTAATTTTAATACTGGTTGATGCCAAAATTGATGTAAAAGAACACATTTGTTAGTAATCTTTAACATTACCTTCTTTTGTTAGAAATTAAAGATTGCAGTATTTTTGATTGGATTATACTAATTAAACTGATAAATTAAAGATATTTTTTGATTAATGAGGGCAGACCCCACATAGGGGAAAGTAAGACATGGCACTAGACTCCACAAAGTGTGATGCTCTGGACAGTGTTCTGCTGGGAAACCTTGGGTTATGGCATTTATGTGGATGGTAATTTGACATGTACCTACCTAAACTTGTCAAACAAGTACAGGTTATTGTAGTGGCTGGATAGTCTGGATAAAAGCGATTACTCAAAATTTGGCTCTTAAATTGGTAAGCCGATGACCCAAGTTTAATTGAACAAAAAACAAAACACAAAATAAAACAAAACCTCAGTGTCTTGCATTGTACTAATCAGGAGTATAAGGAAACCACTCATGGATATAATTATAAGAAAACAATTTCCGGCTTTCATTTTTATCATATAGTGAATACTTTTTAAGCACACTATCAGACCTTATTAAATTTGAATAGTGTCTGTGACATATGCTTGTTTTTTCTCTTATTTAGTGGGGAACAGCAGCCAAAAAAGCAGCTACTTATTTGCTAATATAGCCAGCACTGAGAGATCCAAGTGGAACTAAGAGTCATGCCCACTTAAAGCAGAAATTAAGCCAGGCGTTTACAGCACTCGCTGCCCTGCAGGTCAGAGAGGGACAGTGGTTAAGATTTCCACAACCAGGCAGACAAGCTCATGCTGCAAGTGTTGATCTATAATGCTGTGATGGTGTATAGTGTTTTCCGTTGTAGTAGAAGATGGAGCAGGGTGCTGGGGCTTTGTGGTCCTCAGGAGAAAATACTGTTCAGAATTCCATTTCTTCTATCTGATAAAACCTTGCGGACCTTTTTCCCCTCTTTTAAATATATTGCAGTCTCTGTCCTCATCAGTCCTGCTGTTCAGACACAAAAAGACTGCTCAACAGCCCCCCTACATTTCTCTCTCTCTGTCTCTCTCTCTTTCTCTCTCTCTCTTTCTCTCATTCTGTCTCTCTCACTCTACCCCCTCATCCGTTTCTTTCTCTCCCCCTCTCACTGAGCTTTGCTTTCTCTCGCTCTCCTTTCTTCCAGGAGTACAAAGTGGTGAAGAGGACAGTGCCGACCAAAGCCCTGTGGAAAGTATTCCTATTAGAGGTAAAAAGGCAGTGCAGAGAACCGCCCGTTCGGGAGTTCTTCTGTGCTTGTTTTGTCTTTCTCTTGCCTCAGTAGATAATGGGGGGTCCCCTTTTTCCCCCAAATGGATAGCTGTGGAAGGATGATCAAGGTGAATCAGGGGTCAAAGTCGCACCTGAAGAGTAGAGCATGTCCTCTAATTATCGGCAGAGAAAACAAGCTCGTCTCTAACACCCCCCCCTTTCCCTGCTCGGTACGGGTGAAACCGAGCTTCTCGGGGCAGGATAATGTGGCCATTTAATTGTCCGTTGGCCGGGTGGGGGGTGTCGCACACGATCCGGCATTGGTTCTCATTATCTTCTAAACAATGGTGGCTAGAAGCAGACTTGAAAAGACTGGATGTGAAGGCATGTCTTTAAGAGTCTGGGGTAGCAAGTCCACAGCACCAGGCTCAGAAATGTAAAACTGTCCATTATTCCACTTGGCTATCTGATTTCATACTGTGCCTTTCATCTGCTGGCCTCCCCAAAGTGCACGGCCAACAGAAAGAAGTCCAGCTTCTCACTGCAACTAATCAAAGGCATGATAGTACAAAAAAAAACGCCTCTGCTGGCACTGCCTACTTAGGAGATGTTTACAGGCTGCCAGTGAAGACTTAGTGTGCAGTTTCTTTTGCAGTCATCACAGTAAACATCGCAAGCATCTAAATATAACTGTTTTCATGTCTCTGTCCATTACTATATGTGTACAATGGTGTTTTTGTAAGCTATGTGGCATACATGAAAGCAGCTTTCAGATTTTCTACATGTAACTAATGCCTGTATTTCTCAGTCATTAAAATGGGAAACACAAATGTCATTCTGCTGTTGAAAGTTACATCTTAGCAGCCCTAGGAAAATCAAGATAACAGGGCACTGTAGCACATTTTGTTCTCTTTGCATGTAGCTGAGCTATATACTTTGAAGGCAAGATTCATAATCACTTTAGTGATGCTTTGTGCATGTTTCGGTTTTCAAGGTCTTACTGTTTTATAAAGCTAAAGTGCCTTCCACAATTATTGGCCACAAGCTGCAATCCATGACGTAACTGAAGAAGACATCAACATTTAAAAGATAAGAGAACACACAAATCAAATGAGGGAGTAGTGTGTTAACCGTTACAAGTAAGAGAATGGTTATAAAAAATACCAACCCCTATTTCCAGAAAAGTTGAACACGTCACAAGTGTGAAGTTTCCACTGATACGAAAGAGTATTTTGAGATTTTAGAGACACGTCTTGCCATCAAAATGGAAGTGAAAGTGAAAATTTCTCATTGTGAACACACACACCACAACAAAATGTGACCTCTGCATTTAACCTGTCACACGTGCACACGTGGACACGTGGAGCAGTGGGCAGCCATCAACCGTGCCCGAGGAGCAGTGTAGTGGGACTGTACCTTGCTCAAGGATACCACAGTGGTGCCCAGGCAGGGACTTGAACCTGCGACCTTCAGTTCACAAGGGCAATGTCCTAACCACTAGGCCACCACTGCCTAAAATGGCGTCATTATCCAGGAATTCCATGGTTATTTCGGGAAGATGAGGCCAGGCCTTATTCTACATGTCTGACTCCTATTGGAAATGTTTGAAGCCTCATAAACAATGGGAAAAAAAAGACTGTTGAGCAGCTCAAGTCTTGTATCGAACAAGCATGGGTTAAAATTCCACTTGCAATAGTTATTCTCTACAGTTCCTAAATTATGAAATGAATGTGTTACAGACATCAAATTCTATATTTGTTCATATTTACAAAGAGCATTTAACTTGACAAGTTGGTTGTACAAAGCATTAAATGCCAGGGTGTCAATAAATGTGTCACATGTGTTTTTGTTAAAAATGTGTGTGTGTGTGTGTATATATATATATATATATATTATTACTATATGAGGAATTTTTTTTTCTAAATAAACATATTTTAATTAAAGGTTGCTCTTTTATTTTTTAAGTTAAGTTACCTTATAAAAAGGGGATTTTTTTTAACCCTTTATACTCATTTTTGCATCTTTTTGCACTACGTTTATTGTCCACTTACATGCGGAGCAATGAATAAATATGCGCAACTTCCTAATATGAGAATAATATTTCCATCCTTTTCCAGTTTAATTCATGGTCATTGTAAAAACTTTATAAATCAGTACAGGGACTGGAAATTAGGAATGCTAGATTGTTAGACAGATGCTGATCTGATATTTTCTTATAAATGTCTGCCAATGCTGATGCGGATATATCAACATCTGTAAAATATAGGAATTATATATTGTTATAGATGTTATGGAGCCTGGCCAAAATCTTGTTTTGGTGGGTGACCAATAGATATTAATAATATATGATAAATTGTGCTCAATATGACCGAGACATGAACTAAGTGGTAAAAAATGTCTGTGTTTATTTCTGTTGGACAACGTCAGTGAAGCTCACATACTGACTTTACAAAAGGTTTATGCAGCCTGAAGTTGTTCAAATCCTGCAAACTTATCCTAACAAAGTTGTGTTTTGTGTGCACATAAATAGGAAAGAAAGTTTGGGCAAAAAAAAAGCCTGATTTCTTGTATCTCTCTATAATAAATGGTGAAGGTACTGCATTCCAGATTGAAGTTGCTCCATCATCAATGTCTTGCATTCAGAGTTTGTGGAGACTGAAGGACAGTTTGTCTGAATGGAAGTCAGCCAGATGTAGTGATAACACAAAAGGATGGTGCACTGTCTGTCCGTGTGTCTAGACTAAATCAATAGTTTAGTTCTGCCTTTCTGTATTTTCCACCTCCTCTCTTTGCTCATCAGACCCCTCAAAGAGTCCTGTTGGTTCGTCAAACACAGAGGCTCTGGAAAGTTGGAAACCTAGGTCTTGGGCAAATATTTGATCAGCCGTTTTTTTTGTGTGTGTGTGTGTCTGTTTCTTTTTTTCCCCAGAGACAAAAGCTTATCAGCTGCTTAAACAATCAGTCACACAAGAGGAACAGTGGAGAAAGGGACAAGAAGAGGATGGTTCTGACTTGGAGCCATCAGGTAATCGGCTGGACGCAGGGCCCTGTCAGTGTACTGCTAGCAGATGGGCTGGTTGACCACTCTGTTCTATTTTTAAAATTCTCAGTTTTCATATAGCCACCGTCAGACTAAAATGACATCTTAATATAATTTAATGTAATTTTTAAAGTATTTTTTCATTTAATTCCTGTTTCTCTTGGTTCATTGATCGTGAAATGTTTGTATAACCTAAAGGCCATTTTCATTTGTTAAATAAAGAGTTACAAGGTGTGTATCTGGCAGTGACTGTATAAGGAAAATATTAGTACAGTATTTTATGTATGATTGTGTATTATGAGATTATCATGACTGTTTAAATTTCTTAAATACCTTCATAACATGACTTTTTCTTTCTTATTCTAAGGCTTTTCTGACATTAAAAAGCCAGAGAGTAGTGAGAGGCACCATCATGACTTGGGGTAAGACACTATACATGTTCATGCTAATTCATGTAACAGTGGGAGAAAAAAAGCCGTGTGTAATGCCCATTAGCAGAGCTTGCCACTTTTTTCTAAACATCCTCGTGTGGCAAATGGTGCATTTGATTGCCTTCCCAAATCAGGCCTTTGAATGGTGGACTGCTCAAGAGAAGAATATTTTGGCTTGCACATCAATAGATCTTCATACAATCAGCCTAAGAAATGTAGAGGCGCGGGCTCTCCGTGCTGATGTGCCTCTTCACTGCGAATGCATTAGGGCAGGTAATGGGTGGGCAAACATTATGAGGAGTAATCGTCTTTGATTTCATGTGATTACCAAGCACCATGCCGACACAAGTGCCAGAAGTCTACTGCCCCTGCTTTACCTCTTCCTCCTCTCTGCTTTTTTTTTTTTGACTCTCTCACCCTCACTCTCTATGACTGCCAAACCGTTTTTTCTTTCTTTCTTTCTTTCTTTCTTTCTTTCTTTCTTTCTTTCTTTCTTTCTTTCTTTCTTTCTTTCTTTCTT
>JBBPDA010000001.1:37657137-37696801 GCA_037974385.1 Arnoldichthys spilopterus
TCTCTCTCTCTCTCTCTCTCTCTCTCTCTCTCTCTCTCTCTCTCTCTCTCTTTCTTTCTTTCTTTCTTTCTTTCTTTTTGTTTCTTTCTCTCTCTCTCTTTCTTTCTTTCTTTCTTTCTTTCTTTCTTTCTTTTTGTTTCTTTCTCTCTCTCTTTCTTTCTTTCTTTTTTTCTTTCTCTCTCTCTCTTTCTTTCTTTCTTTCTTTCTCTCTCTCTCTCTCTTTCTTTCTTTCTTTCTCTCTCTCTCTTTCTTTCTTTCTTTCTTTCTTTCTTTTTTCTTTTTTTCTTTCTTTTCTTTCTTTCTTTCTTTCTTTCTTTCTCTCAATCTTTCTTTCTTTCTACCTTTCTTTTTTGCTTTCTTTCTTTCTACCTTTCTTGTTTTCTAGCTTTCTTTCTTGCTTTCTAGCTTTTTTGCTTTCTAGCTTTTTTCTAGCTTTGTACACTAGAACTAAGAGAGACATGTTTAAGTGAAATTAAGGATGGGCAGTAATAGAGGTAGTTCCGGAACTGCTAGTTTTTTTCTTTTCAACAACAATTTAAGAACAGAGAAACATTCTCATCTCCCATAACCTTTCATTGTGTTTTATCACACAGCTATAATCATGTGAGATAAGTGGCTTTATGAAAATGACTGCCCAGATGCCAAGCCTGGAACACAGTGTATTTACATGTGGCACAGTGAATCCAGCAAGCTGTCAGTCATTTATTCTCAGTTCAGATTCATAACAGCAACCCACACATGCGGTATATTAATGTATAAACTGCTTGCATGAAAATGAACAGGGGCACTCTGAGCCCAACATCGCAAATACACCAAAATTTGCAAAACAACGTGCAACAGTGAGGATGAAAAAAACAAGCGCCATAGCTGAGGCAAAAGAGAGGTTTCCGTCAAAGTGGTAATTTGCATCATTTTACACATTACATTCACCTCTGTGTATGAGACTCAGCCAAACAGTCGCCGGTCCAGTCTTACATATTCAGATTCGTTGCCTCAATTAAGTGAACCTCAGTGCAAGATGAACTGGCATAAATGTTTATGGAAATGGAATATTAGACTGGAGGGGTCAGTGGCATCCGCAGCTCTCTATGGTAATCGTGTCTTGAAATCAGACCCATCCCTGTCTGAAGAGCAGCATCTGATGGAGTGTTCCCATGGCATGCAAGTTATATAAAAGAATAGTCCAATTTACACCCTGAAACAGGGATTTATTATTGTGCTTGTTATGGCTGTAGAGAAAAAAGGCTCAAATGATGTTGTGGATTTTCTAGCCGTTAAACAGGAAGGCTTGTGCAAATATTACCTTTCATATGTGATACAGCTTTTTTTAAGTTTGCGATATCGTGCAATAAGTGCAAGAAAAAGTATGATCTATATATGATGTACTATATGATTTATTCCACCTTTATTAGGAAATACATGTTTCTTCATTGTGTTAAATGTAGTAGCATTATTATAATGCATTTTGAAATGTTACACACTGTGTGTGTGTGTGTGTTTTATTGTCGCTGTGGTACAAATATCTTCTTTAGACACTGAGGTTTTGCTCCAACAATGACAATGTAATTATTTAGATCAGCACAGTTATTGGTCATAACACTTGACCTAATGCAATTGCGACCATGACATGCATCCGTTTCTTAAAAAGTAAAAGATATTGCACTTTGTTTATAGAATGAATTTTTTATTTTCTTCTAATCACTTTTGTTTTTAAATCATTAAGAACTTCCACCAACATATTATTGTTGCTGTTTTTTTTGGTTCTTTTTCTTTATAATGATCAAGGACACATGTAGGAAAGAAGAACCTTTTCAGTTCTCTTTTTGCTTGAATTTGGCAGGTCTTAAAAGCCAAGTTTTTCTCTAAACAGTCTTGTAGGTAATGGTCAAATTAGGTCAAATAACTACATAGAGTGTGCATTTCAGTATGTATTTTCTTCTGCGCATTGCAACAGACATAAATAGTCCTGCATGGCTTTTTTTTTGTCAGTCTAGAGGACCTACACCGTTGTCTGTGGTTGTGTAATACAAGCTAAACTAATGTGCATTACTATTACTTATCTGTTGCAAAGCCCAGTTAAGAAAAACAGACTTTTACACACATTTTGCAACAAAAATAGAGAAAAGAGAGGAACAGAATAAACAATATGGATATAAGATAACGCAGAGGATACTGATGAAGATGAAGCAGAAGACGACATTGTTAGAGCCTGAATAGGCACTGTGCTGATTTAATTTGAAGAGGAAGCCTGTATGAAAAGTAGCTCGGGCTCTTCCATATGCATTGCTTCAGATCAAAGGCTTGCCAGGGGTCACTCATTTACATAGAGATATCACTGATGCTATGGGAACCCAGCAACCCTATGCTCCGATCACTTATGAATAAAGAGGGCCTTGACTGGGTCCTTCAGCACAATTAGAAAAGGAGTCAAGGAAGTTTATTTGGCCACTCGGCCCATTTGAAAACAGTCCTAGCAGGGAAATGGCACTTCTCTGGGTTTGCTTAAACATAAAAAAATACTATTTTAGGCTACTATATAAGGCTTGGTCAGAAAATCAGAATAACTGATCTACCTGTATGTACAGTGGTGTTCGAGAGTTTACGAACCTGCAAAAATATGATCTGAATCATCATCCAATTTTCACACAAATCTCAAAAGTAGATAACCCAATAAAAGACAGCATGTTATACTCTGCCATTTATTTTTTTTGAGAAAAATTATCTGAAATGACACATTTGATGTGAGCCTCTTTTGCAGCAATAACTGAAGATCAGGCCTACCTCAGTGAAATTTTAAACCATTTCTATGTACAGAACACCTTCAAATTCATTATTCTATCTGCAGGCTGTCCTGTCCCAGATGCACACAAAACAGGTCAAAACCACAACACTGTCATCACCATTTGTTGCAAATGAAACTGAACCAAAATCGTCTTTTTCTTCTGTAAACGAAACATTTTTTTCACTAGCCTTCTACCTTTTCCACATGATCAGACTTCAGATTGGCTGAAATGTTATTTTGAAGAGCAGTTGTTTTCTCCTTGCAACCCTGCCATGCACACTATCGTTCAGTGTTTTTCTTATGGTGGATTAATAAACATTACCATTTACCAATCTGAGAGAGGCCTTTAGTTGCTTAGAGGTCACCCTGGGTTCCTTTATGACTGGACTAATAATTAAACGTTTTGCACTTGTACTGATGTTTGTGGTCAAGTACTCCTGGAGAGGGCAACAATGATGAAATTTAAACACCACTGTAAAATATCATCACTCATAACAAAACCTTATATCATGGAGATGGTAACCATGAAGCTAAATGTATTTTCTCTGAATGTTTGTTAATTTAACGAGATTTTATTCCAGTTTATTATTGGTCATTTTCATTGGTTCATTTCTCATTGAATGTTTATGCAATGTGCAGGGTAAATAAGTCTGTCTCTGTTTTTCCATCTACATTTCTTTAAGCATGCCTGTTTGATGGAAAAAAAGTAAATCCATTATAAATCCACTGTTTTATTGCAGCATGTAGACATTTAGCAAAAGAATCATGTATAAAGAAATATATGTATATATCTACTTGTGACCATGATGTTTTCCTTTTTTAACAGAAAAGCTACTAAAAGCAAAGTCCAGGCTTTTACTGCTGTTCAGTCCAAAGGTAAGACAACTAAGAAAAAGAAAGAAAGAGCACAATTGTACTGCAGTATTACAGTGACATGGTGCATTTTCTATACACTACGCACTGAAGGTACCCTTGCAGTTTCATAACCATTATCTTACTTATGTCTTGTCTTACATTAAATCTTTTTCTTTTTTTTAGTCTGTTTTCTTTAAAGTGTACATATGTTTGTTTACACCTTGTTGATGTTCTTTCACATAACCACTGCAGTACACCAATATTGTACAGCACCTGATTAAACATGCCTACAACATTCATTCTTTGTTGAAATGTCTATGGATTTTTTGTAATACTGTGTAAGGGTATACCATAATACGCACTGGTTGCTGTAGTTACAGTGAGTTGGACGAATCGTATTATCTTTAACTTAACCACTACTTTTATAGTAGGGATGGGTATGATGTCTTATGTTGTACTTTTTACATGAACTGCAGAGGATTTCAGGACACAAACAGCTGACACAGGAAACATTAACACCTTGCCAGGGCTGTATATGGAAATGTTTAAAACAAAACTATTATAACAATGTAGTACATTTTTATTTGAAGTAGGTTATTGTTCTGCAAGCCAGCTGGTATTGTGTTAAAGCCTTATACTTAAACCACAACAAACAATTACAAAATCAACTAAATAACCAAATATGGAGCACCTCTTATTCTAGCTGTCCATGATAAACAAAGTTCAGAGCTTCTTAATTTTTTTCTGTTTGGGATTTTCGAATTCAATTAAAACTTTTTAAGTAGTGAAGATGGTTAACATGCTTTTTCTTGTTGCATGAGTGCATATTTACAATGGATTCATACTTCACTTAGAGACAAGGGCAAAAATGTAGCTAGAGCATAATACCTAACCAAGCCCATATATTGTTGCTGAACATGTATGTACTTTAGATAATGCAAATACAACTTATTCACCATAATTATTGTAATAGTAGACTAACGTTCTACATTTTTTCCTTTTAGCATTTTGGGGGGATTCGGATGACACCAACTCTGAAATTGAAATGGCTTTACGTCCTCGGTCCCACAATGCCAGTAACGATGACTTTGATGACTTTTATGATTGAGTTTTCTCTAACGAGATTGTTCTGTCAAGTTTGTTTGTAGTCATTTGTCAGTGTGTTGTAACAATCTGTTTTCTGCTAAATAAAAATGTGTAAACACAAATCTTGACACAGAAATAATATTAATGTTTCATGAACACAAATAAAGGGAGACCTCTTTATTGTGGGCATAGAATGTGGAGAGTTTTCAAAACAGGATGGTGTTAACCCTGCTTGAGTCTCTTTAACTGAACAACACTTGGGCCTGGTTGAAATAGATTAAACTTGGGTTTTAAAGTGATTCCTTTGCTCTGTGGTGAATATTATGCATTTCAGATGTTGCAGGCATCTCAACACATTTTAGCGTCAGAGAGTTGGAGTGGAATGTTGTGAGTCAACTCCTCTGAAAAGCCGGAGCACAATGGCCTCTCTGGATGCTGCTGAAATACCTTTGAACTCGCTCAAGTACCTGTGGCCCATTTAGAAGGACAAAATGCGCTGCGCTCATCTCAATATAGAAACAAATGCTCTCTATATTTGTAGTGGCAAAAGAACAGTATTTGATGGCTTAATGCGACAGCGTATTCCAGTCTGCAGAGCTTCCTTTTGATCAAATGCGAAAACGTTCTTTAAATGATTTAAATGATAAAGCAGTAAAATGGCACTGGATTCATTTAAGCATGTAGCAAGAAATATATATGATTAGATTTTGCTCAGAAATTCATGTAAAATATCGCTTCCATAAAAAGCAGTTTTTAATATTTGTAAAGATTTTACTACAGTTTATTATGGAACATTTTTGATTCATTTGTCAATTATATGTATCCTCTTACTGCATCATTGTTACATATTTATCTTGGTGAATATGTAATTAACAACACTTCAGTGCAATTACTTAATGTTTGTTCACAGTGTCTAAGTCTTTAAATGAAATGAGCTTGAAAGACCTGTCCTTTGGTTTTAGGATTAAGCCATTTGTTTATATTTCACATGCTTTTAGAATTGAGTAT
This sequence comes from Arnoldichthys spilopterus, assembly GCA_037974385.1. Classification (NCBI taxonomy): domain Eukaryota; kingdom Metazoa; phylum Chordata; class Actinopteri; order Characiformes; family Lepidarchidae; genus Arnoldichthys; species Arnoldichthys spilopterus. The sequence continues at coordinate 37,662,869 of JBBPDA010000001.1, forward strand.
TTAATGTGTGCTTAGATTCCCTTCATTGCAGTGGAATTAACAGATAGCTCTAAAGATGTGTTGCTAAAACAGATTTCAGGGAGATTTGTTGCAATTAGGAGAGCTTTATCATTTATAATGCATATAGGAAAAAGTAAAACTGCAGTGTAAACGGACACAGTGTTAGTGATATTTGTTTAATCGTTTTTTTGTCCATGATTTTGCCTTGTTTCGTATACTGACAATTGTTCAGCCAAATTCAAAAATATACATTTGTAAAACAATAGTGATTCATGACCAAGCCGATCCAACATGACCGTATCATTGCCCCCACCCTGCTCTGTCCATCTATCCATCTATCAATCAATCTATCTTTCTCTGTGTGTGTGTATATATATATATACATATATATAAATGAATCAACTAATCAGTTATAATAAGTGCAATCATTTATAATGGACTTAAATATAACCATATACACTAAAATTGCCACATACTGACTATCCCGACCATCAGTGTTCCTCATCATCAGTGACTTACGTTCAGAGGGGTGGGAGTATTTTGTCTGCTTCGCAATCCTTTTCCTGCCTCTAAGTTCATTTGGTTTTTATCAGCGCTATAATATATTTAGCGTGCACAAAGGCACAGAATAGCGTAATAATATAAAAGCGCTGGCATTCAGTCCATCAGTAGGATTCCATTAGTCAGCTTTTAGGTGACTTTATGAGGCTGAACCTGCTAAAGTAGGACTCCACACTCATTAGCAGTAATGGCTGTAGCCAGCCTTGACCCTGGAGCGGCACACACACCAAAAGCCTGTCTGCATCATTTGGAGTTTGCTAAAAACCTCCGCTCACATAATGTCTATGTTAAGGATCATGTCAACAGATACTTGTGTGGTGGAAGATAGTGCTTTGAGAGAGTAACATTGTGCTGATCTCTAACAATACAATAAACTCTTTACAAAGGGCTGTTCTCTTTAAGCAGTTTAGCCTGTGAAGAAGTGTTTTCCACACAAACCAGGGCAGGCATCTCAGAGCCATACATATTTGTGGCATTTGGTGTATGCAGATGATATAATAAGAAATATCACTGTAATAGCTATGGACAGTTTGCATGTTGTGCACATAGACCTTGAATAGTTGTCCAACAACACTGGTTATTTTGTGAGGCACATTGCTTTTATATAAAATATTTTATATAAAAAATACAAATTCTCTGCACAAATCATGGTACATGCCATGTTCTTTGGTGCTGAACTCCTGCTCTAGTGTACTCAAAAATGAGCAAATATACAAGTTATATATCAAGTTTAGTTTTGATGCAGGCTGTGCCACTGACGATAGAGAACAAATATATGATTCATATGACAAGACGATTGGGCATATTTTAATTCCAATATGCTTGCATCTTAGCTTTAAGCACTCTATTATACCCCTTCACAATGAAAACCAAGCATTTGAGTCTTTTTGCAGCAGCAACTCGGGCAATAAAAGAAAGGAAGACTCAGATGAAAGCAAGTAGGGAAGTTAAACACTCTCATTAACAATGATATGGCAGCATTGTGCCATTTGCATATTGCATGTTTGTGTAATTTATTCTCGCTTGTTGGGCAAGTTGAAGTTTGAAGTGTGTACCTTCCATTCTCCCCCTCTCCACTTTTATTTTTATCAGGGAATAATGATTTAAAACAAGGTCATTTGATCTTCTGTTTCAATGGGTCCCAATTAAATATTCATTCATGCAGCTATGGTTTCTCTGACAGGGTTTCTGAGGGAGTGCAGTGAAGACACAAAGGCGAAGCTTTTTGTTATTCAAGCCTCCATGTGCTTTCTGAAAGATTCAGACATGGATGATCCTAAAGAGCTGCTCAGACTCCAAAAACCTGGCCATACATGACATTCTTGTGTTTTTAGGGCAAATCACAAATGATTTGGAGTAGTATTTGAGTTAGTATATTGCATTTATTTGCTGATTTACTTGGTAGATGTGTTCAGGTATGTTAATGAGAATGAATTCTAGTCACATTGACTATATTGACTATATAACTAAATACTACAGCACATAGTACATGACAGGGGAATTATGCAAACATATTTAACAATCTATATTCATATAAAAAGCTGGTCTGTTGCATAAACAGAGAGAGAAAGGACTGAATATATGTACAATGCTCATCGTGTTAAAGCTGAAAAGAGATATAGTGAGTTTTTGAGTGCGGGAGTAAACTGAGTACCTAAAATTAAAACATATCACTGTATGTCCAATAAATTCAATCTTGAGTCCTGCTCTGAAAATAGTACTTGATTCAGCAAGAATCTAAAAGAACAGGGGAACAATAAGCACATTTGCACATGAATAGTGCATGTGAAAGCAGAGTGAGTGGACGAAGGCTTGCGTGCACTAAGGCTTACTCTGGTTTCTGTGTCCAGGTGAAGGTCCACCCACTCAAAGGCCATAATAGGAGTCTACATTGAAAAAATGAGGTTGGAAGTCTGACCTGATGATTTATTCTGGACATAGATCTGGAAATAATTCAGTGCATCAAAATCCTAAAATTCACCATAATGTGATTTAGTTTGGTTGTTGGTACAATTCAGAATTATTCTTAAAAATAAATAAATATACTGAATATGCACATTTTTTTGTTTGGCGCTTACTTTCTAGAATATTCTATTCTAAACGTTCCAAAACTCAGTCGCCACCTTGAGATCAATTTGAATTGAAGCATTTTTACGCCCTAGTTATTACAGATATATTTCAGATGTTCTGACCTGGTAATATTTCCACAGCATCCAATCACTCTTTACCCAAATGTGTTTCAGGCTATTAAAACCCTGAAAATGGTACATATGGCACACAATAAAGCCATATGTTCCATTTCACTCACCATATATAGTGGTCAAAATAGACATTAGAATTATTACAGAGGGACAAAGTAAGAAATCTCATTTTGATTTATATATCACTATGTATATTCTCTGAATTTACCTACACCTAAGGGTTTTCCATGGTGATCAAATTCTTAGCATCAATATCAATATGTTGTGAAGCTAAATGGGACAAAATGAACTGCTTAAGATGAATCGTACTGCAAGATCTTTGAAGGCTGCTTTACTCTAGACCACTGGGCCCCTGTGTCTAATGCACAAAATCAAATTATAATTAACCACATTTAAGTTGGAGCAGCAAGTCCCTCCTTATAGGTTTTCCTGTGATCTCTGTTTTTTTTCCTCTTCATGCCCATGGAGTAATTAATATGGGGAGGCATCATGCTCTGCAAATTCCTATGAGATAGGCTTGCTAAAGCTGTTAAAGCCAAGAGGCTGAATTAGTATTCATGCAGGTTTTCCTGCTACAAGTCCCCTCTCCCATTGGGACTGAAGGCTAGATTGGGTAGACAGACAACATTCATCCTTGATTATGTGAGCAGAATGCCACTGAGCAGCGTGAGCGTAGAAGGAAAAAAACGTTCCTTAGGCAGCAAATAAATTTCTATGATATGCTAAATGGAACAACAGTGTGATTCTTTAACTTTCTATGTAAAAAAAAAGAGAATATGCAGAGTTTGCATGATTGCTGGCCATTACCTGTGGCAGAGCTGTTGCATGAGTTAATAACTATAGAGGTCAAAAAATATACATATGCCATTACTATTATAAACAATAGCTTTAATGCACTGACCATATTCTTGTTCCGTTCATTAGTTCACACTATGAAACCAGCTATTATTGAGAATGAAAATGCAAATGGTTTCCCAGAGAGTTTCCACTTCAAGGTTCAAAAAGGTTGTTTGCTAATTGACAGGTGAATGTTCTAGTTAACGTTTGCATTCCTGGGCTTTTGGATTCTGAACTCCTCTTCATTCTTTGTCTATGTGCATCTGTAGCCTAAGTGCATTCCATGGACAGTGGTGTAATGTTGTACTGTAAAGAATATTTACTCTATTTATATGTGTTTGTGAACCATAAACTATTAAATGTTAAGCCTTATAATTTAATACAATTTGCCTAAATCATCAGTTTCTCTGCTTTCAGGAATGGTTTGCTGACTCTGCGATGTTATGCCATGCTAAGTGGCACAAAGGACAGAAAGACATTGGTTTAACCTCAGATGGTCCTGTGCTCCCTATATAGTGCTCTACATATGTTACCGAAGTATGGCTTTTAAAGTCCAGTAATGCACTAATGTCCAGTCGTGAGACCTGTAGCCAGACTACTATACAGTAGTCATCATATTTTCACTGTACATGTTGCTTATGTAACTGGTTTAATGCTGTAAAATTATGTTTGCATTTGATGAAAGGACCCAGGTTGACCTTAGTGTCTCAGTATTAATGAAGAGAGCCTCTGAGCTATCTATAGACCCTCTGCTGCTTGCTTTTTTCTTGAGCTGACCATACCTGTTCTGCTGTCGAGAAGATTGCCCCCGGATCATGAGTTCTGACTTCCCATCAGGTAATTAAGCCAGAACAGTGTCTTATTAGATGCTGTTCGACAATCTGTCAGCAGCTAATTCACTGCTCCCTGTATGCAGGGCCACAGCGCTGGCACCTTATGCTCTATGATTGAAGGCAATCTCTAGGGATGGATAGAATTATTCATCATCTCGTCCTGTGGATAGAGGAAAAATCGGCTGTCGTGTTTCTCTGTGTCTGCCACATATCCACTGACTCGCTGCATGCTCAATACAGCATCAAATGATCTGAAGACGTGATACTTCTCATTTCACCCAGAAGAGGAGCTCAACTTATTTCCTCCCTGTGTTTGTGTGTGTGTGTATCTCTTCTTAACCTATGTACTCACATATTCAAGCCCCAGTTCATAACCTGCTGTTACCTCCATAACATTTCACTTCATCCCTCTTTGGCTTTCTTACCTTTGGGAATACAAATGTTTATAGACTGCTGGCCGCAGGCTCCATCTGGGCCAGCAGAAGTCACATTACGGTAATCTCTGCTTGGATTAAATCTGTTGTTCATGGAGATGTTAACAAAGGTGATAAAACAAGATTAGTCAAGACACACAGTGTGGGGATTGTTGAGTGTGTTCTTATTAGCATGCACTGTGCTCTGGAGAGGAGAGCAGGCTCAAAGCTTCTCATGGGGGGAACAGGGTTCAGCCATTAGCGTGAATGGGAAATGCTAATGCTGAGTCTTAGACACCTGCTCCCCAACAGCAGCCCTGTTTAGATACTGATGAGGCATGGGGAAAGATTTCAGCCCAAAGCAACACTGCATCTAAGGACAGTAAAGATATTTAAAGTAACAGGTGACAGTTTCGTAAGTTGCCTAAAACTTTATGAATGTCTGTGCTTCACAATTAAATATTTGGGCTCTAAATGTTATTTACTAAAAGTATAGCATTATTATGTGCTTTTGAAGTCATTGCACATGTTAAATATGGCACTCACTTTAGAAATGTTAGTATTTTATTATCCGATTCTTCAAATTGGAGGTCAGTCTTCTCAGTATTAAAGGACTTTGATCATTTGACCATTCACTGCCCACAAATCTCACCCATGCACTAATACTGACTTTGGCAAATTTAACTACACATTCTCATTCAGCCTAATGAGAAATAAACCATTGGCAAAATAGTGACTGACATAAGCCATTCACTGCTTAGCAACCACCCCAAGCTAAAGTTAAACTGAAAATGGCAATAGCGCATTAGAGATGGTAAGAGAATGTTGCTGGGGAGTGTGCAATTCAGATACGTTACTAGTTTACTGCATTTGCTATCACTCATTTTACAAACATAAAACTTAAGACTCTTAATACAAACAAACAAAAATAACCTTTATTTAACTGACAAAAGTAAAATGAAAAGGTTTGTGTAAGGGTCAGGATCCTGATGGGCCAGCTGGGGACTTTGGTGATGTGTCACCGTGGTTACGTCAATCATGCTTATGTGTTTCACCTGGGCCAAAGCTCTTATAAGCATGGTTGCCTAACCAGGCGGTGCAGAGTCCTTGTCTCTGGTAGACAGGTGTGGCTAGCAGGTTTGCGTTGGCTACACCTATGGCCCGAGGTTTAGGAAGGGCAAATGATTGGTTTAGATTTTTGTCAGTGTTGTGTGAGGGGTGAGGTAGAGAGGCGGGATTAACCGGAGCCAGTGAGGATTTTTAAACCAGTGAGTGATGATGCAGTACCAGGACCACCGTCTTTCTCAGAGGCACGAACTAATGTTCTAAATATGGGACAAATTCAACGGCTCTGCGTTATTCGTAGTTATAACGCAAACATAATGCCAGGATGTTAAACTGAGACTCGCTCAACAGTTAAACCAAAGTGCACAAGTTTAACATTACCGGTGTTCTGAAAGATTTTCCTATGCATGAAAATGTCCTACCAAAGTTAACTGCGCATGTGCACAATGAATCGTTCTCTGTTATTTTATGTGAACTTGGCTGATGACCAGTATCATACATTTTTCAATGTCCGCATGTGCAAGTGCACAAGTGTGTTTAAGTTCAGTCTGAATGCTGCTTTCCTTGGAGTTTAGAATAGTATTTGTTATTTTCTTTTTTTATATTACCTCACAAGGGTTGCAATTCTGTTTGCAAAAGGTGCTGTATATGTTTATCATAATCACTGTTCATTTGTTATTGTAATAAATATTGTGAGAAATTACAATGTTTCTCTAGTTTTATGCTACTGGTAGGAAAAAATATCAGAACACCTGGCTACAGAGGCCTTGCAGCAACCAAGTTGGGCAGCCAGTAATGTGGAGGATCCTTACAGAACTGATCTGCTCACTCAGGAAAGATCAACAGTTCAGTCAGAGCAAAGCTTCTGAATGCACATGCAAACATCAGAAATGATTTTGTTTCTCTCCCACTTCCAACGCAAGCTTGTAAACGGTGAGTACATCTCGAGATAACAGCTTCTATATTCCCCATCCATCAGATCTGTGTTTTGTTTTGCTTGCCACATTTTCATTAAAGGTAACAGTCAGTCATGTTGTGAACACTGGAAACACAGAGCACAGGTCTGAAGTAATTTGAGAGTGGTGTGGTTGAGAAACTGGATTTCTGTGGTTTAATTAAGGAATTTGCAGCAAAAAAATGCAATTTTCAAAAGATCGATCTTCGCTAATCTACAGTATGGCTTAAGTGATTTGTTGAGACTGCTCTTGTACAGTTCTACTGCTCATTGCTTTGAAAACTTGGTTAACAATGATCTGGTCATTTGGTCATTTTCAGTGACAGCCTCATGGCACTGAAATGGTGTGTAATGTGCCTTTCATACTGCTTTAAAAAGATTGTTGCAATGTTGTCTGTTTTCTGGCTGTTATACTGTCTGTACGGCAGTGGCTAGTTAAAGATTTAAGCTTTTGATGGAGCATAGACTTTGTCTCTTATAAGCTAACAGATTGTGTAGTAGTCATAAACTTTACTCTGTGACTCTGAGCCATGAAACTTGATGTGTGAAACATTTGCAACATTTTGTGTACTCAAAATATTTTTGCATAAGTAGGGCCCCGAAAATGCATTTGCCCAGAGGCCCCACCCTCCTTAATCCGACCCTGGCTACTCCGGACTCACCAGTAATTTAGTAAAGGCTCTAGGATGTTTGTCCGTGGGTCTCCCTGTCTCTTTGGCAGAAAGGCCTCAAGCAGCACTCGTTTTGGCTGTCTGCTGGACTTTTGTTTTTATTCTATTCTTCTCTGGTTATTTCCAGTAGCAGGGACTTTTGTAAGTGCACCGGCTGCACCGGGGAGGCTCGGATTTGGCTTTGCGGTCTCCAAGGTGCAGTCAGTTGTGGCACGGGAGGCTCACACAATTCTAGTTGTTGCCACGAAGTCGCATTCTTGTTTCCTGCCTGCTCTCACATGTCCACGCTCACAGCACTCTTAGCCTAACACTCGCATCCGTGGATTTTGTTGCTTTGTCCCTACCAAGAGTCTCTTTGCCAACAGTTTCTCAGAGCAGGCACTTTGCGAGTGTTTCCATCTTTAGGGCTTTGCTAAGTGGGAACAGTTAACTAACTGAGCTGTGTTTACATCTGGTATCCCGGGAAGTGGTTGCCCACCCGCTTTCTGGTAGCGTTTTATTTACCGGTTTTCGGTGTAGGGCCAATGAACTTGTTTAGTCTCGTGACACGCCCTCCCCTCATCGCTGACGCGAGCGGGGAGGCGTGTCTTTCCACTGCATTTGGCCCCTCTGAAACCTCCTGCGTTGGCGGCCATGTCGGCCAATTTCAGTTTGACAGATCAACTTGATGGTAAATTAAGAATTTGTTGTCTGCAACAACACTAAAAAAAGTTGGGACAGATGCAAAACAGGAGTGAATAGAATACTCAAGTTACACTATTATGAAACGTTCCACTAGTAAGTGAACTGGTAACAGGTGAGGGGATCTTGATTGAGATTAAAGGATCATCCACCAAAGGCACAGTCTTTGCAAGCAAGTTTGTGCCAAACTACTATAGACAACTGTCAATAAATTTAAAAAGTACTGCATCAGGAAATATAACATGAAACGCTACTATTCAAAAAGAAAGTCAAACATCAATTCTAGGCAGAAAGGTTAGATGAGTCCATGTGTCCTCTTGTTTCCAGGAAAAACAGACATTATGGTTCTCTGTGCCAAAAACAAACTGGACCATCTAGACTGCATCAGTACCCACTTTTCTGTGTGTAAGTACCAGTACCAGTACCAGTGTGTAAGTTTCTCTTCTTGGATTAATGTTAGCATGGTATCAATCCTTTTTCAAAAATAGATGTCTGCAGGAAAAAAATCATTTTTTTAAATAATTAAAAAAAAATAATAACATTTCTTAGTGTATCTGTGTGTTTCCAAGTATTCCTTTGTGCTGTGCTTAACTTTTTAGTTTGTTAGCTAGTCAGGGCTCTGACCTACTGAACTAAAAGTTTGAAAGACATAGCAAATCACCTAAAAGAGGATGAGATTTAAGAACACAGTGTTTACAGGCACTCAACTGTAGCACACAACTCATATAGAGAGTACCTTATAAATTTTAATTGATGTAATGAAAGGTTTTTGTGTAGCACTTACCATCTGTATTTTATAACTAAGAGGAATGTGTTGTACTCTTTGTAGCACTCACGTCAGTGTTGTCCTGTGCAGCTATAACGCTTGATTGTTCCTGTGTCTTGGAAGTCACTTTGGATAAAAGTGTCAGCCAGATTAATACATTTAAATGTAAATGTTATAGCTAAACCTAAACTTTTAACTGGGACATTATGAAGAAAAAGTCAAATGGAATTGTGCTTGGTTTAGCTTATCTAGTGTCACCCACACCTGAAATGGAAGAACACAGTGTAGATAATGGATAGATCAGTGTGGTGTGTTTTGTACGTGCTGTGTGCATATTGCAAATTCTACATGTTCATTTTCTGTTCATTGTCACAGACTGTTTAACCAGCTGGATAAAACTACAAGCTACATTTATTGTAAGCTACATGTTTTCTTCAGGTGGGCTATGTTTTAGGTCTTTAAGGGATGCTTTGTTTTGTAAAAAAAAATGCATTTGTAAACATCGTAGACACCTCCAACCTGCTGACTTGATTTAAGCATGAGAGCATGAGACTACTACAGGGTCTGCCATGCTCTTTGTCTTTAATGTGTTTCCAACAAGGGAAGCAAGTGCTCTAATGTTCCATAGCTGCCTGAATGTATGGTTTACCAATATCCCTGACAATTTGTTTTTAGCAATATCTCATACTGAAAATAAAATGCAAGGAGAATTTTTGTCTCTTAATCATATCTATGAAAATCTGAGAAGGCTGAAAGAGTTTGCAAATGGATCCAAGGAGATGTTATTAATAACACTGCATGTTTTTCCAGCACCTTGATCCTTGTGATAAGCAGGAGCCTATTATTTTCATCCAACCTATTCATGGCTGCACTTCTGGAAAGTTTAGTTTCTACTAAAATATATCGTCCATAACTAATAATATTGCTGTATCATATTGATTTGTTGTATTACTCGCAAAAACCTTTACGGTGTTCAAACTTTTATTTGGCTGTATACAGTTGTATGTAGTACCCCTGTTTAATTTTTTACATTTTGTTGAGTGAACAGAATTTAATACCCAAATGCAAACCCATATTTTCAAATTATTTATTTATTAATTAATAAATTACAAGTCTTGGGACAGTGAGAACATTTCTAAACGTTAATCTTTCTTGAAAGAATGGCTGATTATGATGCATGTTTTGGTTGACTTGTAATATACAATATTTCTTCTTCAGTTGCTTCACTGGAGGAAATTAGCCTTTGGGAATTTTTGAAATTTAGTGGAATTCTTTTATTCTTTCTATCCCTACAGCAAGTTCTGTACCAGTGACTACCACACAATCCCAAAACATAATAGATCCACCCTCCAGCTAAAAAATATGTGTTCTTTTACTGAAATGTTTTTCATTTTTAACTCCCAAACATACTCTATGTGAATCAAACCAAAGAGTATTCTTTTTCACCAGACCACAGCAGAATGCCTCTTTTTAATCTAAGCATTTTATTGCATACTTCCGACACTGACTTTTATGATGATCCTTCCATGTAGATAATATTTGTGCAGGGACATTGCAAAGCATGCCTGTTCATCACATATTTCCATGCCAAGAAGAGATTTTTTTGGATTTGCTTAGCACACCTGACCACTCTATGAGCTATAAGATTTTTACTGATATAGAATTTATATCTCACTCAAGCGAGACACTGAATTAACATTCTTTCTAATATTGCAGTTGTTCATTTGTGGCCTATTAGGTAGTTCAGTTGTCATTAAATGACCATATGTGTGCATATATAGTGTATTTTAAACCTCTAAATGGCTCCAAGTGCTGTTCAGGCAAACAGATCTAACTTTGAAACTGTTTATTTGTTTAAATGTTCAAAATTATATATTTGTTAAAAATTAGATCTCAGGCTGGTCAAAGGGCCCATGATGATGCATGTTTGCTGCCCAAAGTGCCTGCGATGAGCATGTGAGCATTGGAAATCAACCATGGAGCAATGCAAAAAAGTGGTCTAGTTTGATGAATCATGTTATCTTGTACGTCACATGTATGGCTGTGTGTGTGTTTACACTGCTTAAGTGAAAATGGCAAAAGGATGTACTATGTCTGAAGCACTGGGCAAGGTTCTTCAAAGAAACTTAAGGTCCTGGCATTCCTGGTGATTTGACTTTGACAGGTACTAACAACATAAACATTCCCCCATGAATGTTTGCATGATACTAAAAGCACAGGGAGGATAAGGGCAAGCACATGCTTCCTCCCAGTCAAGTGAACCCTGTTAGATCTCTTTAAAATATTGCTTGAGAAGAACACAAATTGCCAGGTCTGCTACATTAGGTGGCTTTAGTGTTATGAGTGATTGGTGTATATACAAACTAACAAATTGAAGGAAAAATCTGTCTAAATAAGAATTTTGAAAAAGGTATAAAGGTAAAAAGGTGTAAAGGTATACTACCTGATACAATTAAGCACCCCACCATGCTCTGTGGTATGTATGAAAATCACCAGTTAACCCTTGATTTCGGATCAAGATAGGAAGAAGAAAAGGCCTAAGAGACTTTGTAAGAGTGCCCAGATACCGACTAAATATCTCTATTTAGATCTATGAAAAGAAATAATTAAGTAGGTTTGGAATTGTGACTTTAATTGTACATTCAATAATTGTAATGCTTGGGCATTAACTTGATATGTGAGGAAAAGTAGAAAAGCAAAAAATTCCTGACAATGGCAGTCAGACAGTGTCAGCAAAAACTTCACATCTCTTTAAGGAGGTATGTTATGGTGGGGGTGCCATTCAAAACCCCCTCATTATAAAGATAAATGACCATCAGAGAGATGTTAGTGGTGCAGAACCTGAGTTACAGGTTTGCAGAGAAAAAAAAAGTTAATAGTCAATGTGATGTACACCAGAGAACATTGCAGGCCTGATTGATTAACCACTACACAAAGGGTGTTTGGGGTGGCACTGTTATTATGTGTTGCTATTTTGCTGGCTTGGTCTGTGTCCATATGTCCTGTTATAGAGGGAAGGGTCACTGCAAATCAATACAAAGTATTCTGACTGATCACCTTTATCCTTTAATGGTACATTTCTAATCCTGATGAGAGTGGTCTCTTCCAGGATGATGAAGCCCCCATCCACAAAGCTCAAGTGGTCACTGAATGGATTGGTGAGTCTAAAAAATTAGATAAATCATATGCTATGGCATTGCAGTCACCACAGCTCAACCAAACTGAACAACAATGGATGATTTTAGACTTGAGTATCTTTAGTCACCATTCTTTTGGAAGAATTGTGTTCCATTGCAGTTCTAGACACATGTAGAATCAATGTCAAAATATACGAAGCTGTTTAAAAAGTTTGTGGTGCACCAAATACTGTTTCTTGATTTTTTCTTTAATTTGTCACCTATCTGTATATATATAATGATATATACCTTTTATGCACTGCATTTCTGATATAACAGCAGCAAATATCTTAATATGGGAAGGTATGTAAATGTAATTTGGAAAAAGCAGTACAATACAAAGCAGAATTCTTGACTGATGACTGCATGGTTAAAGTGGAATTAAAGTGGAAAGAGACTAGAAATAGTGACATGGCTCTAATTTGAGACAAATTGCTCAGTGTTCAGCTCCAGCTCCATCCACATAAAACTGCTACAAGGCCACTCGTTTTTGATCTGTAATGCATGTTTAAATTATGTTGGGTGTTCTGGAGTGCACTGTTTTGAAGCGTTTCCTTTATGACCACTACTGAATAGGGAGCTGTATGGTTTGTTTTACTTGGCAGTGAGAAAATTGGGAATAGCTTGGTCCTCGAGCGTGAGTGTCTGTCTGTTCATGCAAGCATCTCCACCTTTTATTAATGTAGGACACATTTACAAGTGCAGCAATATGTGCTATTCAGCTGATGATTCAAAAGACCGTCAAGCAGTGTCGAAGCCAAGGAAGGCCAAACCACATTCATTTGGTTGCTGCTTTGACTGTCTGCTGAACAGATCTCTACATAATATAGGATTAAATCTCTTTCAGACCAAGCTTTTGTTTGTGGAAAAACTGTACAGCTTCTCTCTGCTTTCCTTTAATCTAGCTTTTTTTTGCTTGCAATTTGATTTACACCTTGTCACAATTAACATTTTTCAAAGACATCTCCCTTTGTTTTAAGCTGCAGAAAGTGCCTCTTGCCCTTGCACCCACATTGAGCTTGACTCACCTCACCGATATCTGTCTTAATTGAGAGAATATAGAGCTTCTGCAGTCAGAACTATGTTTAATCAATGACATTTTCTACTGTTTCCTAAGTTCCCTAAAGGAAGAGGCTCAGGTACAATGGTACAAGTCAAGGCCACAATTTCTCTTTAATTAAGATCAGGTGAATTAAAATTTTGCATACTCCTGATCTATTGGGGGGGGGGGGTCTTTCTTAAAGCACGGGGGTGTATTTGCAAAGTTGGAGTTTAGCAGAAATGACAGCTAAAAATTATGTATTGGCTTCATGTACAAGCTAAAGCAACTATCCAGTATGATATAGCCTTATGTTCACGTGTATATCAGTCTTGCTCTTGTGTCTATTAAATAAGGTTGTTCTGATCCTAATGTATTTTCTCTATCCTGTTTCACACTTGAATTCATATCACTTCAGTATATTTTCCAGAACACAATTTCTTTGAGTTATGAATTTGTTGAGCTGTCCAAAACCCCCTGGTGTTCCATTGTCTTGATTTTATGAGGGAAAAGGATCAGATTCCATGCATCTACCTAAATAGCCATTATCTGAGTTTAGCACTTGTCCAGCAGTCAAATTGCCCTCAGTTGAGAATTAAACATGGTAATATGCACAAAGACTGTGGAAGGGCAACGCGGTCAATCAAAGGCTACCTTACATCTCTCAGCGCCGACGTTGGTGTTCCTCTCCATAATTCTCTGATTTGACTTTGATGTGCCAATTTGTGCCTGATGAATAATTGTCTGGTTTGCTGATAACTTGTGGGAGTCAAGAGCATTCTGCTGGCACTCAATGCAAATGGGATATTTGGGTTAGGCGAATCACAGCAGTGTCCCCTGTATATCTGCCATGTGATTCTGTGGATAAACTTACCAATTAGAGCTGTTTGAAGAAGCCATTTTTGATTAGTGCAATCAGTAAACAGCGTAGCCTCTCCATGATTGTCCTTGTGATTAGATGAGTTGTCACTTGAGAAGTTGTTGAAGATTTTAATTTATGGCCTTATAGTCCTGAAAAGTAGAGTAATTACCTGATCTGTTTTCTCCAGCTCAGAGCTCAAATTAGAATGCAGCCCCATTGTAAATTCCATGAAAATATTTAACCTTGTGAAGAGCAATGCAGATTTAATGAAACTAAAGTTAAAAATACAGGACATTTGCTGCTTTTGCAATTTAGTTAAATCTAGAATGTGATATAGAATTATGACTAAGTATTGGTTAAAGGTCAAAGTTGTATGTTGGATTTTAAAGTTCACATTGTCTCTCACTCTGAAAATCAATTCACAATGTTATTCTTCAAAGAGCCCACTTTCTTGAGATTCTTTCACCCATATTGAGCTAATGTGAATCTTCTGTATTCAATATTATGTTTAATCAATTACATTCTGTACTACTTTCTTATGTTTATTAGTTTTGTTGTTGTTAGTTGTTTGTTCATATGTTTGTTTTCTAATGCACAAATGACTAGAAACTGCTCTTGAATATTGATTATTAATGATACCCAAGATATTTGACAAGATGAAATTATCACAATTTGCTATAGATTTCCAATCATTCCAATCATTTCCACCAAATTGGGGTGACTGACTCTAATCAATAATCTTAGAGACCATGTATGAGCTGTGAGAATAAGAGAAAGTGAGTGAGAGTACAGCTTCCGGATTAGGCCTGATTAGGACAGGTTTAATGTGCTGTTGTGATTATGGCACTGTCCAAAGCCTGCTAATTAGTAATGAAGTGTGACTGGATGAAGGATTTGTGGGAAAGCATGAAGAACTGACTGCAACGCGTCTCTTCCTTGTTTCTCTCTATCTTTACTAACCCAAACAAAGGGTTCCAGGAAGAATGTTGTAAAGAGGGATCTAAAACTAAGTCAACTTTCTCTTTTAGCATGTCAATCCCCTCATGGGGCAGGATGAATGTGTCCTTACTCTCTCTAGCTGGGCCTAACCTCTATGACCAGCTGCTTAAATTAGGCCAAACAAACACTCCAGCATCTTCTGTGGCCAAGAGGCCAGCCAGCTGTAACACACCTTTGTCCCATGTGCCTCCTAGCCTAATTGGCTTGATTTGCATAATGTACACGGACCGTGTGTGTCATATTAAGCAGGTTATGTGTAATGCATTAGGGAAACAGGCATGAAAAGTGATATGGAGGTTCAAATCTAGAGATAAACAGAGAATGACACTCAAATATGAACATACACTTCTAGGTACACATGTACAACTGGACATAGAAGGATGGATAGATACATGGATTGATGGATGGATGGATGGTTATCCTGTTGGAAAATCCAACCTTGACCCAGTTTTAGCTTTTGTAAGGCAGCTAGATTTACACTTCTAGGTAAACATGTACAACTGGACATGAAAAGTGATATTGAGGATCAAATCTAGAGATAAACCAAGAATGACACAAACATGAACAGACACTTCTAGGTATACATGTACAACTGGACAAAGATGAATGGATAGATGGATGGATGGATGGATGGATGGTTATCCTCTTGGAAAATCAAACAATTACCCAGTTTTAGCTTTTTTAAGGCAGCTAGGTTTTCAAAAGTGTTGATAAGGTCTTTTCTGTTTAATTATCATTTTTTTTACTTTGAGAGTTTGTTTGAAAAAGCTTGAACTGAACATTGTAACAGTGGATTTGCATTTTCAGGCATTTAGCTCTATCTTATGACTATTACATGGTCTATGCAGGTTAATACATTTTTGTTTCATTTCACTTGTGTATTGTCTAACTTTCTCCTTGTTGATAAGTGACTAATGAAATTTTGCTCTCTATATTACCTAATATTTATTCCCCAGTGAAGAAGGAAGTCATTAAGAGTTTCTTCACACTGAAGTGGATTTTAAAAAAGTGAAATACAAATAAAAACATGCCTTAGTTACATTTTGTTTATAAAAATCTTTATGGGTGCCAGTAATTGTGACATGTGATTTTACTAATAAAAGGGTACTTATTTCCATAGACTAAATTTACCTAAATTATTAGAATAAATATATGTAAATAAAATCAACAATACACTGTGAATTGTTGCCTGAGTGTGCTATTTTAACCATTTATAACCTCTTCCTTGAGGAAACCCTGTATTTACATCTACCACTGTAGTATCTAGCTCTGGTAATAAATCCTTTATACCATTTATACATATATTAAAGTGTGCAAAAATGAATGTATGAATGGACACACTTTTTTTCATTCTTTAGCTCCTGTCTCCTTGAATCTATTGCTTACATACCAGCTCTGAGTTGCTGACCCCCTGGTAACTCAGAAAGAGGAGTAGGAGCAGTACGTGGGATTTGGGGTGTAATCCTGTTTGTCCTCTGGGGCACATGGACTGCAGGCTATTGATTCCAAGCAACAGTCTAGAAATTTATTAAGAGGAACAACAGGCATCTAATTGTAATGCCTTCCTTGGAGTGCAGTGTCTATTGATGAATGGTGAAGAGGAGACAGGTAGTCGCAAGATGATAATTGGAAAGAAAGTGGGTGGTCCTACTCAGCTCTTTGGGTTTGTGTAGTCAGTGTATTAGGTTTTGCTGTGCTCTGTTTGTATGCCTTAATAGAACAGTGACAAATGCATTGAAATGCTTAGGTCGATCTTTCCTTAATGAAGCAGACATTTATCATTTAATTTGATAGACTTAATTAGGCTGATTTAACTTATTAGTGGGCTTATCCCGTGGGTAAATGTAAGGATTCGACTGGGATGTTAACAGATTATGTTAACCTATCTGTCCCTAGGCTAATACACATATGGTCACAATCCAAACTAGTTCTATGCACAGGGACACCTGGGTAATTTCATTTGCAAACCGTTAAATAGTCCTTCATTAGGCTTCTTTTATTTTCATACTTCTCATTTATGTAATAAGATTTCAGATCTTTAGTGCTTGAATATGTCCGAAACTTAAAATATGTATCTGTAAATGTAAATGTGTGTGTGTCCATAAATTTGAGTGTTTGTGTATGCATGTATGTGCATGTGCATGTGAAAAAATGTCCATAAGCATGTCCAAGCAAACACCTAAGCGTGGACATATAATAGGCTAAGTTCTTTTAACAATGCTGCACACATAATAAAGCAGAACCCGAACATATGCAACTTCATTCATTCCTCTCACACTTCTGAAGTGGTCACCCACAAACAATTCATGCTATTGCCTGGCTCCATTTGAACCACTATCCAGCCCTGCCCCTATAAACAAACAAGGCCCAGCCTTGCAGCTGGCTATCGCCTTGGCAACTGTGGATTGGGCCAGAGCTGTAGACTTGTTAGAAAGTGTAGCATTGTGAAGGCCTTGCGGAGACCTGGAATACTTCAGCACTTCACAATGCAACCCATTCAAACCTGATTTGAATTTTAGGGAGCGGACACAAATCGGACACTCATGTCTCTCGAGAATACTATTGTTATCTGAAGCATTTTTTTGTCAAGGCATACAAATAGTTCCTAGTTGTTTTATTCAAATCAGCTTCTGAGAAATAATGGGTGCATAGTGCATCAAAGACCAAAAACTTACTAAATGGGTTCATGAAAAATTCCCACATGTTGGGTAAATTAAGAGGCTTTTTCATGCTGGTAATTTCAGTCAGAATATTTGACAAACAATAGCATCAGATACAATGTTAGTAAACTGAAGGTGAATCAATGGGTCTAATTTTCTTAAACACTACAGGTAAATTCTTAGGAATAAAGGTTTCAAAATAGTTCTTTAGAGCAATGCTATTGAAGAACCACTTTTGGTTCCCTACAGATAATTAAAATTAATAGTTGTTAATAAATGAGATATGTAAAAAAAAAGGATGACTGAATGATAACGCTTAACATTGTCTAGAAAACTGTTGCTGGTTTATGTTTTATTAATTATTATAATGTCAATACACTTTTTTCAAATTGTAAACCTAGCATATCTAGCATACTTTCTAAACCATTCCCATTCAGAGAGGATGCTTCCAATTTCTCACCATATGTCTAGCTTTATTTCCCTGTGCCCCTTCCATCCAAGTCCAATATGGCTGCTAAGATAAACTATATTACTGGTCTAAAGGTAAATAAATTTTCTTTGAGAGTTGTTTGCTAAACTTAATGAGGTGTAACTAATGGTGTGCCACCATAATTACAGCTAGGCAAAAACCCGGTGGGTAGGGACAGACCAACCATTGATTCTTGGTTCAGACCTCTTCAAGTACTAATCAGCTTCTTTGGTTTGGCATCTCGGGCCTTGTAAAGGCATTGTGGGCCTGTGTCACTCTAGGTCAGTAGTTATTAGCGGCGACTGAAAACAGTTTCTTTAACTACTTATGGGCAGCCTGAATAAGATGCATGGGGAACTTGGAAGGGGGATTACAGGCTGACCAGTGTAGTGCAGGCAAGGGGACAGAGAAGAATGTGACATGGTTTGGTAATAAGGGATGCTCCTACCTCCCTCTCTCCCTCCTTCTATCTTTCTACTTCTGTCTCTCCCCCTCTCTCTCTCTCTTTGCATTTCTCCTCCTGCAGATGTAAGGCAAAGCAAACTTCAGCAGAGGTCTGAACTACCTTCTCTACTAAGCTGCAGAATTAAACAGCTTTAGAAAGTATCATATTGGTGGAGATGGTGTGTGCGTGTGAATTTGTGACTGTATGTGTGCACTATAGTTCTCAGGAACGTCTCTATTGGAATGCACTATCATTTATTTAATTTTATGGAAATCTATTAAAGTGAGGATTACTTTCTGAGTCCTCTGACCTCCTTGAAATGTTTTTCATTCTGTCTGAGGATGATTATTTGCCTGCTATTTTCCCCCAGTTTGAAATGACTAGAATTAGGGAAGTTTGTTTCCTAGGACACATTTCATCTGATGCCTCAAAAGCTGAGGGTTTCTCATTCCCACAAAAAGGAGCTGCATTAGCTGAACTTGTAAACACCCAGTTACTGCTCCAATGTCGTACACTGCACATGGTTTAGAATAGATAATTGACTTATTCTGTATAATGTGAAAACCTATCAAAAGCATTTTGGTTGCTGTGCTCTCAAACACAATACTTGCTCCATAGTTATTGCTGAAGAGGCAACTTGGTAAAACTAAACTTTATAAGATACTAAGAAAATAAAAAACTGAATCAACAGGTGAAGAACACTGACTCTTTAAGGAAAGAAATTTAACAGTGTTAGGATTCTGATGTTGTGCACTCGTTCATAAATAACCTAAACAGATCTAGGAAGCTTAAAGTTGTTCATGCTTTCTAGTAGGCATATCAGGGACTTAAATTAACTATTTTCAGATCTCCTGAATTGGTAGTAACAGAAGTGGCTCTTATGTTGGGGACCCACAGCCTCCTGCCTGCCTCATTGTGCTAGTGGGGGTGGGGAGCTTTGTGCTTGCTCTATCTCTATCTCTCAAAAATTCAAAGTGTACAAAAGTGTTTCATATATATATATATATAATCAATGAAATATAAATGTATCATATATAATAATCAATATATTTATATAAAATCAATGAAACACTTTTGTAGACTTGAGAAATGAATTTTTGAGAGGGAGAGAGAGAGATGGAGCAAGCATGAAGCTCCCCATCCTAGCTAGTTAATAGTTAGTTCTGCAAGATAAATATTTAAATCATAAATAAATACTTTTGGATTGGCAAACTACTGTGCACAATGAACTGAATCAATTACCCCATCCATGCTATTATCACCACTTCTTTTCCTCAGAGTATTTTTATGTCTGTTGATATTCCAGGCTCCAGTGCAACCTATAGCATTCATTATTTGAGTTCTGCATTACATGAATGATAAAATATGCTTTTCTTTTGTTTCCTCTATACATATTGGCTTGCCCAAATATAATCTGGAGCCATTGTCCTTGTAATTTTGTAAATTATTTCATGAGCGCTGCATTTGTTCCCACAAACTGTAATGCTGACGTCAGGCAGCCTATTCCAATTAGTGCTGGCCAGGTTGCTAGGTCACCATGGTCAATTGAAAGACACATCAATAGAACTTGAAAAGGTTTCTCTACGATCAGACCTTCTGACATATTAAGTAGAATAATGGCAGAGGAAAATACAGACAAGGCCTCTATCCTGGATTTAAATTACTCACTGTTAAGAATTTGCTTGAATCCTGCAATTAGCAACAAAGAATAAAGCTCCAAGAAATCCAGGGCAGAGTAGAAATGGAGAGTAGAAATAGACACATCACTTTGAAGCTTTATACTTGTGCTTTCCAAGAACCCAAAGCCCAGAAAGTATTTAAAACAACTTGTACATTTGCAGTGAGCTTATATGGCATTTACAAAGCACTTGTTCAGAGTATAAACATGTGTGATGTGAATGGTTGATGACTGAAAAGGCTAGCTAGATAACACGCACAGAAATACACATCCAAGCTTTAGTCAGAACTGTGAACCTGTAAATTGCTATGCATTAAAATTTTGCAGTCAAATTAATACAAAACACAAATGCATTTCTCCAAAACATAATTTACAATTATAGCTCCATATTACATAGATGCCAATTAATTCTGAATGCAATTAAAGAACAAAATATAGTTTAATGTGATCATTGTTATCATGTTTACATCAGGGTTATTTATAATATTCTGATCAGTGAAATAATAACCAGAATGAGTGAAAAGAAAGAGTGGAGAAAAAATATTTAATTCTATGTTTGGTGCAAATATCAGGTGTTTGTTCATATGTTATTCTGAGTTTTTGAGAACTTTGAGAGTCCTTGCAGCACATTGATAAAGACTAATGAGGCCACAGCAGGGTTATAATCTGTCATTTAAATGCAGCTACTGTCTCCAGTACCATGTTATTTGGGTGCAATTTGCAGATGCATTCAATCTTCCAAAGGCCACTTAAAGCAATATCATAATCAGCTTGCAACAGGTTAAAGCATGCTTTTCAGAAATGTTGGACAGTACAGCCATTATCAAAAAGCAGCTATCTGATAATGACCACATAACCTTGTGTAACAGTGATTGGGCACAGGGTTTGTTTTCAAGAGAAAAATAGGTGCTCAAAGCCTGTAATGAATTCCTATTCTTAAATGCCTGCTAATCATTCTCAAAAACATTGGGTTTGCCTGGTAGACATGAAGGTATGATTGCTATTGACCAGTGGTTGATTCTGGTCAACAGCTGCACAATACTACTACTACTACAACTACTACTACTACTACTACTACTACTAAAAATACTACTAAAATAAAATTAAATTACATTTAAAAATGTATAAATAAATAATTAAACCTGACGCTTGGCTTGCAGGAGGCTGCCATAATGTGTAATAATTGTTGCAAATCATAAGGCTTCCCATATGCCCACTACAGCCATCACGCACAATTAAAGGTAAACAATTTACTTTTTTTTTGTAAATTTTTTACAGCTTAGAGCAAGGGTGGAAAACGAGGTGACTTTACTACTGACATTTATTTTGTTTTACACCACCGTCAATGCCATATATATATATATACTGAATGAGCGCCCTGAAGCTTTGGAACATATACATATAAATTAATTAAAAATATACCATTGGTTTAGGAGTTACAACAAGCTGTTCCAAAGCTTCAGGGCGCTCATTCAGTAAACGGGAAACAGCAGGCATCTTGTCCGAGGACCCACTTCTCAAATGTTGGTGCTCTTATTAGACTGCTTTAGAGCAGGGAAGTTGTGTTGTTGAGGGCGTTTTTAATAGGACACACTATGTTATGAGTTATTAGTTCTTCACTAATTACCTCTGTTCTTCTTTGTCGCTCTAAATGGCAAAAAAAATGAAAATAAAGGCTAAAACAGACAAGAATAATGAAAATGGTCAAGATTTTACATGAAATATTCCATGTCTTCTTCAAACAGACTCGTCTGTAATAATAAAAATGTTTAAAATCGTTTAACAAGAAAAGTATGATCAGTTATCTGTCGTATTATTACAAATATATGTGTACGACATTAACAAAATTAAAGAAACAAATCATAAAAAAAATTATAGTATTTTCATATAAAAATGTGTTTTTTTTTTATTTTATGCTGGTTGTGGATTCCAGTTATTTCTTTACTTTTCTTTTTTCCTTTTTGGTACAAAACCTACAGTAAACTGACTTTTTCTTTTTTAATATCTATATTATTTAAATTAATAACTATGCCTGGATATAAACTCAGCAGTAGTTTAACCAAGTAACGTACTTCGTACACAGAAACCCGGTTTCCCTTCAAAATCAAAATTAAAGAAATGAAAAATGATACAAATAAAGCACATATATAAATTAAACAAAATTAAAACCTCTACACATTCGGTTAGTTATTTTATTGTTCATATTTTTTGAGACACAGTATAATAATAATAATTTAATATTTTTAAACATACCATCTTTGTTCATTTAGTGAAATGAGTTGTTATGTTTCATTTATAAAAGCACATGGTGCGCGGGCTGGTGTGCGACTAACCTCATTTGCTGCAAACACCTGCTCAGAATTTTACAGTAAAGAAACCTGCGACTCCAGCCACATGTGGTTCTTGTGCTGGCTCTTAAAATTCATCATTTGCCAATGGTAACTTCACCTCCATCGACCTCGCTTTGCCTTTCCATTTGGTTTGGAGCCGCAGCATAAGGCCTAATGAAAATTCACTCCAAATTAATTCCCGGAGAACGGGCTTTGCACTTTAATTCATTTATTGTTAACGTTCAATTGATGTGAGACATATACAGCAGCCATTGCGTGTTTGTCTTAACTTACAAAAAAAGAAATAAAATAAACAGCCAAAAAATGACATTTATATTACAGATCAAACAGAAAGTCGAGTGTTAGCTAAATATACAGTCCCTACTTTTCATTCGTCTAAATACATTAGCTTACAATAGTCATATCATTATATAAAAAAGCTCAGGTGTTCATTGCCGGGGGGGATAGGTGAGTGGGTGGGGGTCGTTCAGACCGGGCCTCTTGAGGATTTTCCGTGGATCTTAAGTTCGTACCTGATATCCTAGCATCCCGTTCCCTGCCTTTACCATGGATGGGGAGAGCAGCGACCTTGTTTAACAACAGATAACCTTCTACTACAACAATAAGGGCAAGTCCAAAACGCACATAATAAGGCTAGGAACAGCTTGTCCTTCACTTGCAGAAGGGCTTCTCGTAGGAAAAATAATAATAAACGCGCCCTCGAGAAAAAAACACAGGTGGCGCACATGGCTCGCCACAAAAGCCTCGTTTTATCCGTGTACTCGCTCCACGTTCTCTCTGCATTTGGCCTTGCAGTTCAGAGCATTAGAGTAAGTGTCTGTATAAAAAACATCAAGTTTTTTAGAGGATGATCAGTCCTACCACGTCCTGCCATAAAGCAGGTTCGACGTGACCATGTTGTTGGTGTAATCTACAGAAGTGTCTATCTGTCCCATGTTGCTCAGTGAAGAATGGAGGGATGGAGGACTTGGTGACATTTCCTCTAGGTCTTGGGCCTGCACCAGCGCACTGACCTGCTGATTCTGGTGCTGGTTTATAGCGTTACTCGTAGCAGGAAGCACGACCCCAGAGCCGTTCTGCTGCTGATGCTGCTGCTGCTGCATCTGCTGCTGACTGGGCGTCGGCGTGTTTGAGCCGTTCTGGCACGGCTTGCCGTCCTTCACCAGCACGGGCACGGCCACCCTCCTGGGTGACTGCTGCTGCTGGCACAGGCCGCCCTCCTGTTGCAGCTGCTGCGCCGCCTTGTCCTTGGCCTGACGTTTCATCTTGTAGCGGTGGTTCTGGAACCAGATCTTGACCTGCGTCGGGGTCAGGTGGATCATGCTGGCCAGGTGCTCCCTCTCGGGCGCCGACAGGTACTTCTGCTGTTTGAATCGTCGCTCGAGCTCGTAGACCTGCGCTTGGGAGAAGAGCACGCGCCGCTTCCTCCTCGGGGCAGCGTGCAGGGGGGTCATGGCTTTGGAAGCGTCCGCCATGCCGCTCAGCGTGCCCATGCCCGTCATGTTCATACCTGTGGAAGGTCCCATGAATCTGGAAACTTAAGAAATATACATAAAACACGCACGGCCTTTCAATCAGCAGCGGCACCAGAAATGAAGGCGACCTCACCTGTTAACGCGTGCACAGCCCTTTTGCAGATTCACGTGCGCATTTACGCGCACTTACTTTGCGCTTGTGTTGAGAAATTAGTCTTATTAATTAGGCAAATAAATGCCTGTGTATGAGGCTGTGTATATCGAGTATAACCCGAAACAGGACAAAATATATGTGCATATACTAGCCTTATTTGTTGGTGCGTAAAACTCATCCTACATTTTAGTACAAAGTACATAAAACATGGTCTGAAAGCTAATTTTTCAGGTAATACTTGAAAAAAAGGCAACTTACTTGTTGAATATCTTGGGTCGGGATTGGCTCCGTACCACCCTGTTGCTGCGGCGCTGTTTCTTATAGTTTCTTGGTAAGAGGGTAAATCCCCCATGTTGGCAATGCTGCCATTGCAGTAGCCCCCCATAGCGCCGTGCGAGAATTGGGAGACCGAGTGTGGCATGTGGTAGGAGCTGGCCACCGTGGCGTTGTGGCCCATGGAGTGCTGCTGCATGCCCGTCTGGGACACCTGAGGCTGCCGGTACGCTCCCAGCGGAGACGCGAGGTTGCCAGTGCTCTCCATGCCACCAAACTTCTTGTACGTCTCTTCGATTGGGCTCAAAATGTCTGTCACTGAGAAAGGTGTCGTGTGCTTTGGGCTCAGCGACATGGTTCAGGGAGCAGGTGGAGGTTTGGTGGAGCGCCGCAGCCGTGTTGTTGTGATCAGCGCCGTTCTCGTGCGACGTCGACGTAAGAGAGTGCTTGTGGTGTGCCTGAGATCCGATTGATCGCCTTCGAGGAGGAGGCGAGCCCTGGCCACTCTTTAGCGCGGGTTTATTGTAGCTAGGCGCCAGGTTTACGACAAACACGAGGGGCGGAGCGACGTCCAGAACCGCCAAACAATAGTCATTGACATCTCAGCAAGATAATTGAGAAAAAATGCTGTTAGTTTCATATTAACTTAAGCATGGTGCCAACTGAAACCGTTCCCCTTCCCACAATTCCCATTTATTTCTCTCTTTTTTAATACACTTATTCTTTTTTACACTGGTGGTATCTTCATTTAAATGAGGACTCCCTTCTTTGAGTCAATGTTTTCATCCCGTCCATCGCCACTTCTTTTCTCTTTTTTTCTCCATGCTCTGTTGCTCTGCGTCAATAGGGACTTCCATACTTTTCCCCAAGTTTGAGAGCACTTTGACGAGACATAAGCGCCAGCAAGCACCGCCAAAGAGGCACAATGAAGGCCCCCTTCACTACATGACCTAATTTATGCGTCTTGAGCATCATTTTGCGCCACCAGAGAGGGGCTCTTCCAAATTAGCTCAAGATAAAAAAAATCCTGACCACAGAAAAGTAAGATTTTAAATCTTTCATATATGTAAGACCTTTTCTCTTCATTCCCACATGTTCCAAGTAAACAAAGGCATCATTTATCTCCATCAGTGAGAACTGTAGAACTATTTTCTTTTGTCTTAAAGCCTTGTCAGTCTGGCTTTTCGCATTACTATTGTTGTGGGTGGATCATACACATACATGCAGAACTCGACTGAAGCAAAAAAATGTAGAAAACACCTTGTGGAGTTTTTTCCGGAAGATATATGCGGGTTTTTCTTTCACTCTTGATAATTCAACATTGCCAACGGGTAGGATGCCAGATCCTCTATTATTACGTTGTCCTGCTTTAAGAGTAAAAAAAGAAATATATTCTAATGCACTGTTAATATTATTGTGCTTTTAACATAGTTACTGCATTTGTAGCCTAAAAAAATACATGTCTGTGTTTAGTTATCAGGCTGAAAACACTGTGTTACAGGCACACACACACACACACACACAAACACACACACAAACACACACACACACACACACACACACACACACATATATATATATACATATATAAATAACTGATGTAGGCACTCTGACAGGCGAAATAACACCGGAACAACATTTAAACCCAAACATATATTAAAACAATTTCAAAAATCTGCTAGTCTAGTTATTATTTTACATTTTTTACTTAAATGTAATTACAATAGAAAATGAAGAAACGTTGGTGTTTTAAGACTGACTACAAACAGTTTATTATTTGAAGAAACAAATTTTTAAAAAAATGTTCAAGCACAAAAACAAAGCGCCCATCAGACAGAAATAATTTTACACAAACCGCCGAGTGAGTTAGGAGTGTGTTCTTTAATATTTAACATATTTCTTTTTTATTTACGTTAGACACTACGCGGCAAAAAAGACGAATGTTATTTATGTATTTATTTCTTGTTGTTTTTATTGTTATGCTTGTGTATAAATCACAGGTTAAAGCAAACCCTTCATAATAAGCGCATTGTCAGAAGAAGGCCCTGCTATCCATGCGCCCACCTCACACACAACTATAAGCCATGAGGATTCTCCTGTATCATCATCCTGACTTTCTGACAGTGTTTGTTAATGTCCATCCTTGTCTGAACGCTTCTGCGCTGCTTGGTTGCTCCCAGAAACTTGGCTGGAGTCGATGCGTCTCGACCATTAGGTAAATGAGCCGGGCCACTCAACCTCGCGGAATATTAAGGCAGAGAGCATGACCGTGGGCCAACGAGCCTCACTCTCCTCCAGGAGAACCCAGAGGCTGCCTCACCGCTCAGGACTTTAAGCTTTACATGCAAAAACAAACAATCATCCAGTGTGTAAAGCTATGCGTCGTTAAGAAGACGAGCAGCAGAATAAACAAATACAGACGGAACTGGGATGTACCGGACAGCACCTTTCACAGACACAGGTACAGAGGGTGTTTGTCATGTGCGCACACACACATTCACAGATATATATATATATATGTGTGTGTGTGTGTGTGTGTGTGTGTATGCTACACGGAAATCAATATCAGATATGGATTAGAGCTCAAATGTTGTATAACTTGTATATCAAGCATACTTGACAGGCAGCTCACGATCAAATGAATGCGCGCGCGTGGATACAAATGTATGTATGCGTGCGTGCGTGCATGTATCTATATATGCGTGTGTGTGTGTGTGTGTGTGTGTATGACGGGGGTGGTTGGATGGTTGGGTGGGTGGGCGCGCGCGTGATGCGTTTACGTGCAAAAGCAGTTTCACTAGAAACAAAAACTCTACAGTGTGTCAGTGTTTAGGGCGGAGGTGTGCAGGTGTCATGCCCGACAGTAAAGTCCGGAAATCTGACATTTGTAAGTGTGTACTGAGTTTTGCTCAATATTGGGACAAATTAAGTTCGGATAGTATTTTTTTCTCAGTCACTCTAAAGCTAAACTAGAAAAGCAGACGCTGTCCTTGGCAACTGTGCGTATTCACATTCCACCTGTGTATGTCAGCCTTATTTACCAGCCTCGGATGAAAGAGCTAAATAGACATTAAAGCCCACTTCATGCACCTCCAAGAAAATGCAACCAGTAAACCAGCAAATGTCAGTTAATGGCAAATTATGCTGTGGTTTATTATGCCGGGCTATACATCAGCTCAGTGAAGTGACTGAGGAAGCTGTATAGAGATCCATACGATTCCTTAGAGAGGCATTTCTGCTTGACCTTGAGGTGATCATCAAGTTGTGTGACAAAGCTCTTCCTTTCCGTCATTGCCTGACAATAGCAGGAAAAATGGTAAGCGCCATTGACCAGTGATCAGAAAGAAAACCGTTGGTGTCACCTTCGTAAAAATGCTCCTTTTCTACCTGAGCTGCATTTAGTGTGTGATATTAGACGAGTGAAGGCTCGTGGTGTAAGTTTGCCACACTTCAGAAAAAAAAGTCATATTTTAAAGAAAAGTCTGGTGAGCGGTGCGCGGTGTCCACTTGAGTGCTGGGCGCACGAAGGCGCGCGCATTGTTTTACCCGCAGCGGTTTTTTTACCAGGTTATGAGGGTCACTGAAGGGCAATGACGCTTGGAATGAGAGCTAGGGTCCTGACCATCTGAAAGATCCAGCAGTTGTGGTCCCGAGCAAAAACGAACTCCTTGCGATGCAATGACCTAATCGCTTTAACAGCATCGGTGGGGAGAAGGTAGCCTGCTACAACATGCGACTGGTTTGGACAGATTGAGGACGCTGGGGCTTAGTGTTACATTACAGAAAGAGAATGGGGGGAACTGGCACCGTGTCTCGCGTCGCATAGTAGGTCGCTGCAAGGGGCTTCTTCCTCTTCAATAAACAAAGCGCCCACAAAAGGAAACTAACTTCTCACATCACACATATTTCTCTTTGTTTCTGTTTTACACATCCGATGTAGTGAACACACCAAGACGCACAGAGTAGAAGACAATTTGTGTCAAGTGCAACGATGATCCGGAAACAAAGATATTAAGCACACCGACCTAACTGATCTGTTGTGGTAATTTAGAGCACAATTAACATAAATTAAGATCATTACATCTCTTCCTTTACCTTTGTAGGAGGTCAGGGCCCGCTGGGTGGGATGCTAAAGTTGCTACTTGGCCGAAGCGCATTTATCTTATTAGGCACCTTAATGGAAGCAGCTCGTGAAGTATTTGGTGCTGTATGGGGTTAAATGATGCAATGTATCTGAAAGCTGTGTAAGCAGTGCGGTTTGACCCAGTGGGTTAGGGAAAATACCAAATGAACCCGTGTTTAGTGTGACACAAGCTTACATTTCTCTTAATTTTGTGTTCATTAATGCAAGTTGAGGATTTTACTCTTTAGGCAATTTTTTAGTTTTTATTAACGTTTTATTAACGTCGATAAAAATAATTCACGTATAAAATAATGGGCCATTTTGTTTGTAAATTATACCTGAATGTTTTTAATTCATTCCGACTATCGTGATAAATAACACAAAAACTATTTTGGCAAATAAAGACTTTAGAAGAATGAATTCCATCATAATTCAAACTGAAACACTGTAGTAAACATGCCCCAACTGCTTAGTGGAAATCACTTCTCTTTATATGGAAACGAGGAATTAATCAGTAAAAGGGAAGAACACACGAACATTCCTGCAGATCCCAGTCATCTGATATTGTCATCTGGATAAGCATATTAACCATATAGACTGATGGACTGAGGATATTTCTCTTAAAGAAGCAGTTCACATGCGCACAAAATCATCTTTTAGATTCTGAGGTTTTTTTTAAACAATTTATTGTTTTATTTATTTATGTATTTGTACTTTTAATGACCGTCTATTTTTGTTTTAGTGAAACAACATTTCTTATTATTTTAATCCCAAAATTCTCTGGGCTTCCTTGCAAAATGTTTCACATAAAGCCATGTTCTCGCATTATGCTGTTCAACCATTTTGTGCCAGAGCAGGCAGGTGCTTGTCCCAGCTTCCATGCTAGAAAACACTCCTTAAGCAGTGCATACCCACCGTTAAGAAGGTTAAAGGTCCTCCCAAGAGTACCAAGTATCTGACAGGCCTCTCCAAAACCTTATTCTTCAGCCCAAGTTTTCATTCAAATGCAATTAATGGACCTCGATGGACGAAATGATGCTAATAGGTTGCAAAAAACACTGTGGTGTGGAGACAGGAACATGTAGGGATGCATAAAAGATTCGTCTACGTGTTTAAAATGATACAGCATGACACAGCATGGCACTGCCTTCCATGCAATGGGAACTAAACGGAGTTTAAGAGCGGATTTTGTATTTGTTTCCTCTTTGCGATGAGGAATACTAACAGATACTTACTTTGCGAGGAGCACTCTCCCTGCTTTATAGAGGCGTCCCTTCCAGAAGTGTGCATTTCTGTGAGTATTTTAGACTTAATCATTTTCTGACTACTGCTGTTGCTCTATCAGGGAGCTTTAACCTCCTCACTGCAACAGTCCACTGGTGCTGAAAGAGGTGAATCCGCACTGGACTGTAGACCAGGTTTTAAATGGAATTAAAATCAGATTCTAATTCGAGACGATTGGACTTCAACTGTCTAAATATATATGTGGAAACAGTGTGTAGAATTACTTGTGGTTTTGATGGCTGTTAACATCGACCCGAGAATACAAACAGAAACAAAATGTTCTGAAATAAAGGAAAGCCAAACCGGTTTAGGAGTGCACATCTAGTTGTTGTGGAAGAAATGCTTAGTGAGAAACTGCCGCCATTGTGTGTGATCTTTGGTCTGCAGATAAATCAAGATTATGATATTCACAAAAGTGTGATTTAATAGAGGAGCGCACAGAAGACTCATCTTAGTGGCATTGTACCTATGTTGAAGCATTTGTTTTATTTCAGGTTATAGATGTGATTAAGCACATGTGAATTATCACATTATAATTTAATTTAATTAACCAACTGAAGCATAAAAAAACTTTAAATCGACCACATTAATCCTATACACCACAAAAGAACAGTGAACGGGAGCATTGCACAGGGTACTGACCCCATTATTAAGTTTTATCTGGAACCACGTATGGCGTAAGATCCTTAACTCCTCTGCACGATTATTTCAGCCTTTAAGAACATAACTAAGGTTAGTTTGGGGCAATGTCTGCAGTTAATAAATTATTTATTAGCTGGAAGCCATGCACACCTGAAACGGTGGTAGATCTATACGGCAATAAATAAAGCTTACTATCTTCTCAATAGTCTTGCAGTAGATTATAGGGTTACTTCGGCTTACTTTATGTTTTTAAACATAAAACGTGAAAATGGTTGAAGAAATCATGCCAAGAATAACTTTTTTTCCCCTGAAAAACATTTCAATGGATGGTTCTTTGAAGAACAATTTTATTTTGTAAATTTAGATATGTAAGTGTGAAGCTTTCTGAAAGAACGTTTTGAAAGAATCAATTCTTTAAAGAATATAGCCAATATATCCATATAGTCAAAATCCTTTCTAAATATCCTATTAAGTTCTTTTCTACCATCCATATCCTACACAGAATATTCAAAATACAGATACTTACCCAACCTTTCATAATGTTCCATGCCATGCATTAATCAACAGATGACTTAAAATAATGTGAAATAATGATGTGGAATAAAAAGAGGTAGATATAAATAATTTAGACAAGAATTTTCGAATGACTGTTGAATACAGGTTGAATACATGTCTTTATCCAAATACTTCAAAAGGTTATTTAGGCCAAGCTTTATTGCAAAGCAAAACAAAGAAACAATAAAACTACATAATAAAGATGTCAGTATTGTTTTGTGTGCTTAATTTTTCAAATGAACTTTGATATAGTTGCAATTAGATCATATGTAAAACAAAATATAATATACACTAAATACAAATGTATATCTTCTTCAAGTGTAGTACAAATTATTTTAATAGTGTAATAAAATATATAAAAAAACTTTTTAATGATTCCAAATTAGGTCACAAACCTTAGCTTTATGTAATACATGAGATAAAAATCTTATGAATGGAAAGTATTATTAGTGCTATGACATCTGCATTTGTCATAGTCCAAGAAGTGTTACTATATTTACTATATGAATTAATAATATTTCCCTATGATATAGCATTAGAAATCTTAAACAGTTACTGTTACTGAACTTGCATATTTTGTATGAGCATCTTGCACAATTATGCGAAAGCCTAGAGGACTGCTATCAGGAGAGATAGTAAAACACAAAAGAGATGGAAAGTATAATATAATTTCTGCAATTTGGCATAGTGTAAATAACCTTGCTATGCATTTACCACAAAAATCCTCCCTCTTCAGTATATTTTAGACAAATTTGTTCATTTTGGTTACTTTTACACTTAATGTAGGTAATTTTCCTCCATTTTCTTCTTTTCCCAGACTAAAATTTTTTGAAGTAATGTTTATGGTAATTACATGTTCCCACAACATTTAAGCATTCACAGAATGGAACAATGGGCCTATGACCACTGAATCAGACTCCTCTTCAGTCTCTTCAGTCTGAAATATCTTGCCATAAAGTTCAAAAGTATGAGGCTTTTGCACTTTATCCTTAAATACAATCTTAGATTGTTTATTATTTTCACCACTTTAAACCTTAAATGTTACATTCAAATGTTGCCATTTAGAATATGTTACTCTATTTGCCCTTTTAGTCTTGAACTTTTGATGAAATCTAGAAGGCATTATATCCCTAACTCGGAAACAACAGCAGAAGAATCACAGCTGCACTTAAATAGAAAGTATTCTGAAAGTTTATTTCATACATTTTTGTGATTACAGTCTTTTATGATTTTTGAGAAGCTTTAATTGTAGCCTATATAATAATAAATCTAGTAAATGAATGAATGAATCAATAACTACCAGCTGTAACATTTGCATTTATCTATTTAACACAGGATGTCTTAAACTTAAGACTCTTAAGCACTGGCCTTTTTATATGAATATTATGCTAAACATAGATATGTGTGTACATATGTGTGTAAAGAACTGGGGTGTCCAAACCATACTGTCTGCTACAAATTTATGCTTTGGCATATGAATACATGAAAGTCAAAGAATCAACACAATTGACAGCACTAGCATTACTAGTACTACAAATAGTAGGTGAAGTAGCCTCAACAGTAGCAGTATAGTAAAAGTAGAGATATGGAGCCATCTGTTTTCTATATTTTCCTAAAATAATAAAATGGCAGAATTTAACCTATAAACTGTTATGGATATTTCTCCAGTTTCACAGATGCGGCTCAATTGTTTCAGACTGTTTTCAAAAAAAGATAAAGATAAGCAGCTAGCACTACCAGCATGTAATTAAACTGAGACAGTCTGAATTCTCTAGCAATTATGTAAGCTTGAGTTAAAAGGCCCATTTGTTAGACTGTTTTAACTATTTTACCCTGTGATATCTACTTATAATGGTTGTGTTTTTGTGCACCCATCCTCTAACCTTAGAATGAAACAGGCAAATTTATTTATAGAAAGATTAAAGGTGAAATTCATAGAATTTTTCAAAATGTCAATCTCCCTCTCTCTCTCTCTCTTTCTCTCTCTCTCTCTCGCTCTCTCTCTCTCTCTCTCTCTCTCTCACACACACACACATCTTATTTTTTATTAATTATTATTATTAAAGATAGCCTACAATTTTACACATGCTTCTGTTGTATCTCTGATCATTATAAAAACAGTAGAAAATACACTGAACTGATAAAGAAAGGAAAAAAGACAAAAACTATGGACCATAACATTGATGACCATTTCATAGCTCCAATTAAGGCAAATTGCAGTGTCACTACACCATTTAATGACAACAGAGTTGGGAGTGCAGCAATGTTAATCAACCATTTTTAACTCCTCCACATTGGTGCTGCACGCCAGTGGTCACTGAGGTGAATAATCCATGTTGAATATCTTCATTGTACTATGAAAACCATTTACTTTGTCTTTGAGAGAAAATGTCACTAAAATAATCTCTGCAATCTAGTTTTACTGATGTAAATGTGTCTTATTTTTGACAAGCAGACTAATAACAATATATTTATATTATGTTGATCATGGTAAGAACACTGTAGAGAGAAAACATGAATCATGCCCAGAATGCCATAAACAAAAATCCCTGAAACAGCACAGCTGCTCCAAGATCAGTATTAAAAAGGTTTTAATAATGAGTCTGCTGGTCACTGTAGTTCATAAGTTGTAATAAGTTGTGAAATATAAGTTAGTTTGCTAACAGCCAGTGATATTAAGAGCTATAATTATTCAAAGCATATTTGCACATCTCCTCTGCCTTATCCTTGCCATTGCACTGTACGCTGTACGTTGTCTTGTCTTG
>JBBPDA010000001.1:37696901-37710696 GCA_037974385.1 Arnoldichthys spilopterus
CATTGTGTTGTCTACATTGTTGTACTGTTTCTTGTTCTTACTATTATCTACACTGTACTTGAGAGACACCATCTGCCAGAATCAAAGTCCTTGTATGTGTTCACTCACATAAACAATAAACAAGATTCTGATTCTGATTCTCAGATTCAAATTTCGTAAAAGCCACATTATCCAATGGCACTTCATCTTTGCAATTTTAAATATTCACTTATGTTTTGAACTGACAACTGCTTGCCTTTAGTACTATCTTCACTATGTCCTCTAGGATGACAAAATTGTGCAATTTTTGGAAGGGTGCATCTTAGCTTTTAAAGGCAACACAATTATCAAATGTTGTTACCATGCAATTTATTAGGTTCTGTTATTTAAAGTATATGTAGTCTTATCTTGACTAACAGGTAACAAGTAAGTTAACAGGCTATTCAGGTTTGTTTAACAGGTCTTTCTAATCAGTAATCAGAGTTACTTTGAAAACCGAGGCTTTATAGAGAGCGTAACCTTTGACAACACCCATGGAGTGAGGGAAAACAGTGCAGCTCTTTCCAACTTTCCAACCTCAGGGGATCCCTATACTATTCACGTGTGTGTGCTGCAGGCATTTTCAATGACTCAGAGGGTTAGAGTTGATCAGTTAACTGTCTTGCTAAGATAGCTTGCGCCAGGCTAGTTAACTAGCTAGCTTCCAACGAATCAGTCTGTGCTCAGTCTTCATGTTTGCATTGACTGAATGGATTAATAAATACTACTCACCTGTTAGTCATGGTAAAAAGTCTTTCGGAAAGTGCCTGTGATGAATAACTTTGTGATCAAGGCTTGACTTTAGTTAAATACTCCAATTCCAGCCACTCTGGTTAGTTGATCCAAAGTGAACATTAGTGGCCAGCCAACTTTGTCATCAGCCAAATTCTTTTCTTTGTTGTAATAGTACATTTGTATTTGAGCATTTTGATTGTAGATGGCAAGACAGCAAAATGACAGTTTTATATTTCTTTGATTTAGATGGATTTTGGGATAGAAAAAGAGATACTGATGTCTAATCAGATTCAGTTCCTTTATAGATCTGGCCCTTCCTTCGGATGTAAAGGTATTGAAATTTCAACATTTTATGTTAAAGTTGTTCCAAGACCTGAGTATTTGCATTCACTCTTATTCAACTTCAGTGAATTTGTTTTGTTGTGCTTTGCCTCTATATAAACCATGTGCATATGTGAACAGTGATAATTAGTTAAATGAGAAACAATGATCAGTGTAGGTTACATTAAAGACACTTTTCATTTCACATGTTCATTCATTATTAGAGTTAATAAATATTTACTTTTCAAAAATAAAAAAAATCTCACAATCAGAGGACAACTATGATTGTATGTTTTGTAAACAACGATAAAACAAATAATTTAACTTCATGATGTTTTACCATGGGCCAACTGCAAAGTCTTGTTAACAGCTAAGCCCATTTTCTTTTGGTGATTGACCAGTGTGCTTCTAGCCAATGTGCTTCTAGCCTTTAATCCTAAGGGGTCCACAGACTCAAACAAATGATATTATACACATAACTAGCCCCTGTCGTAACTAGGCTGTGATAGTATGCAGATGTTTATTTAAAACAACCAATAATACACTAACACACACACAAACACATGCATTCATAGCAACAGTTTTCCCTAATGTCAGTTGCCTCTTTCAGCAGACTAAAGCCTCAAGGTGTTGACTCAGCCTTCAAATCCTCCAGATGCTCAATTTAATCTGTGGCATGTACTGGAGCTAGTCAGATCCATAGAGGCCCTGTCTTACAACTTATAGGATCTGCTCCTAATATCTTTGTGCTAAAAACAAAAGAGCATCTTCAGAGGTTTTGTGGAGCCTATGACTCAATGGATTTTACCTGTTTGTTGGCATGAGGGGGACCTACATAATATTAGATGGACAAGTTTAATGTTATGATTAATGATATACATAAATAGCATATTGTTTTTTAAAAACAATTTTTATTTATTTATTAATCATTATTTACAATATGTTTTGTTATTTTTGAAAATACTTTAAATGCTGAATAAAAATTATACAAGCATGGTTTGTTGTCAATTTCTTATTTTTCAAAATCTGATATTATATCAGTGAATAAAATTTAAATTATATTAATCTGTCATCCGGCGGTAGGTTGTGGTGGTGGCAGAGTTGACCATTGATTTCATGGTGTGCTTTATAATGTCATTAGATGAATCATGTCATAGCCAGAAGGGGAAGGGGGGCTTACACCTGGATGGATGTTGCAGCTGTGCTGGAGTTCAGTTCCTTTTTCATCCAGCATAAACGTCCAGGCCACTTGACAGCAGGCCACCATGAAATCTCCTGGTACCCCCAGTGGTCAGTTCAAGTCAAGACAGATACCCTACACTCTAACACAGATTTCGGTAGTGTAAGTGACAGTGATGTGAAATCAGCTTAAGAAAACAAAGCAGTTGTTTAATTTATTGTACTTTGAAATGCACGCAATATGCAACATGTTTTTAACAGAGAAGTGGATGATAGCTTTTTTAGGCTTCAGGCTGATTTGCAGAAAGAGCGCCACCCTGTTCGCACAAACCACCATTTCACTTTTCTCAATAACACACTATAGTGATATTATAATGATTTTTATTGTAATTGTTCACTGTGTCCTCCACGTTGCCCTCATCCCTCCTCTTACATATACACTATCATAGACATAATAATATTTATAATAAATCACATATTTTACTCTGTGCACGCTGTCCTGACTTCAGGTTTCCAATTTCCTTTTCTTCTTTATAAAATTAGGATATATAAAGATACACCCATAGCCCTTTCCATGGTTCAAAACCAATCCTCAAGCACCATGTTGCACATTTGAGGGTTACCACATACCTTGAACAAAAAATTTACCTGCACAAAACCTTTTTTAGCACTGTAGGCCTATGTTATTTTACTCACGGTCATCTTCTCCTCTGATGAACTTTGTCTGCCCCTTCTTTTAGTCATATTGCTTTCGGTTATTGATGTTTAAATTTGAAGTTTTATTTGCTTGCTTGTTTCTTTTTGCCCTTTGACTGAAGTGGGACTTCATAACAAATGAACCAAATTATATTGCAAAATTGAGATGCCATACATTATGGTAATCATGGTTCACCAAGGTCTGTTTATGAGTAATGGTTTGTTTGTTTGTTTTTCATACCTGACAATGACCCATAATCATAAAGCAAGCAACTATCTGCAAATAAAACTTTTTTAAACAGCTTTAAAAATATATATCTTACTAAATTTGATGTTTAATAAATGCATTCCAATGTAATTTACTAAACAAACGTAATGACAAAGAATTAGTTTATCATATGTTGTCATTTGAGGGGATTCTATCCTCATGTTTAGACTACCAAGCCCAATTGCAGTAGTGACAGAAGTGTACAGTGTATCAAGTATAAGTTGTACTCATTTATTAATAAAACAAAACAAAGAAAAGCTCTTTAAAATTTATAAGAAATTATATATATAATATTTTAATTTTTTCTTTTTCTTTTTGAAGAAACTAGGAGCCCTGACTATTACTATAAGTCAGGTCCAGCATTCTCTGGTAATTTTGGCAGTGGGTGAACAGAAACATAAAACAGGAGATTCTCTGACCAAAAAACCCATCTGGGATGTTTGATTATACAAGACTATACGTTCCAGATAAACAGGTTAATGCTGAAATGTTTGTTTGTTTGTATATTATTTTGACTGAATGCTAAAAACATTATTAAAAACTGCTGCCGCTGGTTTATAAACAATACAAAGGAAAAGAAAAATAAATGGTCTGTTTGTACGCAGACATTCATAAATCACCAATCAGTGATATACAGTGTGTGTTCAGTATGTGTGTTCACATTTCCAGGTCCAGGCCCCAGAAGTGGAAGCCTTGAATGATCACCGAACCACATCACTGTTGTGATTGTAGAGACAAGCGCTCTCCACCTGTCTGACCTGTGTGAACTGCCAAAACCCACAAGTGCATACCAAAAGGCTGACTGACTGTTTCAATGCTTGGATGGGATTTATGATTTTAGGCGACAGTAACGTAAACAGTTCCTTTTGTTCCCTTTTTTCACCAAACTGCCCGATGACAGACTTCAGTTTTATTTCTGACTTTCTTAAGTTTTAATTGTATAGTGAATGTGAAAGTGACTCTGTCATTGTGAACACACTCAAGCACCAACTGTATTTGTAACAATCATGTTGTTCCTGAGTTTCCCCTCTTTCTTAGAGTTTCATTCACTTTATATTATACTGTTACAAATAAACTGTTACATGTTTCCAAGTGTGAATGATTTTTAACTTTTTTCTACACTGCTCCCTGGGCACTGTTGGTAGCTGCCAGCTGCTCCACGTGTGCACGTGTGATGAGTTAAATGCAGAGGTCACATTTCGTTGTGGTGCTTAAGTGTGTTCACAATGACAAAAAGTCACTTTCACTTCACTTTTACTTACCCAGCTCCTGAATCTTCTCTTTTCTACTGGCTTCATCATCTGTTTTTGTATATGTAAAAAAAAGGCTCAGGATACAATGGTAAAAAAAAAAATTATTATAATAATAATAACAATACACTATTATAATTATTATTGTTGTTGTTATTGTTATTATTATTATTACTACAGATAAATAGTTGCAACAGTTCAACCATTGTAGCTTTGTGCAAGTCCCATACTTAATTGTATACATAAAACTCTCTGTGTCTCTATGTCTTGAATCTTCTGATATCAGTGAATAAAAGGGTGACTTCTGCTATTTGTAAAGAACTTCACCTGTATAACGTGAGCTTACACACCCCAATAGCTCTTCCTAGTGTTTTAGTGCTTGGACATTGTTTGGCCTGACCATAAAGAAACTGGCTAATAGGAAAGCCTAAACGCAGCCAGATGTGTTCCTCGCGTGTACATTAAAGAACTTGTGCAAGAATCTATTGCAGCGCATTAACACAGACTTCAATTCAAAGGTAAACTGTATGCAGCCCAGTTTGTCAAGGAAAACAATGGCTGCGTTGTGAGTCATCAGTGAAACAAGAGCGCCACCTATCTCTGCGTATTCTAGTACTAACTTTATTTTCACAGTTTGAGGCACATCACAGAGCTTTTAAGACGGAAGCATCTATAGAATAATATATACGTTTTATCAAATGAATTATATACGCTATATATTATTTATTTACTTTCACATGTTTTCGTTTGAATGAGAACATTGCAATTTAACAGTGAAGGTTATATAGGTAAAATTAGCAGCCGAGTTCATACGGGTAAAACAACTAGTTATTTGGTAAAACATCGAGTAAAGCATTAAGTCAAAGTAAGTATAATATGTCAAAGGATAATTTCTCTGCGCTGTAACAGAAATCGCGTTGGTTAATACTCACGAATCCTTACAGAACCAGTAGCTTTCGCTAGCTTGATCTACCAGAGGTTACAAAGAACTTGGGCTACTACGGTCCCCATTACAGCAAACTGTGTATATTTAGAAGCTGTAAAATGTGTCTGTCGAGCTCTCCATGAGCGTGAAACCATTGAGTACGTGTTGCCTTGTGAGTGTTTTCTATTCTATTTCTCGTGCCAATTGCGCCTCTCTGTGGATATTTAATGCTAAGGTGCCATCCATCCCTGTCTGCCCTTCTCCTCCTCAGTCCTGACACCCCCAGCACGCACTCGGGACCGAGTTCGGCTGCTGATTTAACCCTTAAAACCTCCTTCATCGTTAAAGTGCAATGTTCTCATTCAAACCACCACTGAAGACCCCCTTTGTAGTGTTTAATGAATGAAACGCAACTCGACCAATTAGAAGAAGCGCGTCAGGCGGTGCGATGAGAAACACCGACAATTACGAAGGGCTCTGTCGCCATCTTGTGGCCCACCTTTACCAAGTAGGCCCACCGAAGGCAGCAGGTCGCACAGTGTGCTTCACCACAGTGGAGGAATCTAATCTGGATCTTCTGAGAGGCAATGAAGGACTAGATTACTTTAAATAAAAGTCGCTCTTATTGTGGTGTTGAAAACCCTCGGCACTTGGAAATGCGCATGATAAAAATGATTTACGTTAAGGTTCAAAAGGGCACGATTACAGAGATTCGTGGACTCCCAAGTGCACATTTCCTGAAAAAAATATATATTGAGGCATGACATGGTATTATCCACGGTTTAGCTCGAGCTCACTCTCATCATTGTTTGCTTCGGTGTTTGTTACTCTATTCTGTACGACGTGGTGCTGGAATTCTCTATAGCCAAAATCAATTTCACATCAATTTAGCGCCTCTAAGGAGGTGAGACTAAGGAGCAGAATTATTATTATATTATTTTCTGTCAGAATGGTGGTCGGTTGAGCTGATAAACCCGATCTGAGCATTGCCTACTGCTCCTGAGCGTGCGTATCTTCTCAGGAACCTTGTAGGCCATTGAAACATTTTTATTAATCATTTCAGTCGCATCTCTGCTTTTTGCTCATTTAGAAATGAAAGAATGAAATTTTAGCTGTTAACCAGCGGATCTACTGGCCTATAAACCCAGTGTTCTACCTGCCTGCTGCATTAGCTGCCCCTTATCAACCACAACAAATAAAGATAAATTACACATAAAAACTGGTGCATTGTGAACGTGTCATTCTCTGTTTTCTTAAATGGTAACCTTTGTAATTAATGAAAAGTTTACACCTTTTCCTTTTCGTGCCATGCAGAAAAAATACATTAGACTTAAAAATTACATTTGGCTAAAAACTGCATAGACACTAAATGATGTAAAAAAAAGATGAAATATATTTTAAATGTATCACCTCATTTGTATAAGGAAAAAATACATTTTTCTGTGCTGAGAAAAAAATGCAGGCCAACAGCGAAGACAACTCAGGGATAAGGCAGGAAATAAAAAGCCATTGCAATTTGGCGTCTTAAATAGTTTTGCAGCAGGATAGCCACAGACTTTGCAGAACAGACAATAATCATTCTCTTTCAACGGACAGAAAAAGAGAAGAACTGTTGTTAAGTCCTGCTATATCAAGGAAGAAGGACTCCCTGTTATCTGTGAATGGCTTTGCCTCTTTCCAGAATAGATATAGCACGAATTTTTAATTCGTTTTTCTTTGAGAGACAACAATGCTGCATTTGAAAGCTGGACACAATTTGGGTTTTGTGAAGGATCTCTTTCTCTCCTCGCGGGCCCAGCTGTCCATATGGAATGGGACGTGTACAACAAGGACCACAATGGCACCAACAGACAGGCTGACAAAAAAACCAAGGATGTATCTCCCTGATTCGGGATGCACTGGCCGAGATAAAGGGACTGAATAGCACCAAGAAACTCTGACACACACACATACACACACTCCCTCTCTTTAGCCAACAAAGAATACACTCCCCTGTTAAAATGCACGCCTCTAACATCCACAGCCACCGACCCCTGTGCCTTTGTGCTCTTTTTGTGTCCTATACAGTATATTGTGGAACGATAGACTGCTCTGTCACTGTGTCACACTGTCGATTATTAGTCCCATCATACTCTGACGCACAGCCCAGACATTACACTACCACTCCCGGCCCCTTATATTTGATCACAGCTTTAATGGCAGAAAGCTCAGTGATACATTTATCTCGGCTCTGTTTTCTTAAATTAAAAGAATTAGTAACGATGCTGCCCTAAATATGCGAAAGCGGCTCAGATCCCGCATCATGTGTGTAAATATGGCGCGTGCGAAATGCATGCTAATTTATTGTTGTAATAGGCATGATGATGTGTGCGAAAAGCAACATTCAGCAGCACACCGGGAAAGTTTTGTTAACGACCCTTGCGGAGTGTTTCTGCGGGAATTGAGCGCAAAGAAGTAATTAGCGAAATGAAATTGAGGTATATTAATTAAGAGATGTGACTCGAGGCCACGCGACAGTGCTGAAATAAAAAATGAGTACGATTTGTGCGCTTAAAGGTAATTATTGAGATGTAACTCACAATAACACTTTATCCTATTAGAATCAGTGCTAGGTAAAGAGCTCTCTCTCTCCCTTGAGATGGAGCTCTGTAAATAATTAGCACCGTGTGTCAGTCCTGGCGTTTGTTTAACGATAGTGGGGTCGCTCCAACATCTGCCGTTATTTGCGGGGAAAACACGGCAATGCAGGACTGTGCGGGGCGCAGTACTGTGTCCTAAAGCTCAAGAGCTACTCGGAGATAATCCTCAGTAGGTAAGAGAGTCGGCCAGCATCGCGGGTTTCTCTATAAACCCACTTGGAAAGAAATATTCTTTGGTGGGGAAAATGCACAATTTTTTCTTAAAAATCAGCTGTTATTTCAAATTAGCCAAATATCAAGACTTCATCTCCAGTCTAGCATTTCTGTGAGCAGCCCCACATCACACCCCTAACACACTTTCACTGACTCTCAGTAGATCTGTAAAGCTCGAAAGCGAATCCAGGCTCAAATTAAGGAGTAAAGTCCAGAACGGTGTTCCTGCATGCGCCAGCGCAAGGACACTGAAAAGAGGAGAGCAGGCGGATGAAAGGCTGCTTAGCTCAAGAAGCCCTCTTATATTAAGTGAGTGGATTTTTAGCCCATCTCACAAAGTGACTGCAGCCTTCTTACTGCTCCTGAAGTGATCGGACACATAAATTCGGGAAAAATGAAGGCAATTAATGCAGTTAAGGAATGAAAAGAAGACGAAAACTATGCACACTCAGGAAATCTCAATCGACAGTCTTAAAAAGCTAACATTTTTGTTTTCGCTCGTAAGGTGGACATTATTTGAAATTTTGAGAACCATGGTTATTTTTTGTCAACATTTGTAAACCCCCCCCCCCCCATTCCGTCCTTTCCTTTATATCCAGACGCAATCCCAAGCGACATGTCTGAAACACAGCAGTTTATTAAAAGTCTTATAAAAAATTGGGGTATTATTTCATCAACTCGCTTTGCAACTGCTATCAACATATTTATGAGGAATGTTTATCTACAACTGATGTTCCATTTTTTTCTGTCCTATATATTCGAGTGAGCTATAGCTTTAGGACTAGCTGAGCGGCCAAATATATCTGCATTCCATACAGCAACCACAGATATTTACACAGAAGAGGAAACCAAATAAAATAAGCTAAAAGTTGCCAATGTTTTATTCATGGCCATAAATATATTCGGTTCATTGAAAAAAAGAGGCAAGAAATAAAATCTTCTATAATTATAAAGTGGTCTTGTACGTGCGTGTAACACGAGGGACAAAAAAGAAAAAACATTTCTACAACACACAAACATATTTTACAAAATTTCACAAGAGCTTTAGCATTCTTAGATCTGGGGGAGAGAGAGGGAGAGAGGCTGGACCCGGGTTTTCTGGACGAAAACATGTCAATACGGCGCAACACATCAGCCCCGAAAATAAACCGGTGACCGATGGGTCAAGCCGCGAAACCAAAAAAGTCTCTTTTCTTTTTCTTTTCTTTTCTTTTCTTTTTTTTTCGTTTTGGAAAACTCCCTAGTGAGGTCTTTAAAATGCAGCCCTGGCTGAAGTCCCTAACGGCTCTCACCAAGTCCATTGCTGCGTCTGCACCAAGTGGTGTGCCGTGGGGAACTGCGGCGTGGCGGCGGCGCTGTAATGTGCATTGTACTGCATGTGCTGGAGAGACTGGGCGCTGTACGCCGAGAACGGGATGCCAGCCTGAAAGGTGGCCGCCAGGTCCTGAGCTTTGAGCGTGTGGCACGGCTTGCCGTCCCTGACTAACACGGGCACGGCCACCCGCCGCGGGGAGGGCAGGTGGGTCACCTCCATACCTTTCTCCGCGCGAGCTCGTTTCATTTTGTACCGATGGTTCTGGAACCAGATTTTCACTTGGGTGGGGGTCAGGCGGATCAGGCTGGCGAGGTGCTCCCGCTCGGGCGCCGAGAGGTACCGCTGCTGTCGGAAGCGACGCTCCAGTTCGTATGTCTGCGCCTTGGAGAAGAGCACCCGCCTTTTGCGCTTCTTACCGGAGTCGCT
The DNA here is from genome assembly GCA_037974385.1 of Arnoldichthys spilopterus. Lineage (NCBI taxonomy): Eukaryota > Metazoa > Chordata > Actinopteri > Characiformes > Lepidarchidae > Arnoldichthys > Arnoldichthys spilopterus. The sequence goes on from JBBPDA010000001.1 coordinate 37,706,887, forward strand.
TCCGCTGCTCGAAGTTTCCTTGTCGTTGTCCGGCGACTCGTCGGCGGAGGGCTCCGGGGATTTCGCAGACGAGTCTTGGGAGTTCGCAGAGAGCCCGTGCACTGCGTGGGGAAACCGTAAAGAAACATTATTAGGGAAAACAATGTTCATGCAGATATTGGACTGTCTACACCTAAAGATATAAGCACCTATATTTTTGTAAGGGTGGTGGTGTGTGTGTGTGGGGGGGGGGGGGGGGTGTCCAATTATACCTTCTTTTTTCCTGGAAATGGGAAAACTGTCGACAAAAATGAAGTGAAAGTGGATATTTGTCGTTGCGAACACACTAAATGCTGCATATTTTACTTTTTTGGGACAAACTCATTCTCTATCAAAGGGCATCGTCAGGTTCCTGCTTTGCCAAAGATAATGCATATTCATTAACAAAGGGCACATAACCTGCAAAGACACCGAGTCCTATAAAGCCTATAAAAACACCCTCACTACATTCTATCCATTATTCCTGCGATAATTATCCACAAAGCTTTTTTTATCACATAAACTGCAGCGACAAAAGCCCGTTCCGAAAACTGATGGGGGTTACGCCTTAAAACACACGCAACAGTGAAAATGCGCACATACAGCATAAGACTGAGGGTCCGTATATGGTGCCCAACAAAATCCAATTTTACATCTATTCGCTTACAGGAAAACGCTCAGTTACCACAGTGATCATGCTCACCAAAGTGGTGCAGAACATTTCCTTCAGAGTTCCAGAGCTATACTTACAGGAGTACTGGATGCTGTCGGTAGTTGCCAGCCACCTGGTGTAAGGATTGTCAGCATTGTCATAAAAAGGGGTCTTTAAAGGCAGGTTCTGGACGTTCTCTAGCGGACTTTGCACCAGCACTCCGGGCGTTTTGGCCGCCTCCGAGCCTTCCGTATCCTCCTCGGTGCCCGTGATAGATCCTTCCTCATCGTTCGTGTCGGGGAGGTCCAAAATGTCCTTCACTGAAAAGCCCGTCTTTGTGTTGGTCAACGACATATTCTGGGGCAGTGGATGCAGTGAACGCAGGAAAGTTGCTGCACCAGTGTGGCAATCCTCTGATTAAAAAATAAAAAAACACACAGGAAAAAAAGAGACAAGCGAGATGTGTTGAAAAAAAAATAATCAGTGCCGTTTTGTTTCAACGCGAAACACAGTGGAGGCGCCTCATGGGGCTCGATCGATGAGCATTGCCTAAAGAAAAAGTAGCGTAGGAATCAGGTCTGTAAGTCCAGGAAGAATGAGCCAGAGAGACTGGAGAGCTATGTCTGCTTCATGGGTACTGTGCTACCGCTGGGTGTCGGGGGGAAATAAGCCATTACCGGACTGATCAGTCCATATAAGGTTGGTCTCGGCACATGAACCTGCAGTGAAAAAGCATTAAAAACGCAAAAGGTTGGCCACGTGTGGGCGGGTCTTGGGAGTCAAGTGGATGAAGACAGTGTTTGCCGATGTGAAATTGTGGGTTTTGGGGAGATCCGAGCCTATACCATTGGTGCTTCAGAAAATGATGAGTGGTATAACGTGTCAATTAATTACAAAGATGGGGAGGGCCTTTTTACACCCTATTTACATACAAAGGACCTCCGCGCAGCTTTATACAACGCACAGACCGACCTGAACGCGCATTTAAGCAAAATGCCTTTAAAAACAGTTTTTGTTGTTGTAAAAAAATCGTCAAATATTCCAAAACGATCACACTAAAAATATTAAAAATAATCATCGGAATAGAAGCGTTTAATCTGGGCTTTTTTTAAAATAGGACTCTCCTTGAGACAATATGATAGCGCTTCAGCTGCAATGAAGTAATTTATGTAAACCTTTTAGGTCAATATTTTAGTTTAGGATTAGTATGAACCGGCTTTCACTGGACATGATTAAGTCATCAAATACTACTATTGCAGAAAACATATTACTGTTATTATTAGTATTATTATTATTGATTCATTGTTTATATGTTCTAAAGATATTATTATAAATTAAGAGACAGAGCCAAAACCGTTCAAACTACTTATGAAATTCAAATGTTTTAAATTCCCCCATGAAGCCTAAAGGAGTGTGTATGGGAGGTTGAGATGCTTAAAAACTGCATTATCATTGTCTCTGCTCTAAGCAAACAGGGAATATGCTAAATCATCCCTCTCTCTCATTTTACCGCTTAAAGTTTCCTTTTCGCTCCCCAGCTTCCAGAACAGCGGAGCTCCCTCGGTTTTTCCCCCTCCCGCCACTCTTTTCTTTTGCCTGTGTGCCTCCTATCTAGTATGTGATGTGGGTGACAATGTTGCACGTTTTTAGCAGCGCTCTGCTCATCCTGGGTGGTCGAACCCGGGCAAACACAAATACAAACCGATTGCTAAGCTGCAGACAATAGAGGAAATGTAGACAAATGTCCGGCTCCTGTTGGAAGCCTTTGTGCGGCCGTGGTTTTTGCATTTATTTAAGGGCCAAAATAATAGATGATTGACGCCCGTGTACAATACGCCCTAACTGTTTGGAATAAATCTGAGGTTGTTCCTAGTTGTCATGGCATTCAACCGCATTCAATGGACTATCTCTTCATTCATTTCTGAGCCCCTCCACAATATTAAGGAAAGTCCTTCATATCGCCCCCCCTCTCTGAGAAATGAAGAATTATACTATATATATATATATATATATATATAATGTTTATTGCATAGTTAGAGAGAAGGAATTGCTCCTGATAGCTTTGAAGAAATGTGGTGAAATATGTAACAGGTACAAAAAACTACGACTCCAATATGCGTTTTCTGCCACAATGTGTCCACTCTGTGCTATAATCAGTTACCTACAATGTGAATGCTTCACCAGAGTTTTGCTTAGTATTAATCATGCGAGGACATGTGCAGGACAATGGCAGCATTGAAACCTCCGGGCCTGGAGCACAGCGCGCTCTCACAAGGTCACTCTCAGCACTAGTAAAGCCACACCGGTCGGACTAATACAACACCGCATATTTTCTATACAGATCGGGTTTGTAAACAAACAAACAAATGAACAAACAAACAAAACACTAAAGTACCAAGTGATTCACATCCGAGTTAACTATAAAAGGCGACAAAAACAATAACGTTATATTCTTGGTATAAAATGTAAGTGAAAGATCGAAGTGTGACAATATTTCAATAGCAGAGCTAACTTTGTGTGTGTGCATGTGTGCTCCGCGGCCGCAGCGGAACAACTGATCCGAGGAGTTCGGCGAGCACAGAGGTAAATGTGCACAGGCTAAGTGGCCGTACTTCACTTGGAGAGCCATCTCCTTCTGTTTACCTGTTTACTTTCGCAGGTAGCTCAAACAGGCCACGCGCCCCGGGAACATATACATATACACCCCCAACACACACACACACACACACACACACACAGCAACACAGCAGCGTCAACTCAGTTAACTAGTTCGACTCGTGTAAATCCCGATGAGTGGTTTCAACAATGTTTACATGGCGCCTGCTCTCCAAACATCCCAGCACTTAAGGTTACACCGACCGCTTCACTCCGCTCCCAGCTATGCTCTGCTCCAAACGCTTAACGCGCAGACTCGAGAAGAGGCTGTTCCTCCACATCCACGGTCGTGATTAATGATAATAACAATAACTGCAACATAAATAAATAAATATTTAGCACAAAGTACGTATTGTTAGGAATTATAACAAGAAGAAGAAGAAGAACAACAACAACAATAATAGTAGTTATAATAATAATAATAATAATAATAATAATAATAATAATAATAATAAGAAGAAGAAGAAGAAGAAGAAGAAGAAGAA
>JBBPDA010000001.1:37732385-37744753 GCA_037974385.1 Arnoldichthys spilopterus
TATATAAACTGGATTATGTAATCTTAACTTTTTATAATTTAATAGGGAGAACAGAGTAAGCAAACAATTATGGATTTGTTTTCAATGTCTTGAAAACATTTTGTGTGCATCTGTGGGTATTGGGGGCAATTTGACAGTCTATTTTAGCTGTTTAAAATCAAAACAAATATCAACATTGTAAACATTTGTGCTGGTTGTTTTGGATAATAACACGGTCACTTTAACATGCAATTTAGTAATCTTTAGAAAACTTCCCTCTGCTATAAAAGTCACTAACTATCCATCCATCCATCCATTTTCTAAACTGCTTCTTCCGTTTCCGTGTCGTGGGGAAGGTGGAGCCAATCCCAGCTCACTGCGGGCCTATGACAGGGTACACCCAGGACAGGAGGCCAACCTATAGCAGGGCAACACACAGACAGACAACCATTCATACACACATTCACACCTATGGGGAATTTTTAGAGTATCCAATCAACCTACTGCAAGCCTTTGGACAGTGGAAGGAAACCAGAGCACCCAGAGCGCGAACATGGGGAGAGCTTGCAAACTCTGCACAGAAGGGCACCCGTGGCCAACCTGGGGTTCGAACCCAGGACTTTCTCTCTGTGAGAAATTTTGTTTGTTTTTCCTGAGGTCAAACCCTGTCCCCCAAAATTATACATGTTACTATCCTTAATTTTTATAATAAAAGATATTAAAACACAGTGAGATTGCATGGTGATTTTCATATTTTTCCATAGTTGCAGAATAGGTATTCTGGGTGTAAAAGGGTGTGGTGTGGTGAGTGTGGTGGTGAGGGATTGTTTTATTTAAGGAGATAATTAGATAGTCAAGTCAATAAAAAAATAAAACCTCAAACAAAAACCTGTCACAATTTTAACTATCAATTACTAATAATTTTCAGAAAGTTTAAATCACTGAGGATAAAAAAAAGAGAATGGTTAAAGGACCCATACAATAGAAAACACTTTTTAAAAATAAAATAGTTTGAGGTAAACAACAACATTTTCAAAATAGATCATTTATTCTTCAGTCAGTATGCCACATAATTTATTTGTTTTGTGATGTCCAACAAATAATGGCATCCTTTGGAAATATGTTGATTTTTTCAACATATTTGAACATGCAAACATAGTGCATACAGATCATATAGTTGAATATAACCACAACAAAAGGTAGTTTTTCAATCATTTATCCAACAAAATTATCAATAAATATAATATTCTTCTGTGGAAAAAGTAAATATACCTAAAACTAGTATTGCACCTTTAGCAGAAATAACGTCTTGTAGGAGTTTTGCAGAATTATCCACCAGTCTCTCACATTGACTTGCTGAATTATTTTGACTACTCTTCCATGCAAAATTTCTCCAGTTCCAAGATATTTGGGGGGTTTCTTGCATGTACTGCACACCATTTCAATAGGGTTTAAATCTAGGCTTTGACTTTCCAATAGCCTTCATTTCTTCTTTTTGAGCCATTGCTTGTTGGGTTTGCTTGTGTGCTTAGGATTGTTATGCTGATGAAGGTCCATATTCAGTTAGACTTTAATGTTTGGACAAATTACCACAAATTATATTACAAGCACTCTTTGAAATGAAATAATTTATAGCTGAATTGATGACTACAAGCTGCAGTTTCCATTGCCATGCTTCATAATTTGTATGAAGTTCTCCTTTTGAAAAGCTCTCTTTGGTCTGCACCATAAATGTGTGCTACTACTGTGGCCAAACATTTCTATCTTTAATTCTGTCCAGAACACATTACTGGAAAAGACGGTCTTTGATTATATGTGATTGTAGATGTATGCACTTTCACACCAACAGTTGCAAGAGCTACCTACAGATCTTGTGCTGAAATTTTGAGGTTCTTGAAGACTTTTTTTTTTTTTAATCAAACAATTTGTTCTCTTGCTAAATGTGCTGGTAACAAGAGATCTGGACAAATTGGCAAATTCCTTAGATCTTGGAATGATGACACAATACATTTGCTCTTTGTGAAAAGAACACCAGACACTAGAACACGGACATCATTACTGGACGTAAAGGTTGTGTTATATGTGGCCTTCAAAGAGAAAAATCATGCATTCCATGCATCAGAGGGCATGACAAGTAATCACACACACCACTTGCCGGTTAACATTTGTCTTTGTGTATGAATACCTTCATGTAATCTAACAATGGTTCAGAGATAAAAAAAAAATTAACTGTTCCACAGAGTTATAGACAATCAAATAACCACAAAAACAATCAGCTGTAACTACTAATCGTAGATGTATATATATGAGAAGTTTATTTTTTTAGTCTGCTTAAGTGCATAAAACACATTGGGAGAATTCTACATAAGGTACATTATATAAGTTTTTGAGTTGTTGCCTTGAAAGCATGGTTTTAGGAAAATAGATAACGCCTAGTCAGGAGCTTTTAAAAAACTCTCACAAAATCCAGTGAATTTAGGAATAGTGTTAATACCTTTTAATTCCTATATTAAATGAAATATCACTGAATGATTATTTAAAGAACCAATGTCATTACTCCAAATACCTGTTTTTGGCACCAATATTTTGAATAGTGTAGTGAAGCTCTTGACTAGCTCTTGTGTAGCCTCAAATGTTTTTACCTAAAACCAGACCACTTGGGTTTCATCTGGAGGCAGCAAGACAGATATTTGTGCTTCAGATTTTCAGTGAGATTTTTGCTGCTCAGTCCAAAAAACATGAAATTCACCATGTTTCCCAGGCTTTGTCTATAGTATTTCTTTAGCAAGGCTGAAATACATAAGCAACTATAAAATAACTTTATTAAACTGATTAACCTTATTAGACTGATTATGTATTAAGAATGTAGATAGGTTTATAAAAGTGTGCTTATCTATATCCATAGTAGCATCAGTGTTTGGTAAAAGGCTGCATACGTTTGGTTGTTCAGAAAACATCACAACCCATTTAATTAGTCAAGATAAGCCAAGTGTTTGATGAGCTGACAATGAGGTAAGATTTGTCATGAGATAATTAATGTAATTTGCTGTGTGTCACATTTGCAGCAAAAGGTGTAAATCTCCTAATTATAGCATATTAGTGCAATCATACCACTACTGTGCATACTGCCACATAAGTACTTACAGCCTAAAGACAGATCTATGAGAAATCCACCATAAATGCAAGCCTTTATTTAAGGCCTTCATTAAAGGAAAAAACATTCCTGGTGCATTACTGCTGCATTTTGCACTGCCATAATCCCTTGATGTTTAAAAGTGGCTGAGACCATGATCTCTTGTCTAAGACCCACTCAAAGCATGGCTTAATGATGTAAAGATGAATGGAAAGAATGCCAGTGCTTGACAAAGAGATAATATACCTTCAGTCTCTTTCAACAACAAGAAATCAGAACCGCACTTAAGTATAAAAAAATGTGCAAAGGTGCAAATGATATAAAATAGTTGTTGGGCCTGCAGTTAGCAGAGTTCACTTTGATTCTACAGTCATCAACTGCAAAGAACAGGCATAACAAAATAAGTACCCTGCTATTGTGGAGGTACTAGACACCTAAGGATAATGCTTGCACTTCCAATAACAATCTGTGCAAACTATGGAGAACTTTTCCGTCATTGTATTGGATCAAGATACACTTACAACTGAAATATTTGTCATGTTTCTCAAACCGTTCCTGAACATTTTTGGCAGTATGACAGGGCACATTATCATGCTGAAAGTGGCCACTGCCATTACAGAATACCATTGCCATGAAGAGGTCTATTTGGTCTGCAACAATGTTTAGGTTGGTCAAACTGCAATGTGCTGGCAACACAGCTCGCTAGTTGGTAGCAGGGCACTCTGCCGGGTCAGCCCTGGGGGCTACCGGTAAGGGAAGGCTCTTGGGCCTAAGGGAAAGGGAAATGGATCAATAGAAGCAGGTGCAGGGCCTAACAAGCCTAGCCCAATTCCAGCTCACCCAAACTAGATGCGGACCTCCCTTCCCATGTCAGCCTTTTTGGGAGTCCGCCTCTTACTCTTACTCTTACTCTGGTCATGAGCTTTCAAAGGCAGGGCTCTCAACTGCCCCCTGTCAACCCATCTGGGTGCTAACACTTACCCAAAATGGCATCCACATAAATGCTAGGACCCAAGGCTCAAAGCAGAAAATTTATTTCTATTTTTATGCTCTGATCCAGTTGTTCATCACAGTTTAACCCTTGTCAAAGTTGCTCAGATCTTGAGGCTTGCCCATTTTTTCTACTTCTAAAATGACTATTCTAGAGCTGACTATTCTACCTTATAGAGTAAGGTAGAATAACAAGGTAATCAATGTAATTCAATCAACTAGTAATGTATTGGCTAATTGGTAGTGTTTTCTTATTAAACATCCATCCAAAATGTATTGAATTATTTGCATTACATGTACACCAATTACCCAAACTATTATAACCACTTACAGTCAGCTCATGTTGAAAATGGGGCAAATGACTTACAGAACTGAGAATGTCTGAAATGGTAAGGCATGTAGGGTGCTCTGCTCATGTGCTCACCAGGGTGCAGGGAGGTGATGCTCAGAGCAATATTATGTTGGAAAATACAGTATGCACAGTTTCATATATGACCATTTGAAATGTATCCCCAAAAAATTGTTGCAGACTAGTTCAAGGTGATGCTTTAGACTCCAAATTCTCCATATCTCAATTCAGTGGTGCCTCTATGGAATGTGTTGGTCAAAATGTTTCAGCTCATTCATTAGATGTTCTGAAAGGTTATTGTTTTGGAGATATAAGGCTCTGTTCTGAGAGCAATGATACAGAAAAGCAATGTTTTGATATGATAAACATATTGTACTTCTTTGTTATAGGAGGGGAAAAGAAGTATGAAGATTGCAAAATGGCAATATTTGAAATATTCTCCCTATCCTGTTTGTGCTTCTACAACCCCAAATCAGGAAAAGTTGGTACGGTATGGAAAATGCAAGTAATAAAAGAAAGTAGCGATTTCTAAATTTACTTTTACTTGTATTTCATTGTAAATACATTTCATTTATTTCATCCTTTTCTGTCATTCAGAAACAGCATATTGTACTCCAAAATCTTAATGTACTTTTCAGCATTAATGGTGTCTTCACAGAAGTGCAAGTTACCTTTTCCAGGGGCACCTTTTCTTCTTAAAACCGGATCACATGGCATCCATTTCTCCCAAAAAATACCTGAAACACTGATTTATCTGACCACAGTACACATTTCCACTGTGTGATGGTCTACCCTAGATGCCTCCAAGCCCAGAGGAGTCGACAGTGCTTCTGGACACTGTTAACATAGGGTTTCCTTTTGGCACAGTACACTTTTAACTGGCATTTGTGGATGTAACTACATATTGTGGTTTGCCAAAGTAGTCCTAAGCCCATGTGGTGATATCGCTTATAGATGAATGATTCTTGATGCAGTGCCACCTGAGGGATCGGAGATTATGGTTGTTTAGCTTAGGCTTGCGCCCTTGTTCTTTATGCACTGAAATTCCTCCAGATTCCTTGAATCTTTTACTTATGTTATGCACTGTTGAAGGTAAAATATCCAAATCTCTTCCTATTTTTCTTTGAGAAACATTGTTCTTAAACATTTCAATAATTTTCTCATGTATTTGGTGGCGAACTGGCGATCCTTGGCCCATCTTTGTTCCTAAAGGACTAGACCTTTCTTGGATGCTGCTTTTGTACCAAATCATAATTACAATCACCTGTAGACATCACCTGCTTCAAAACACATCATTATTTCAAGTCAAGCCAAGTTTATTTCTATAGTGCTTTTTTAAACTGACGTCACAAAGCAGCTTTACAGAAACCAAGTCCAAGTCCCCAAAGAGCAAGCCAAAGGGAACAGAGGCAAGGAAAAACTCCCTAGCTGTAGGAAGAAACCTCGGGAGGATCCAAGGCTCAGAAGGGGGAATCCATCCTCCTCTGGTCGACACCAGCTATCAGTAACAAACAAGAGAAAAGAAAAGGAGAAAAAGAATAAATAAAATAAATATATATAATAATAATAGTTTTCAGTGTAAATGGGCAGCAGCAGTTCCTTGTGTACAGGTGCCATGATGACTTTAGATCAGTTCTTTGGTGCATAGGGTCGTTCATATGGGCTCCTCAGCAGGAGTGAAAAAAAACTTCAACCAGTAAGAGGGTATCAGGGTGGGTCAGGCTGGCAGCTCAACAGAGTGGGGGAGTGGGGGAGAGAGAGAGGGAGGGGGAGAAAGAGAGAGTGAGAAAGAGAAAGAGAGAGAGAGAGAGAGAGAGAGAGAGAGAGAAAGATTTAGTGATGCCAAAAATTATGTACATTGTGGTTTGAGTGCAGGCAGGAGCTCCGGCAAGACTTGCTATGACAGCATAACTGAAGGGGAGACCTAGAAAGAAGCACAGACATGAGGGCATCCTGGAGCATAAGGCAGCACAACCACTCGACTGTCAACAAACCTGAGTGAACACGTCAGAGTGGGGGGTGACAGCATTCAAACATCCCAGTTTACCAGAATACATTATGCCTGAGAACTCCCTGAGATCTATCCCTTATCTAGGACTAAAATAAGGCTTAACTAAACAAATATATTTTTAGTCTGGACTTATTGAGACTGTGACTGAGTCCCGAACATAATTTGGAAGATTATTTCATAACTGTGGGACTTTATAAGAGAAAGCTCTGGCCCCCTTTGAAACATGGGGTACCAGCAAAAGACCTGTACCTCTTGATCTAAGTAGGTATGGTGGATCATAAGAGACCAAGAGTTCCCTCAGATACTGTGGTGCAAGTTTAACCAGTTTAACCAATTTACCTCATTACTAGCCCTAAATTGCTCCTGTCCCAACTTTTTTTGGAAAGTGTTGCAGGTCTGAATGACAGGAAAGGATGTATATTTACAAAAGAAATGAATGTGACCAGATAAAACATGACATATTTTGTGTTCAAGTCAAAGTAAATTTAGAAATCTCTTTCTTTTTTTATTTGCGTTTAACATACCGGCCAACTTTTTCTGATTTGGGGTTGTACCTCATACAACTACTCTTAGCCTTTCAAAAATGTTAATTTGCAAACTAACATTACAACAGCTGCAAAATGACTAGCTGATGTTACTCTAGCAGATAGCTTGCTTGTTGCATTACAGAAGTTAATTCAATCAGCTGACAATTGAAAAAGTAGCTAATTAATACCAATAAGATAATGAAGGCAGCTTCCTTTGTGCCTTCAGTTATGCTATTATAATTTCTTACTAAATTGTTTAAAAAATCTAATTTATCTAATCTAATCAAAGCTAATTTACTCTATTGGTGTATGTACCACCACCAAAACCAAGGTGCACTGAACACAAAAAAACTCAGAATTGTAACTGCTTAAGAACCTTTACATTATGTGGAGATTATTTTATTTTTAAAAAAGTTTCATATCTTATTACAAAAACGTTTCCATAAAGAAACATTCACTGAAAGGTTTTTTAGTGAAAAAAAAGTGGTAGTGGTCTATGATATCACTCTGAAAAACACTTTTTGTGAGGTGCAGAAGAGACGGTGCAAAATATCAAGTTCATGCCAGCAAGTCCAGATTAGCTCATGACCATTTCTGTTGTGACTTGAAGAAGGCATGTTTAATTCAGACATTTACACTATGGGAAATTTTCACATTCACTCTGCTGTCATATAATAACAACTCTTCAACTCCTGAAACACTGGAAATCCCCTTGTCTTTGGACCACTCTCATGCATTTAACAATTTATTTTCAGTTTTGGAATTTGAAAGGCATTAGAGCATAGAGAAGTGCTTTATCATGTTCATAGGGGATGCTGTGCATCAATGACAGGTCAAAAAGTGTATTCTATTTAAAAATCCTTCCACATTTCTCAGTTATTATGTTTTCTCTAACACACCAAGGCAGCCCAACAGAAAAAGAAGAAGCTGTGAATAAAGGAAAATCTATATTTTTTTGTCAGGAAAATTGCTTTCCATTTCTGAAGATACAGTAAATGGGTAATGTTAAAAAATGAAAATATGATTCCACTGTCACTGTAAAGTACTTTTGTATTGAAACTTAACTATGCATTTACCTTAAAAACAGCGTTCACTTGAACGTATATTTCTGTTGGCAATTAAAATATATATTTATTCCACAAGTGATATTGCATTTTTTAGCATTCCCCTCCAAAAGAGCAAAGTTTGACAAATCCATGTGTTACTGCACAAACAAGGTGACATTATGCAGACACAAGCCTTAAGTTATGCAGCTTTCACTAAATCGTCAGAATGACAGACGACTAGTGATGCAGGTTTCTGGGTATTTCAGGAAGTCAGTAGCCCTCTTATGTGAAACATGGAGGAGAGGCCCTTGCTGAACGCCCAAAACAAACCCACTGCTTGCTCCATCTGGCATTTACACTGAGGCAGAAATAAGGGATGGTATTTACAGATGCCTGGCAGCTGAGTGGAAATGAGTTGGGAGAATTTTGCATCTAGATTTCAACTGTAGATTGAACAAAAATATTAGCTCAGTATTAAAAACGTGTGTTCTCTAAATCTTCTGTTCATGTCTATTCTCATGGCTGAACAGCTCTGTCAAGCTACGTACCATGCCAACTCACCCATTAGCACTCAACGGCAGTGGCCCATGAATAAATCACTTTTTTGTGTGTACATCTATTAATCAAATATTGCTAAATGATCCTTAATCAAGAGAAATTCTTTAAGCAGTAAATCGAGCTGAACTAAAAGCAAATCCAAATAATTCAAAATTAAATTCTTTGAATTAAACATTTTAAAGACATTTCTGTCATTCCCTAAATAAAGCCTTGGGTTAATATCTTTGAACAAGGTGCATTCAATTATCTTGACAAACCAGTGCCACCTTTTTAGAGGAAAAATAAGTTATAGTTTATCTTTCTTTACCACTGCCATACTGGTAAATACACACACACACACACAATAGTATGAGGATTGTTGTGACATCAATGCTCAATTTTTCTTTTGGATTCTAATGTCACGAATGGGCTATTATGCTGGTCACACTGACAGATATAGAGTTTGGCTTCTCAGGGAAGACACAAGGTTTTCATAAGCTCATTAATCTTGAAAGGCTAAGCTGTCAGATGCATACACTACCCTTATGTCTGACATAAAAAAGGCATGTCTGAGGCCTTGATTTTGGCTTGGTGGAAAATGATATCACACAGTCTTTCCCTATAGTGGACCTTGAGTTTTACACAGAGGAAGTGCATATGAACAGCACACATCCTTCCATCAACATGTCCTGCCAAAACTACACTGATGAATTTGAACTTTTTTGAATATAAATGTTATATTTCTACATAGTAAAAAAATCACTGACACTTTGATTCATTTTGAAGATTTTCATGTTGAACTTTAATAAATGCCCAAAATAGATACGTTCTGATGATGCATTTTCTACCTTTTAGCCTCTGTTTGCAACCAGTACAATGTGACTGACTTGGAAAAAGCAATTAAAATGTTTAAAAAGGGAATTGCATGGATTTATCAAAATCAGCATAATTAACTCACTGCAATGTAAATAAAGTCATTCTAAAACCTTTCACGTGAAATGGCCATGTGTCTTTTGAGTTTTTATATGTGAAGTGAAGTGTAAACTGAAAATTATGAAATTCTAAAGAATTTTACATCAAACTTCTGTGAATTATTTTGCTTGGAGATATAAACTTAACTATCATGTTAATTATGTTTTAGATTTTTTTTTAATCAATGGAAATCCCATATAATCACTCTTAGCTTTGAATTACCACAAGAATCTTTAGTGGGCAGCATCATAACCATCAAGCTGGCTTGTCCAGTTTTGCACAGCTTGTGTTTTGCCTGTATTTTTAAGCTTGTACACACCATAACTGATAAAGAAGAATGAGTGGGATCTACCAGTAGTCTTTGTTGAGCTTGTGTTTATGTCAGCATTATGTTACATTAAAAAGGCAAAGAAATAAAAAACATTATAGAAATTGTTGTGCTACCTAAGCATTTTAGCAACAAAACTAGACTGATGCACCAATAAGAGTTCTTCCGAGAACAATTACAATATGCAGTTTTTGGGGTTTTCTTTTTACTTTTAGATTGTTCTTTACACTCACAGATCTTACTTACAATGTAGTTTTTTTAAAGAACAAGCCAATGGCAAGTTCTTTGGGGAAGCAAATGTGGTTTCGCTATGACATCACACAAAAAAAACCTTTCTGTGAGTGGATCTACATGTTTTTTTTCCATAATATCATGAGGTGTGACTTTAAAACTGAATGATTTATCCAGGCTTCCTGGTCACTGATGCTACAGCATTAAATCCAACTTGTTATGACATTTCAGCAGTACAATTTTAATGTAACTTTTACAATTTAACAGTTTTTATTCCACCTTAAATATCTCAATCAACGATCGATGATAAGGACCAAAAAGTATTCATTGTAGATGGCATAACCACTGAGAATAATTTGTAGACAGTAACATGATGTTAGCCAGGAAGATATATATTTGCTTATCAGGTTGTTTTTCTACTCCAAGTGTAAGCAAAGGCCATGTATGCAGTTGCTAGATGTTAGATAGTTTGTTGGTGATATAAGTTTGCATTACTGTAAAATGTAAACCTGCATATCATATATAAACTATAATTTGTATGTTTTTTAACTACATTAGAGTTGCTGAAGAAATGAATACTCATTCAAAAATTCAATGTAGCAAACAATTCATTACTCAAATTTCAAAACTTTATTTTAAACGTTTGGTAAAAGAAAAAAGGAAACTGACTTAATTAAGTGATAAAACACATTACAGTTTGGGTGTTACAACAATTATGAATTCTACATTATCATGTATAACTGAGCACTGATACTATTTCCAAATCAAAATTCTGGTATCATGCCAACTCAATGTGTATGGTATTAAATACATATTGGAGCCTATAATATTTGATTTTAATAAACTTGAAAGCAGACAGTATGAAACCAGGCTACAGACAATAAGATACAGTAGAGTAGATACAGTAAAGTAATAAAGCTGCTTAGCATCTTTACATTGTGCTGCAATGCTTAAAAACATGCATTTAGACTGTCTCAACCTTGCAAAAAATGACAAAATGCATTACTCTCCACTATCCATCCACAAGTTATTTGCAGAAATCAGTTTCTGAATAAGCAAAGAAAATGTTGCTCTCGAGCTTGGTTCTTTTCCTATTCTTTTCGCAGTATCCTAAACCTGTCCAATACAGAACAAAAGCCACAATGATGCTGATTTGTGGATGCCCTATAAAATAGTCAAGTGGTCTTAAATATTTTATCTCTGTCTTTCACGTACACACACGCACACACACACGCACACACACACACACACACAGTTTATATGCTGGCCTACTTACCACTAGCTTGCCTCAGACTAGTAGCTCCAGTATAGTCAATTACAATCAACAAATAACAATAAGATTGCAGCATCACACTGCATAGACAATTATTTTACACACATCATTACTAGCACACTGTTACAGGAGATTAGAGATAAAGACATACCCAAGACATCAATTACACTGGCATGTATTGCGCCAGCTGAAAATGTTGAGTGTTGTGTTCTTGTCCAGTGCACAACATCGTTCCACCCCTTTCAATTAGATGACAGAATTCCATAGGGGAGAAATTATGTGAAGGTCATGCAGGATCACGCTTCTAGATGCAGGAACACCAAAATGACCCAGCCACACTTAATTCAAGCGTTACACACAGCGTTAAACGAATCCCCAAATTTCTTTGAATATCGGTATGGTTTCTGAATGTGTTGGGTCTGTGTAGTGAGCTATGACTGAGGAGCTTTGTTCCCAACAATGCATCGTGCAACACGAACAGTAGTCTCATTAATACGAGAGCATTATCATCTGCGCTCGCAGACACAGCGCACACATCTTTTTTCTTTAATATTTAAATCATACATTTTGATGGCCGCCGTCAAAAACTTTGGTGATCGTTTTAATTGGTATTAGCCGCTAGCACTAAGGCGCCAGGTAGGCCCGTTACCCGCCATTCTAATGATACAGTAATGTAAGGAAGGCCCTATGCAGCTGGGATATGCTATTATAGGATTTACAGGTTAAATGTCAGACAGTGTGTATTCTGTTCCTTGCCCCATGTTGATCCGAGTCTGTTTAAAGCACGCTATACAGGCCTGGACTAACAGTTTCCATACAGGGCAATGAGATTAAAAAAAAAACTCACAAACACTGAATCAAAAGATCAACTCTTCTATAAAACACCGTGGACCATCCAGAGCGGAAAAAGAAAAGTGAAACCACACCGTCACACATTTGCTGCATACATATTCCCTCTAGAGAGCGTAGAACGGGATAAAGACATGTTACAG
>JBBPDA010000001.1:37770229-37788021 GCA_037974385.1 Arnoldichthys spilopterus
ACACACACACACACACATACACACACACACACACACACACACACACACACACACACACACACACACACAAATGCATACTACAATACTGCATGTTACAGACAGTTTTTAGTGATTTGTCAATATAATTAAATCATTTTTTAAATGTTGTCTTTTTTAATTTGATATCTTTTTACAGATATCAACATTTAAAAAATATTTGTGGATGCTTCCTTGTGGTTCAAAATCCTTCAAAATACATATAGGAAATAAAGTACACATAAATGATCTGTTGTTATAGAGATCTGAATATTCTTGCAAATGCACTGGCATACTGGAAATGGACCAAAACACATCTGTATTTGGGGCTCTAAACCATGTTTAAGAGAGATAAATGATGTATAAGGCAACCAATGTCAACAAATGATACGTCATATTACAAGTTATCATTAATCACCTTTTTTCACAGCTGTGTCAGGAGTGATGTCAGGGTAAATGTAGTGTAGTTATAGTCTAGTTCCATCCTCTTTATAAAATGTCAACTAATTGTTTCATGCAAATTCAAATCTGGAACATAATTATAAAAGTATCAGAATATTTAGCTTAGTTATGGGCATATTTCATGTATATGTATATGAAGGCAACATGCTCTATGCATAGCTGTGATGTTATTTGTGGTTTTGACACTAGGCTTGTAGAAACCTGGCTTTGCAGGTCTTTAAAGAACAGTAAGCATGGTCAGCTGTGGAAAAGATCTCTGGCCTCTTTATCTTACCACTTGTACTCTATTTCAGTCTGAAAACTGCCTGATAGTTTACTGTGACATAAACTCCAACAGAAGAGTTACAGTGGTTTAAAAGTGATAAAAATGTGTCACAACAAACAGTCCACCACAGTCAGAGCTGTTTTGGCAGCATGAGGGGGACCAACATAATGTTAGGGTGGTGGTGTTAATGTTATAGATGATTGGTGTTCATAGTCCAAAAGTGTCTAGACTCCCATCCAATGGATAAGTTAATCAACTATAAGATTTACATCAAGTGTTCAACTGTGTACACTATATAATCACCATAGAAAAGCAATGCTATTAGAATGGCATGGAGTAGGCACACATGAGTCTAAGGTAACAATGCTCAACTGCAAGCATTTGGGGTATAAAGCTCCCCAAAATTAAGCTGTAGATTGTACACCACTACTACTTTTGAGATCAGTTGTGGCATTTGCAATCCCAAACTAAACATCTAACATTAATATCTGACCTCACTAGTGTTTTTGTGGTCAAATGCAAATAATCCTAACAGTAATATTAAGTGTAGCTGTCTCAGGCAGAGCAGAGGCTATTACTGCAGCAAGCTTTATATAACTGTACTAAGTTTGATTTTGGATAATGCCAGCTGTAAGGATCCCCGTGTCTTAGCCCCGCCCCCCACAGTGTACGTTCTCATTTGTGTTCCCTTTAAATGTCCCCCTTTGCCACCCTTCCGGGTTGGTCTTTGTGTGTTTTTGTAGTTGTTTTGTTGTAGCTATCGTGATTACCACATGTCTCACAGCCTTAGTCCTGTCTGTTCCTGAGTTCTATTCGCAATTAAATCGTTAACATCAAGTCCTGCCTGCACTTGCTGCCAAACACCTCTGAATCGTAACACCAGCCAGTAAGCATTTTAATTATTCTAAGAAAATAAAACAATGTGTCATTCAGGCTCATGCTAATTATTGCACATTATTATTTAAAGAATATGTAATCTTCTTTTGTTTAATGTGATAAATGTGCAACAATTTCATTTAAAGAATATGTAATATTCTTTTGCATTTTATTTAAATAATGTGCAACCATTTTTACCCCAAAACTAAATAAAGATGCTTTAACACTGATGGTTTAAACATATCATTAGTAAGCCTTTCCTCAAAGTTTATTTGATGAGGTTCTTGATGGTAATACGGGATGTAATGAGAACCAAAAACAAATACTTTTATTTAAATGGAGGAACATAATTGGCATGGCCTTTGTTTAAACAGTCAGCTGAAGACACTATGCAAACAAGGTCTGAAAAATTCAGTCTGCCTGGGCCTTCTCTGCATGATCCATTCTGAAATTCTGTTGCTTCTTTAAATTATTTTCATTTGCTGTCAGATTCAGCTATGGCCAACAAATTCATTTTATCACCTCTTCATCACTCAGCTTCAATCTTTTAATTTGTTGAATTGATTACACTGTTTTAAAGTGTTCTATTTCTAACTGTAACTCTCTCTATAAACACAAACTCACTTCTACCATGACTAATTTGCAAGTAAATAGCAGAGTGTTTTCTTTAGAGCAGTGTCAAAGAAGAACCATGTTTGGTTCCCTAGAAAATTATTTTTAAAATGAGATGCCCAAATCAGAGATGCAACTATTGTTTTGCTCCAGAATCATACATAAAATCTAGGAACACTATAGAACCATTATTTTTGTTTCTTCTTTATTTCTTTTGTGAATTATTTTCAGTTTATGTTGTAAGAGCAAAATAAGCTTCCCTACCCTATGTTTACAAATGTATCCAGGCCTGTACCAAAGGTACACTTAACAACGTGGTTGACAAATAAACATGTGTTTATATATGGGGTATGAAATTGATGGTTTTCCAAATATATTCCATGGTTAGGTGACAGAGCAAGATAAACCAACCTTAAACCATGAGCTTCATGGGAAAAGAGAATGCCACAGTGTTCAGTCAGAGTTCTGACCACTCTTTATCTTTGGCTTGCAAATATCTCTTCATTCTTTTTCAGGTGAACAAAAGCTGTGTGTCAGAAGAGCTTCAGGAAGTGCTTTTAAGCTCCTCTTATAGTCTGTGACTCAGGTGTCTGTTTTAGGTCTCAGAAGGTACTATCAGTTTCCGGCCAACAAAGTTCCAGATCCTGAAAGTAAACTCTGGGGCACTCTTTCAAACTACTCTTCAGCTCTTTTTGTTAGCCCCAAAAAGCAAAGTAAACAAACACTGGGTAATGGAATGTTTGTTAGTTCTGGTTGTCAGCAGGTGACTACTCCCCTCTAACACGCTATCTGTGCCATTCTGGTCCACCTGCAAATGAGTAGCACTTGATGAAAGAATCCAAGATTGATTTAAAACAACTCCTAGATACGGTTAAAGTCTTGCCAAATGTAAATAGTACTAAATTAAGTAAATAACTATGTCAAAGAATCATTCTAAGATATTCATCATAGTTCAACAAAGATAGATATTTGAATTTAAAATGGTTGTCCTAGATCAGGGGCACCCAGTTCTGGTGCTGGTTTATCTCCAGTCCTTATCTAATACACCTAATCCAGGTATTGACTTCAGGGGCATATGAATGTTAGAGACAGCCTTGTTGGATCGGATCTCTTAAGGGTGGTAGATCTCTAGGACCTTCAGTACTCATGCCTTATATGTTTTTAATGTGTCTCCTAACAACGTCATTTATATGTTGATGTAATGATGATACCAGCTCCAGAATTTGCACCTCCCTTACTTCTGTCCTCGTTTTCCTTGTCCAGAACTAAAAGTGTTCTTTCTACTTTCATCATATGGAAATAATAGAGAGGTCAAGTAAATACTCCTTCTTGTGGGTGTTGATGGTGGGGATAAAGGAAGATGGATGTCCCTGGTGTCCACATTGCAGGTGCTTGCTTTTATGACCAAGCATTGTCCACAAGCAGTTTCTCATTAGAAGCTGGAGAGTAGGACAGCCTTCAAGTCTCCTGAATGCATACATTGTGCCTTGGACTGTGTAATTTAAGAGACTAATTTTAGAAAGAAGCAAATCAGATTTTATTCAAAGCAGATCTGAGTCAAATGGAGATTCACCACATTGTGGTAAGACTTCAAAACCAGCTCATTACTTGCCCTTTTTCATGTCCAGAGTGCTGCAAATCTTCCTCCAAAAAAGAGGAAAATATCAGTCATATGAAGTCTTTATGTTGAGTTATCCACACCACACTGTGTGTAATAACTAATACTAAGAGTGTCATATTTACAGTCACTGTCCAAAGGACAGCCTAATTCAAGTTCTGAAAACAGTCAAAATATTAACAACAATTTAATATCAGTTTGTTTTTTACTTAATAATGTCTTAACCATTCATTAAGGCTGTTTCTAATCTTTCATGGGATAGCTACAAGTTAAGTCTCATTGTGTTCAATTACTTAAAAGAACATAACAGAATAATTTAGCTGATAAATTATGATCAATTTAATCTTCAGACTATGTAAATAATGTAAATGTCACAGAATTCCTTTAAAATAGCTGAAGTTTTAAAACAGAGTTAAAAACTGCAAACAAATGCATGAAAATAAAATGCTTTTTCAGTTGTTTACTCTTTCAGAAAGAGTAGGCTAGGATACAGTGCAGCTATAAAGAGTAAGCTTCGGTTTCTGAATTGATATACAATTCTCCATAAAACATCTGTAAATAATTAAGGCCTTACTATAAAAATTCTAATAGAAAACCTGGGCACTGAGGTCAAACAGAAACAAGGAAAAAATCTCAAGTATCTTTTTTAAACTTCTTAATGTTCTATACATATTAGCAAGTGGGTCAGACTTGAGGTCAGGGTCATAAGTAAGGAATACAGAATGTATACTAAAGGTCTCAAAAGTATGCAATATTATTGATAAAATAAAAAAAGTTAAGTATTATCCAATGCAATTATATTGCTATGTTGAACTGTTAAGCATTTTAGTCAACAGTTAAAAATAAGGAATAATGCATATCAAAACTGCAAAGTCAAAACTATAAAAAAAGAAAACAAAATCCAGAAAACACATGGGTGAGACATAACAGTCAGTTCAAACCTTCACTAATAGGAAACATCAGCAACTTAATACTGTAAGTATTATATTTCAATGGTTGTCATTTTGTTTTCACCACTGTTGCTATATGCAGGAAATACAGCAAACCAGTTAGAATGGAGGTAGTACAATCATCATGAGGAATACATTTCAAAAGTCTGATCTTAGCAGAGCTTGGATTTGTTGTGTGGTTAGCAGGCAACTCAGCAATGGAAAATGGCGTGACATTTAGTCAGATAACGAGGCCTTTCTGCTTGAAAGCCTGACAAAAAAGTTGAGAGCATTTTAATTCTAATCTGCAACATTTGGATCTTGGACAAATGGGATGATGATGATATTGCTTCTTGTGATGTACTGTTTTTATGTATGTTCTTAAATTACAATGCTTCACTTATGTTGTAACATGAATCATTGTTAGTGTTGTAATTTCTGTACCTGTTTGAAATAACCCCAGCTGTGAAGACACAATGGCACAAGGAGAGGAGGTGAGATAGATGAAAGCTAGAGTTAGTTGATCTTGCCTTGCCCGGTGCCACTGAAAGCCCCTACTCTTGCCCCCTTGATAATGATCTTTAATGAATGGTTTTGTGCAGAGGTAGTGTTGACTGATAGCAATCATGTCAAGAAGGGTAAGGTTCAACCCTCAAAAACAAATCAGGGCATTCCATCTTAACCATTTGGACGTCTTCCATAATGCCACACACTCGCTGATTACTCTTGTAATAGACCTACACCAAAATCAAACTTGGCACCACCCACGCATTCTTGCCCTCCTCCTTCTTCCCCAGTGAGCAAGGTGCTTTTTTACGTTCTCTGCATTCTGATCTTAGATGGAGATATTGTGTGTGTGCGTGTGCTATTGAATGTATGTGTGCATGTGTGTTTGGGTTACATGGCATGCATATGGGTACATGAGTAACTAGCTGACTTGGTAACTACTGAAATTAGAAATGTGGATGAGATGTTCAAATAAGCTCACTACCTCGAGTCCCCCTTCTGCGGGGAAAGCTTATCGTCCACACGCAAGAGTTGCCATAATTAGCAGTGCACTATGCTGATATAGTAAATGATGTTTAATAGCCGTAGAGGCAGTTAAGTCTTTCTGTAGCAGCTTAGTCAGTAATTGACATAAAAATCTTTCCTCTGAAGATGTCATGGAGTCTATCTGCAATCATACAACAACAGCTGCCATCGTATGTGTTGAAGAGTACCCAATTATGTCACCTCAAATTATTTAACAAGCAGAAATAAAAGGAAATATATGCTTGTGGCATGTTTTGCTTTCAGCGGTGCATGAGAATAGTAATTACACTAGCCTCAGTATGACAGAATTGTATTACTGTGATTTCTAAAATGGAGCTGTCGCTTTCGACAGCATCTATCAGCCATGTATACTGTAATGCACTACCTGAAAAATGTCTTAACATTTTAACATTAAAATCTGAATTTGTAGCATAATTGTAGCATCAGTTATCGGAATCTGATTAAAACGACATCAGCTTTCATAAGAAGCAGATAACAATACAAACCCCATTACTCAAAAAGTTTCAGAAAATAAGATATTTTCTAATATTCCATGAAAACAAAAACCTAACATAAGCCTTTATTTAACTGACAAAAGTACAAATAAAAGGTTTTTCAATAGTTTTCCTGTCCCACTTAATAGTATTTTTTAAACATGCACAATAATTTAATTTGTGCAACAAAATATGGGACAGAGGCATTTTTACCATTGTGTTAATACACCTTACCTATAATTAGCATTGTTTTGGAACTGAGGAGATTAAATGTAGTAGTTTTGCAAATGGAAATGTTGCCAGTTCTTGATTGATATAAAACTTTAGAAAACTTTATTTTCATCTTTGGCATGGAAAACCCAATGCCTGTTTTTTTTCCAAAAAAATGCTGAAATCTGGCCACAGCACTTCCAGTCTTCTGGTCCATTTAAAATGAGCTTTGGCCCAATCAACTCACCTGCATTTGTGCATAGAGTTGATGTATGGCTTTCTCTTCACATAATAAAGTTTCAAGTTGCATTTTTTGATGCAGCAATGGACTGTGTTAAGTGACAATGGTTTTCTAAAGTACTCCACATGGCTATATTTGTCACAATAGCATAGTGGTTTCTTAGGCAGCGTCACCTGAAGGCTTGAAAATCACATGCATTTGACAGTGGTTTATGACCTTGCCCTTTACCCACTGAGATGTCTCTGAATTCTCTGAATCTTTTCACAATATAATGTACTGTAGATGTTGCAAGACCCAAATTCTTGTGATTTTCCATTGAGAAATGCTCCTTCAGAACTTACTAACACTTCTCTCACAAATTTTTGCACAAAGGGGTGAGACAAACAATTCTGGCTCAAACATACTGAGTCTTTAATGGATGCGACTTTTATACCCAATCATGGTACCTTGCCTGCTATCACTGCTTAATGTAGAGTCTCCTAAGCCTATGTTACTTGAATATTTTGTGCACTTATATTTCAGTTATTAACTTATTTCTACTCAGCCCCAACTTTTGTTAAGTGTGTTGCAGCCATCTGTAAGGGAACGGGTAAGACCCCCTCCGGTTGAGGGGGGATTGGCGCCACCCAGCGGTCGGTGCAGTCTCCATCCCCTGAACACTGACTGACCCAACCATTTCCAGGTGCGGCTAGTTAGCCCCCTGATCACCTGGGAATATAGGCAGGGCCGGAACATGGGGAGAGCACGGAAGATACTAGTTATATGCTATGTTAATAGGCAATGACTGTAGGACAAGTATTGAACGCGCAGCACCAGGTAGGTGCTGCTTAGGAAGCACTTAGTGGTAGGATTGGTATTGAACGTGCAGCACCAGGTAGGTGGTGCACTGAAGGTGCTTAGTTAAGCGTCTCCATTCTAGGATACGGTATAGATTTTTGTACTTTTGTCAGTTAAATAAACATTGACATGAATTACCATATCACAGATTTTTGATTATGTTGCATTATATATATATTATATATTAGCAGGAACTGGAACACGCTGTTGTATACGCCGATCCAGAGCATCCCAAATATGCTCAGTGGGTGACATGTCTGGCGAGTATGCTGGCCATGCAAGAACTGGGTTGTTTTCAGCTTCCAGGAATTGTGTACAGATCCTTGCAATATGGGGCCGTGCTTTATCATGCTGCAACTTGAGGTGATGGTCGTGGATGAATGGCATCACAATGGGCCTCAGGATCTCATCACGGTATCTCTGTGCATTCAAAATGCCATCAACAAAATGCACCTGTGTTCGTTTGTCCATAACATATGCCTGCCCATACCAAAACCCCACTGCCACCCTGGGCCACTCGATCCACAACGCTGAGGTCAGCAAACTGCTCACTCACGACGCCACACACGCTGTCTGCCATCTGCCCTGAACAATAAAAACCGGGACTCATACGTGAACAGAACGCCTTTCCAACATGCCAGACGCCATCGAATGTGATGCCGGGTGGATGTACTGCCAAATTCTCTGAAACGCCTTTGGAGACGGCTTATGGTAGAGAAATGAACATTCTCTTCACAAGCAACAGCTCTGGTAGACATTCCTGCAGTGAGCATGCCAATTGTACGCTCCTTCAAAAGTTGCGACATCTGTGGTATTGTGCTGTGTGATCAAACTGCACATTTCAGAGTGGCCTTTTATTCTTTGAGTTCAGCTCATGAAAAATTTAAGCAAAAACAAAAGTATATAATTATATTTTTGTTCAGTGTATATAAAATATAAATAACTATATCACTAAAATATAAAATATCACTTTAAATGTTTGTTTTATTAAATCTACAAGCCCCATTTCCAGAAAAGTTTCAAAATGCATACATACATACATGCATACATAGATTATTATTATTTATTTATTTTTTTTCTATGTGTGTGTTTGAAAATTTAATGTTGAAGACATCTAAAACATTCCTCATCATGTGACCATAACTGCAAGTAGATACATTTGATAAGTAAAACCTAATCCCCCTCTGTCTATTCCTATTCACCCAAGTTTATGCTGGTAGAAGTCTTTTCGGGAGCAAGAGAAGGTTCACTTTTTGTCATGTAGGACCTGTCTTGACATGCCTCTGATGTCTGGGAAAGTGTTTCAGACCATCAACTCCTTGTCTTCGGTGAAATCATAAATTCAGTACATGATAAATTTGTAAATGAGACAAAATGAAAGTGTAATGCTTTTGCTAAGTGATACGGATGGTAAATAGCACTATTTCACTGTTTTTGTTTTTTTATTGAACCTTCTTTTCAAACTGCAATCTTTAAAGAGCTGATATAAAATTAAACACAATCGAAATGGGAGTGTTAAAAAAGGATGTGGTGTTAGGTAGCTTACACACAAAATGTACCACACAATATGTAATCCATGAAAATGCAAATCTGAAAGTCATTAGAAATAAATTACTATGTGATATATGACTTTTGTCAAGTATTCTATATCTAAGCTAATCTGCTCTCTAATTTTCCCAGTGAAAAATGCAACATGCTCGCAAGAGCAAGTCTTGTTTTCTCTCAAAGCTGGAAAAACCCTAAAAGCTTCCTACCTGAATCCTTTAACCAAATATTGTGAGAGACCCTCTTGATATTCTAGAGCTCCACTATTTACCAGGAGATTTCAGGGATTAGAGCATCCAGCTTTTCTTGCTGAGAGAGGGAGAAATGGCTTTCATGCAGTTCACCTGGCAAAGTTTTCAAACAAGGCTAATACACATTTTCAGGAACATCAATGTTATAAGAGGGAAAGCACTCATTTTAGGATAATGAATGGTCAAGTGGTGGGTAACTACGCAAATATCATATCAATGGATATTATTGAGGTAAACAAGATTAATAAAGAATTCTCTGAATGATGAATCAGCCTTTTAAAAAATGAATATTCAGACAAATTTGTGCAATTTGTGTAAATATTATAATATTTGCCATATGTATGACTGTATACACATACAATTTTCTCACTTCCTTTCTTACAACTTGCTTTTAAGTCTACCCTAGCAGCCTTCCCTGCTCTAGCCCTTTTTAAGTTCAGTCAAGAGTTGTTGATTTTTGGTCCGATAAATATTTCTTAAATGAGGGTACATTGATAGTGTGCAGTAAACAAAGTTATCTTCATCTACGAGATATCTATATAGTTTACAGTGCTTGTCCAGTGTCAACATGGCTGTTCCAAGGTGTAAGCTACTTCTTTTTCTATAAGGGTCTGTAAAGTATTACATTGATAGCCACAGACCACTACACACACTATTAGATTCCATTATATATGGTTGCAGATTTTAGTATATTTTCAAATGAATGAAATATGATTAATCCAGATTTTACCATTTCTGATCCCCCCGGGTTTTGCTTGTTTATTGAACCTGACATCTTTCTCTTGAAGGAGGCACAATAGTTAGCTTATTCCCAGCCGCTGACCCCTGCAGCCAGGCCAGCCATAATGGAAAGTGTGTGCTTCCAGCAGCTGCCTTGCAAGAGGTTAGACATTGTTTTAGAGTGTTTGGCTAGGTCATATTTTCTGCCCTTAGTACATTCGCTACAATGTGCTCATTTAAACAGGAAACATGTTTCTTATTTTCCTTAAAAATTCACACAAATTGTAAATAAAACACTTTAGAAACCTAAATGCCATCTCTATTATCATCACATTACTTTACACTGGAACTTTATATAGGTGACACTTTCCTTTGCTACAAAGCTAAAACATAGGAATGCAATTACTGTATGTTCCCTTTGGAGTCCTACAAAGACATGTGCATGCAAGTAAGCACACAGAATAATACATTAAACTTCATCATTGTTTGTAAACAGTAAAATCAGGAACATGTTGGCTCAGGATCAGGCGAGAAAAAGGTCCCTTAAAGTATTCAAAAAGGATTCCCGAATACTTTGATTTTATTATAAAGTTCACAGGGTTGCACTGAAGTACATGCAAGGTCATTAAATAAAATAAGTTGTGTTACAATAATTAGTGAGTCATATGGCAAAGTTCCTACACATAAGGAACTAAGTGGAAGAATGGGAGATGCGTTTCCCTTATTCTACACTGAGTGGCAGGAGATCTGTTGCAAATATTTTCCTCTTGTGGCTGGTCTTTCTCTCCAAGGCCATTTACTTTAATGCATCTCAGCTGCCTTCACTCTCATTGTAACAAAAACCAAGGGCACAAAATCCACAGGTTTAGCCCTGGTCCTGTTTTTCATAAGGCATGAATATTTGCTATGAGTTGGAAGTAGAATTTCTGCTTTATTGTGTTGAGTAACATTTCCTCATCGTAGCTTGTTTCCTGCAGTGCTGTGTGTACCAGCTGTGAGAACTTTGTTAAGTCAAAGCTTTTACAAAAAACTCTAATTCCATGGATTTGCAAAGGCAGAACATATATCATATTTTAGTCTACATGACATATCATTGCACCACATGAGGTTGTTCCATAACATGACTGCTTGGACAAAACTCCATTCAAGTTGCAGATATTGCAAACTCAATCAAGAACATATTCTGATCTCTTGTTTTAATTTGGAAAAAAAAGAGAAGGGAAAGAGAAAAAGAGAGCACCAGTGTTTGTTTTTGTTTTATTTGAGAGGTGTCCAACCCTGCATGCACCATGACCTGCGCTACCATTACTCATCTTGAAAACCTTAAATATACACACCTTTATAAACCAGGCCCTGCTTTTCAAAATATATGGGAATTATGCACCTCCCCCCTTTTGCTACATCTCTCAGTCGGTCACATTTGACATTACTGAAAAGGAATTTGTTGTCCAGGGATTCTGCTCACAGTTCTCTCGCTCCTCCAGTGGCAAGGCCACGTATGGCCGCTCTGCTTATTCCAGCAGATGAATCCCCTGTATGAATCAGAGCTAAGTCTTAGGCCAGGCGTGAATGTGTGTGTTGGACTGGACTGCACATTTCTGGAGACCACACAGGTTTCCTGCCTGACGGCCAACTCTCTCTGCTGCCCTCCATCTTCGTCTCTACATGTCTCCATGGAGATGAGGTCACAAGTTCAACATCAGCGGGGGATATGGACCAGACAGAAGCCAGCAAACCTACAAAATCCCCTCCATCTCAGTAAGGGACAAAAGCCTGCTCTTGTTATCTTTCAGAATGTTCATTTGTATTAGAAAGTAGTTACACTTTGGTTTATAATGAATATGCCTGTTTGTCAAAAGTCTTTAAATTGATACTATTATTAATATTTTAATTCAATTAGACACGAAAAGATGAGGTCACTGTTTGGCCTAAGGTAATGTAATTTTAAATTTTGGATATATTGATAAAATCATCATGAGATTTGGCCAGAATGGAAGGGACAGTTGCCATTTTTAAATTATGTAAATAAAAATGGAATTAAGTTTTGCACTATGGTGTTTTCCACACAAACACACACATTTGTGCATGCAACCCACACACACAAATATATGTCTATGCACACACACACACACCAATTACCCATAACATTAAAACCACCTGTCTAATATTGTGAAGGTCCCCTTTATGCTGCCATGAAAGCTGTTTTTATTATAACCAGCACTCACTTTTTGTGCAGCTATAGATCCTTTGTAGGATCCAACCTGTCAGGCTAATCTTTAGGCCCCATGTTTATCAGTAAACCTTGGGCATCCATGACCCCATCAATGGTTCACCCACTGTCCTTCCTTGGACCACTTTTTGTAGGTACCAACTACGTAATACCAGGAAAACCCCACAAGACCTGATGTTTTGTTGATTCTTATATACCGATTACAGTAAGACCCTTGTCAAAGTGACTCAGATTCTTAAGTTTACCCATTTTACCTGCTTTCAGCACATAAAGTTCAAGAGCAAACTATTCACTTGCTGCTTAATATATAACACTGCTGTCCACCCCATACAGTTCCCACTGTATAAAATAAGATAATCACCCATCGTTTCAAAGTGGTTTTAATGTTGTGGCTGATCTGTGCATGCTGTATATATAATAAGAGTGTAAAAGTTTTCATGATTCAATCCTACATGAGTTATTTCAGACAAAAATCTAATAATTTTTTATACCTTAATATTTGCAACAATGCAGTTTAGTTCTATACAGAAGTCTGCAGTCAGTATGAAATTTCCATAAAGTCACACATGCACATAAATTATAATCTGAACATTTTATTATTAAAAGTCAAAAAAGTCAATTTATTCATAAGTAAAAGCAACTTCTCAATACAAAACATTGCACAAACGAAAATGAAAGAAAATTAATTGTGGAATGAACACATTGATTTTAAATGTCATACTGATGCATTGGAGATGTATAATAGTATTATAATACAGCTGCTTATGGAAGGGATTTTTCCTTACATTCGTAACATGTGCATTCAACCTGTTGATTTGGCTCTGTTATGGAGGCTCTGCAGGAGAGGAGTCTCAGTGTGCATGAAATGACCCTTAACATCTCACTCCCCAGGCATCCGCTACACACCTTCCTTCCTCATCATATTCTCACATAAATATACAAACAAGCAGATTATTTCATTACCTATGGAGGCACCTTTGGGGCTAAGGCACGAGGAGGGATGTAAAGAGTGAAACAGAAAAACACGGTGAACACTGAAGAGAGAGAGAGAGAGGACATGGGTGATCTCATGCGAAACGCTGAAGTCTTGCTGTTATAAATGAGTTTATCATACCACCATGGTCGGCCATAAATGACCTCAGCAGACGTGCTGCTGTAGTAAACTGAACCAATAAGAATGTGCAGGAAGGAAAACAGTGCCTGCAGTGAGCGGCACTACTACAACACTGGGAGATTCCTGTCGGGGGGCATAAATCCTGCTGGCTTAAGCCTCTGCTATCCTGATGTGTGATGAGAGGTGGTGTGTCAGTGAGTGTAGGTTACTGTATTAGAGTGTGTAAGTTGGGGTGTCCCTTCATGGCCGGTACATCTATACCCTTGGAGGACGGCTCCCTCTGCTGTGGAAAGGGACTTCCATATGTACTTGGGCTTTCAGTGGCTTTCTAACCCAGAACAGATGTCCACAGTAAACTGCGCTGACCCATGGAAGCCCTTCCAGCATGTAAGCAGGGGCCAGGCTCTGGACGCTGAGCTGCAGCGGGACAGGCCGCTCAGCACCTGATCAAACTGCGAGGTTTACAATAAGGAGGTGTAAAACTTTCTCCCTGTGTACTCCTGAGCCAGAGGCCTTTCAGAAACATCAATATATTAAAATCTAATTGGCTAGAGCAACAGACTGCAGGCTCCCGCGGGAGAGTTCTGCGGGCTGTTACAACCTGCCTCCCGTTACAAGGTCTGCTGCCATGGAATGACCTATCAACTCACTGCTCTAATCTGCCTGCAAACATCTGAAGCAAGACATGTGCATACTCCACTTTATCATGCAATCTTTTCACTCTCGTTTTCCACTGGCACTACTGATGGACACGAAGAGTGAAATATTCAGCACCTCCACCAAGCAGGTGGAGTGTTGCATTACATCTCTTTATTGACTCTGGCAATACCGTTGTGCATTCATAACTGTGAGACTTATAAAGATGCATGTAAAAAATGCACCTGGGAATGATGCCACAGAAGACATAAATTATCTCTAATTGTATAGTTGTGTGCAAGCAAACCCTGTTAGGAGTATGAAGAACCTTTTAAAGGTTCTTAAGGCCTACACAACCCAACAGGAAAAAGTATGTCATACAGTTGCATTAACTGAGAAGTCAACCATGGAGGTCAAGTCTCTCATGGGCTTCCTTCTGATGAACAAGAAAAATTCTGATAGTCATCATGAATGGCACATTTGTAAAAGACACAAACAAATGGAGTCAACGGAAGACTAGACAGTCCTTTTAGTTTTAATGGTGGTCTCCTTAGATCAGCCAATGAAGCGGAGTAAAGACTTGTTCACATGCTATTTAACAATATCCAGGTCAGATAGGTATGCTAATCTACTCAGTATGGAAAAAGTTTATTTTATGGAGAAAGCTAAAACAATCCAAACCAATATTTACAAAGGAACTGCAGCCAAACATTCAGCCACTTTCCCAGAACTATAGCAGGCAAATCAATTTGAACTATGATAAAAACACATCTGCCATTAGTGTCCTTGCTTTGAATGCCACTGAGTTTTAATTTTTGCCACTTTTAATTAACCATCTTCTTGCATATTATATATACTACATATATGTATTTATTTTTGTTAACATCTCACAGTCTCAAAATAAAAGAGTGTCTAGTTAAGTACAACACATTTTGTGTTTACTATAAAATTTCTAAATAGGCCTTGGCTTGAACATACAGGTTTTGGTTCTGTGGTTCTTATAATAATAAAGAGGTACTCTTACAAGCACATCTTGTCTACCAAAATGGTCCACCATACAAGAGGTTTTTTAAGGAACCAACAAGTATGGCATCTCCATAAGGAATCCTTTCTGGCACCTTTATTATTAAGAGTTAAAAGGTATTATATTTGTGCAAGCTATGTCAGATATATGCTCTGGTCTTGAACTGATATAGGAAACAGTGTTAACAAACAAACTGTGTTGTAAATTAGCATGTCCTTGTCAAGAGTGAATCCACCAGAGTGTATCAGGATAAGTACTACAATAGCCAGGAGGTCACATGCCTTTCCCCATTCCCTTATTGGACTCTCCATGAATTCCCCATGCCCTCCTACAGTATACACTTGCAAATGGACACCTTGGTGGTCCCATCGTTGGTCACTATTAAACTTGCATTATTTTTCTTCCCCTTGACCCCTGGCGTTGGCCCTGCCATGCCACTGCCTTGTGCTAGAACAGAGCAGCTGGGTGTAGTTAGGGAGCAGGAAGCAGCTGTCAGGACGGTTTTCTGCGTGCATGGCTCTCTCAGGCCAGGCCTGGGACCCCGTGTCTGTTTGTTTTCAGAGCGGGTGAGATTCCGGCTCGGACAGTCCGCTGCCAATGGACTGCAGGAATACCCAAGTGCCTTTCACAAATGGTGCTGTGCGAGGAAGGAAGGACAGTAAAGGCCACATATACTGCACACCTTTAGACACTGATGTGTGATTTTGACTGCATTCATAAGTGTATTAGATGTTTAATGATTATTTCTGGATCAAAACATTACACCAACTCATCCCAAGAATAGGAGATTGTACTTCAGCACTCTAGAGAACAAAGTTCCATTGCTCTACAGACCAATGCCAGGGGGCTTTTAATTTTAGTGAACAGCAGGAACATTAACTGGTTAGTTAGATCAGGTGTGGTGGGAGCAGGGAAAACATTACAATATGCATAACGGGGTACTCTAGGGCTGGTTTTGGGAAGCACTGCTCTAGCTGATGTTTGGCACTGGGCATTGTGACCTTAAATTCATGTGCAGCTACTCCACAGCTTCCCTTTCTATTAGCAATGTTTTTAAATAGAGAATGCACAATGTTCACAATTAAACATCTGTGTCAGCAATGGGTGCACCTTAAAGTGGCTGAAGTGTCTATTAGAATGGGTGTCTGCAAATTTTTGGATGTACAGTGCTCATTGCTGTGATTAAATGCAAAAAAATGTACTTCATAAACATTTCCCTCTGTTTTTCTTCAAGAAATCTTCCACAACAGTATTTTAAAAATCATAAGAAAAGTGAATAAAAAAATTACCAATGACCCCCCACCCATGTAAAGGAGGAACAGATTTTACTTGCCATGATTATATTTGCCATGATCTTACAGTCCTTTTTAGACTGTAGACAGGGATCTACCTTCTAAGCCGAGCTCAATAAAGTGTGTAAGACTGTGTAAGATAGAAACATGTGAGTAGGTGTGAGCACCTACTCTCAGAGCATTGTAACCTAGAACATTTAAGAGTTCCTTTGAGGAGGAAGTGCCCATTAAAGGTAGGCTGTAATGAAGAGAGACTACATCTAGTTAAGACTACATTTACCATAATGATATTCATTTGGTTTTCATTTAGACCTTTCAATTTCTCACAAGCATACCTCAAGCCTCGGCTCAAGTGGATCATTTGACTCTTTACTTGCCATGGAGAATGTCTAATGAGAGAAGAAAATCAAACCGTGCAGAAACCGGACACTCTACTGTACACTGTAAAGCCTGTCCGACTCCCCAGCCCCCCAAAAACTTTGTTACCTGATCAAAAGATGGCCAAGGCTCTTTAAAATTCCTCACCTACAGTTAAATTTAATGCAGCACTCATTAGGAGAAATAAAACAGATTAATGCAAGTGCAATTAAATGTGAAGCATTGGTTAAGTGGACAGGGAGACATGTACATGTCTACCTAGTTTATGCTCCTACGCTCCAAACTTAGATACAAAATTATTCTTTTTTGAACTCGGTTTTCTGCCAATTACGGTTTTCACTTGCCTTTTTGTATACACTTTCTACCAAAAAATGTTGAAGACCACTTGACTCTGTATTTGTGTTAATTTTTCAGTGAAGTCCATGACATTACTATATTACCAGAGGGCCAAAGGATTTGTTTGGAGGAAAGGAAGTAACACAGTCTCATTATGGGGCTAATTTTAGTCTCAGGAAAAGATGTTTAGGGAGTCTTGGCTCAGGCCTGAAAAGCTGAAGTGCCCATTCTTAATTCCCAGTTGTGAAACAGGAGTCATTTTGGTTCTTGACTGAAAAGAAACAATTTATAGCGTATACAGAGCAACTTCAAAAGTGCCTTATCGCTACAGGCATCAAACATGAGTGATTCCACATGAAATAGCAACTTACTATTTACCATAATTAGGGAAATAATTATTCCATTTGTATTGTACAAATAAATCAAAGTGGCCTTGGCTGAAAGGCAATTGCAAAATTCAGCATTTTCCTTGCCTTGTAAATGCACACACTATTTGCTGGAGCATTAATTTAACTTGGGAAATTTCGAGCAACTCAAGGTGCTTTAAACTTATCTAACCTTAAGGAAGTCTGCACATATGCATGCGCGCACGCACACCGACACACGCACACACACACACACACACACACACACACACACACACACACACACACACACACACACACACACACACAC
>JBBPDA010000001.1:37793647-37803968 GCA_037974385.1 Arnoldichthys spilopterus
TTTATCAGTACATTACAGAAAATAATGAACTTTATCACAATATGCTAATTTTTTGAGAAGGACCTGTATATATAAATGAAATGAAGCTGATCAGAAAAAACATGAGATATTCTGTGTTCATATTGTCTGCAATGAAATACAAGTCAAAGTAAATTTAGAAATCACTACTTTCTTTTTCTATTTGTGTTTTCCACACCGTCCCAATTTTTCTGATTTGGGGTTGTATATTTTTGGTAAGTACTAGTAGTAGCAGGGGTATTAGCAGCAGTAGCAGCAATAGTATGGTGACAAAACTTGACTGTGTTCAAATTAATTTCGAACTGGAAACTCAACATTATGGTGTAATCCTGAACTCAAACCTTTGGAAAAGCCACTGTTAAAGTATATATTTGTGGGTGGAGCATGGAAAGATCAGTAATCATGGCCAGTATGATTTTTACAAAGATAGTGAGAGAATGTTTGCCTACCATAGAAGTCTCTAAGGTCACACCATAACGGAGTTGAAAGGTGCCACTGCAGTGCCACCCACTTTTTTCAATAAAAGGGCAGTCATGCGCAAAGGTGATAAAGAGTTCATGATGTCACCTCTGCATCTATGTGAGTGAAACACAAAAGTGAACTCCCACCATGCAGGATGGGAATATGTATATATATTCACAAAACATCACAGGACTGAATAAACATACATTGTTATTAAGAGCTTGCTTTTGAAAAGTAGGGAAAAGTGTCCAAAATATTTTATTTAATGCAGATGGGACCAGAACCCCAAATGGCACTACCTGGTGTAAGTAAATGTAACATTAAGTCCTATGTCCAGACAAAAGAACTTCACTTAAACAAACAAACAAATATATATATACAAAATGGAAATTGCAGAAAAAAACAACGTTTAAGCAAGGAATATGGCCATTACCAGATTCAATGGAAAATTAACAATAACAAGAAACATTCTCACACTGTGCATTTTACTGCAGTAAGTGAAGCATGGTGGGTAACATTAATCTAAACTATCATTCATATTCAAGTAATGCCCTTCTATTTTTATGTACTAGCTAACAAATGTGGCATGATGGATGTCCCACTCTTCAGCCTTTTTTCTGTCTGACTGGAATTTTCAGCTGGCAGTAGCCTAATCCATAAATAGGTGTTGGTTGCTGTTTGGCTGCTCCCAAATGGGTAAAATGTGGGTGGTTTTTTGGAACTTATCCTCATTTCATGCACACACAGAAGCCCTGAACAAAACCTCATGTGGCTACATTTTGGTTTTTTTCTGTTCAAAAGTGCAGGTCTCCTTTCTTTTGCAAATCCTTTCTTGATATTATTTAAAATTGTTTTTATGACAAACATATGTAGGCTCTTTTGGTTCATAAGTGCAATATGCTTTGAATGCTGTTAAAAAATAAGCTTCTCACTGTCCACAAGCAGAGCATAAGTCATTAATTTTCCTGGTTGACTTCACTTTTGTTCCTCAGTGATACACATTAACTATGATTTTTTCAAATATGTCCTTCATGTAAACAACTATTAGTGGTCATTAAATGTGAAATGTTGCAGAGTAACAATGAATACATATAGATGTACAATTTTATAAAATATTTGATTAACAAGTAAAAGTAAAATGACTACATTGATCAGTAATTGTACAGTCAGATTAATTGGTCAAATTTCACCTAAACCTGATGAATAGTAATCTTAGAAGTATTGCACTGTGCTCTTTCAGGGCCATTTTATAATACAGTTTATGAAGCAATACATTCTTAATGCCTTGTCTCTCTTTAATTTTAACATGCAATAATTTCATGGCAACCACCTTTTTGGTATGCAAAATAATGAAGCAATGCAACTACATAAAAAGGTATTTATACAATGTCAATTGTTTTAAGAACCCAGACAGAAAACCCTTCCTGACCCAGAACTTAATATAATTAGATAGACTCATACTTGTGTCCCAAGTACCCCACGCCCTTAAAAAATCCAAAATCCAATCACACTGTCATTAAATGTGCTCTATGAAAGAGTAGTGCATCAGAAGTAAGATGATAACCCTGTGTATCATTGCATTGCAAATGTGAAATCTTTCAGCACAAACTTACTAAAAGTATAGTCTTTCTCTGTTCTCAAAACATAAAGGTCTGCTGCTGAGAAATACCCATGGCGCCACACGGCAATTTTCACTACCTGTCTATTAGTGTTCTGGTCTCTAAGGAAATGGGAGCTGAAGGTGGAGTCTCACTTTTAGATGTAGTTTTGATAACACTGAGCTATGAAAACATTTCCAATTCCACTTGGCACCACAGCACTTAAATACAAGGGAACTATGACTGGCCCTGTAGGGGTGATCATGCAGATACTTGCCGTTCCTACTAAAAAAATTAGAGTCTGATTATGTCCATGGCAGGATTTGATAGGAAACCTGTCCAGTTCCTGCTAAGGTCTTTGATCCTTTGTGAGGGCAGTTTTGCTACATCTGTGATGGTTCAATGCCTGAATTCTGTGAGCTTTGATTCATGTTTGTTTCAAAAATAATTTCTTCATTTTGTTGCTTTTAGATTACTCAGGGATGATAAACAATTGGCTGTTGCTGTGGTGGCCTTGGAACATTTTGTACTTTCATCGATGTTTCACATAGATGCTCTGTAATATCTAAACATTAATCGCTTTGATGATGAGGTGGTTTAACTCTCCAGATCAGATGTGTTCTCTATAAGCAATGCAGGTGCCAATATGTATAAGGTCTATTATATCTTTAAAAAGGGAAGACAACATTTTCATTGCATACATTTTAAAGAGCTCATATAATTGGAAATTTTGTTTTCTGTCTTTTCTTTAAAATAAAAGAGTTTTATGTAGTATGCAAATGGTACAAAATGCACCATTCAGTAAGCAGTCCATACAGTCCATATACAGAAACTAAGCTAAAAAACGCCTTCTGTGATTTTATGATATTTGTGATGTCACAAAAACCAACACGTTTACATTTATCATTCCATTTAACCTAAAGTACTCTAACTCTAAATGAGGCACAATGCTGTGGGATGGAGAGAGGCTGAAAAAAGATGTAAAAATTAATTATGACTGTTTTATGTATATACATCAATACAATTCTTATATATGGTGTTCTGTGAAAAAAATTAAAGACAGGGCATGGGCACCTTAACTTCACTATGAACATTAAACATCTCTTATAGTGATTATAGTGTCACCTCTCTGTATTGCTAGTCTAACATCAGCACTGTGCTCTCTAAGGGAAAAGGTCTAACCTTTGGGCAGGGACACAGCAGGCATATAGGGCTATCAAGCAGCTACCCGTAGTGTGGGATCTATGATAGTGTGCCCTCTTTTCACCTCCCCCTCTACAGAGAGGTGTGAGAACCTGCTACCAGCATTCACCTCCCATTTGTAAGTTGAGTTGTGCAGAGAGATAGTGGCCTGGAGAAGCTAAGGGCTGATATAAATTACCTGCTGATGACGATGATAAACCATGTCATAACAGCTCCCTGCTGGCATAGGCCGAAGAGAGATAGACTCACGTCTCTCCCTGGGATGCTTTGTCACTTTTGATTAGATCACCATCTGGATGTGGTCGACTTGTGGCAGAGGATTTATTTACGTATATTGAATATCCGTGAGCTCACACATCATCTCTACTGCTGAAGAGCTGGTCGGGACTGCAAAACTGCCCACAGGGAGAGAAGTCCTACATTAGAAGAGGGAGATGAGCCAGACCATACATTTCTGTTTGATTTGGTAGAAATCCTAAGCACCTTTCAACAATGGCACCAAATGGAGACTTCATAAGAAATACATTACTCATGAGGACAAAATGTTGCCACTCAACAAGTTTTGGTGGGAAGAAAAATGTAATTTCCAGTGTGCTGTCTGATATTTGCTTTCACTGTTGATGGGTGAACAATAAAATCTAATTTTATTCATTGCAAAAGGATTAAACGTCTAAATAAGTTATGCATGCATGGTATTAGACAGGACACAGAACAGTAGCCCTTAACCATTTGACTCAGGGACATTCCCACCAAAATGGCAAAAATGCTAACCAAGATATATGTGGTTTAGGGGGTTTTCTTAAGTACATTCTTAACTACAGGAGTTATCTTATGAGAATTTAAAGTTATTTTAGTAAACAGTGCAGTTTAGGGCTCCCTAAAATGAAGTGTTTATATACACATGAAAGAGTACTTGTGCTATGTCAAATGTTTCCCAAATCTAAACAGAGAGTTTTTCCTTTACATGGCCAGACAGTTAAGCACGTAATGACTGCGATAAGGCTGCTTTATCAGCCAACAGAAAGTCTTTGAGGATAAGCCCTGCGTGGATGTTAATTAAGACGATACAGTCAGGCAGAGCTTGTAGAAAGCAACTGCATGTTTAATTGCTTAAATCAACATGATAAAATCCTCTACAAATGGCTGTGCCAGTCTGACGAAGCATGCTGCAATAGCAAAAAAGGCATCTCCGGTTTACTTATTGTCCAGGAAAAACCTTCATTGGGAAGATCCAGTCAAGCACACACACCAAGACAAAAACTAGATATCATTGATATACTGCAGAACCTGTTTCACAGAAGTGCCATTAACATACAGTGTATCTATATAAAATGGAAATAAGTAATTCCCATTCTTCTAGCCATCAGAAAACCTACTCATCAGTCTTGTCAGCCTGCTACTATCTCATAATCGTTACCATTACAGATGAAAGCCTAGGCCAAGTCTCAGAGCAGACTCAATTGCCACAATTAAATAAGTGTGGTTGAATGATAATATCTCCCCCTCCTCAACAAAAGGGACTGCAGCATTAAATAATCCTACAATTAGAGACAATCAGAGCTAATGTTTGATGTTGTTGTTGCACAAAATCTCACGAATACATCTCGGGCAGAAATGGTGTTTTGGACCAACCTGGTAGGCGCCAGACCGCCGAGACTCCGGCCAGGGGGGTCAAATCCACATGCCACCAAAGAATTCCTGGCAGATTAAACACACAACCATTGTTTTCCCACCCAAATTCTGTAAATGTAACACACCCTGTCAGCTACCCACACCAATATTACTCTTAGCATTAGAAAAATATACCAATTTTCTGGGCCAAAAAGTATAGTTTTTTCCCCCAATTATTTTCAAGTATAACTGCAAATAAATGGTGTAATTATCTATACTTTTAAATACAAAGAATAAGTGGCCCTGTAAAGTCAGGAGATTAAAGATATCACACAACTGTGAAAGGACGATCTTCCTATATTAAAACTGTACCGCTTCATTCATTATCACTGTACAATAAATATTACAAACTTACTATATGTGCTAAGGAACACTGAACTGAATCCACTACAACTGTTCTGCTCCCACATATATTTATCAAGTTAGATGGTAGAAATCACAAAGAAATAAATAAAGCACACATACCCAATGAGCTCCTAAAACATCTCCTTTACATTAACAGTTTCAGGGACATGATGTTACAACAGAGATTAAACATATGTTTTTCATTATTATTTAAATAACTCAGTGTTATTGATAAAGGAGACAACATGAAGCCATAATGCTTTATAATGTTTCTCTCATAATAGCTGCCTTATAGAGGACTTTTGGAGGCTC
Source organism: Arnoldichthys spilopterus (assembly GCA_037974385.1). NCBI lineage: Eukaryota > Metazoa > Chordata > Actinopteri > Characiformes > Lepidarchidae > Arnoldichthys > Arnoldichthys spilopterus. The sequence goes on from JBBPDA010000001.1 coordinate 37,799,257, forward strand.
TGATGCTACAGATTTGCAATGTCAGAGAGATGAATGATGACTGTACAGTCTGCGGAGCTGGATATTCTGTCTGATTAGACAAAGTGGTTTACAAACTTTATTTTTCCAAAGGTTGAGTAGCTTTAATCATAGGGTCTAACTCTTTAAGATTTTCCCTTGCTACTGTATAGAGAACCTCAAAAGTATTCTTTCTGTGTTCACATGAACTGGCAAGTTACTTGCATGGTTTACTTTAGTGCCAGCATGTGGTTCACAGTGGTTTAATAATGCAGTCCATTTAATTGTGTAATTGAGTAATTTAAAGCCTCGGTTTGCTTTTACCAAAGCCATATCAAAAGCTTTAAAAATTCAGAGGACATTTTTAGACCCCATTTTAGAACTGAAGATTATAAAAAAAAATCAGCAGATAAAATACGAAAGATATGTGCATAATTTGAGCTGAAGTATGAATGCATTGTAATTTTGTATAAAAGAATGACATTTACATTTGCACTATAGCATATTTACATATATCCACATGGAACCTTTAAGGTTACCAAGAAAAAACAGGCTGGGATAAGTTTAAAATATCAGAACTATCTCACTGGGTAAATCCAAAGAAACTCTGTTTTTTCCCAATGGGACTGATTTAGCTCTTCAAAGTCTATTTACCGCATAATCTATGACAGATTATGAACTATGACAGAAGTGTGAAGGAAGTACATGCAATTGCCTGCAAGGCTCTCATGGCCTGCTTAACGACAAACAGACCATGCCGGAGCTCTCACAACAGGTATTTGTGAAGCCAACAGGCGAGCGCGAGCAGCCTGTCTAGGTTAAGTTACCTGAAATGAGAACGTGCTGTTTTGAAGCCTTTCATGTCCTCAGTTCAAATACCCTGCCCTGCTCTGCTGCCTGATAGCCGTGAAAACCTGTTTGGCTGATGATGTCACAAGAGTGTAATCAGATTGTTCTTTTAACGCCTTGCTATAGGGCACTTCTACATCCTGTAGGACACACAGTTCAACAACCAGTCAGATACATGCATGCATATACACATATGTACACACACATGTACATAAGACATAACAGCTTGCCATTTTGACTCAGTGCTTGACCAGTAAAGAGTTTTTAGGAAAAAACTGAAGTCACTCATACTGAAATTCTGCAACTGAAAATTGAGATATAGTAGGAGATGAGTAAGACATATTTGGAAAGTGTGGAGCAGGACCAGGCCTGTGCTCTGCAGAGGAGATGCATAGGGGTAGTCTAGCAGTGAACCGTGAAGAAGCAATAATGTTTAAAACTATCAGTCACCCCCATGACAACATAGCATTGCCATCATCTTGATGATGACACATTTCTTTAGCTTTTCTGCAAGTCAACCAGACCCAGTGGGTACATAACATCACACAAATATCAGTAATTTTCCCCGGGAAGCAGAGAAGCAGAGACTCAACAAAATCAGCACATTATTGTCAAAATAAGCCATTGATCACAAAAAGTAGATGTACTGACTGGACCAAAGATCTAAAAAGGTGTGCAGTCCAAATTAATTTCACCTTGCTATAAGTGAAGGTGTCAGAGTTGGTTAATTAATAATTAAACTTTAATTTAAAAAAAATGCAGTAGTCTTACTCCACTCCTATAAAGCCAACTCTACCAACCACCTAACCACAACGTACAGACTGAATAGCATGGCATCAACCTGCAATGGTAAAATGCTCTTTAATGGCAACATGTGAGTAATTATATTGTATTGTAATTAAATTACAATTACAAAATCATATATAAAAATTATTTAATAGTTTTTGACTCTTACAGAATCTAAAGTGTTTAAAAATTGTTTCCTATTCTAATTTATTTATTTGTTATTGTGGTACCAAATGTCAGACTAAATAGAGTCAGAGTTCTTGGACATGCGACACACTGCTGCAGATTTTATATATATATATATATATATGGTTCTTCCTTCTGCTAAACCTTAAGGTCATCCATGAATTTTCTGTGTTTTAGAACTAGAAATCACATTAAACATATGGAGGGGAAAGGCTGACTGAATGTTTGTAGTTTGGACTGCACATTAAGCTTTTGTGGCAAAACAGTAACATAATCTTTCATCCATAATAAGGGCATATTTCATGGTAAATGCATGACCACTTAAACAGTTCACCTCCCTTTATTCAAATCACATTTCCTCGGCTGGGACAATGGATACTCGCTCTCAGAAATGAAGGTCAAAAGGTTAACTTGATATAGTGCATTAAAGAAAATACTAAAGGGCCTTCAGAAAATACTGGAGCTTTCTGAAAGTTTATCCTTTTTTGAGGTTTTGTCAAAGTTGCAACTCTTCTGAGTTTCAACAGCCAATAGAATTGGAGCATATGGAACCCTTCTGGAACTCCCTCTTACTCCCTACCCGCACAACAGTCCCCTCCACACTAACAAGGCGCTGCATTGGCTAAATTTAGAAGATTGCTTCTATATCTTTCAGTTGCGATTTAGAGGGCCCAAACTGCCCTGACTGTATCAGCACTTGATCTGGTATTCATTTTGATCATTTTGAACATGATCTGTGCAGCAGGCCTGGTTTTCATTTTCGCAGTGTGCACGCCGGTCAGAGTTGGCTTGTTTTATTGGAAACCTTGTTCCTATATTCTTGCCTGGCACCTTTTGACCCTGTCTGCCTCTGGGGACTCATGGGTAAGGAAAAAGGCAAAGAAAGCTGCTTCCTAGTTCTGTACCAGAGCAAATGCAAATAGAGTTGTTGACTCAGATAGCCCCATCATAGTCTTTAGATAACATCTGAAAGTAGCACATGCTTAGGCAAGGGTTGGTAAAAATGTCAGCACCTCTACTTTAACTTCACTTTAGCTGATTAGGGTACTTCATTTGGGGGAGGAACCTAGTATAGTTCCCAAATTGTATTTAACAACTTGAACAAAAAAAATGATGACATGACTTGATTCATTAACAGTGATTGTAATGATTTGGTCAAAACTGCCATTGTGTTACTATTGTCCACTTTGCAGTTACTGTGAATGAACTATGCACTATTCTATAATCACAAATACATATAATGCTGTATTAATACTAAAACAAAATATTATAAGAGATGAAGGATAAGCATGCATATGTTACTGTTACAGTACTCTACAGTTTTTCCAGGTCATTCTGAAACATTTGTGTTGGTTCATCATGTAATTTTTACACAGTATAAAAAGTCAATTGGTGCTTATGTAAAAAAAGTTAAAAAATAAAAAACAAATAAAACAGTGGAGATACAATTTTTGTTTTGACTGGGATTATATGTTTAGATATAAGAAAGAGGTTACCTTACTATGATTTAAATCAGACTCAAATTGACACATAAGCATTGCCATGGGGGGCAACAGTGAGCAGTAGAAAGCCTGAGGGGCAGCAGGAGCTGTTCCTCTCTATGTCCTGCTGCTTCACTCATTTATTTGATGAACTACAAAGAAGAATTGAATAAAGGGAAAGGGCTCAAATTTTAATACTTTCTATAAAGGATGAGGAACAGAAAAATGTCCTGTTGTTATTGTAGCCTGTGTGGCTACTCAGCAGTAGTGCTTTACTTGTAAAGTGAAGAGTAGATAAATTAGAAATGACACTGTGTACCTTGGAAGAAGCCCACAACCCCAGTGTCTCTCTTCCTATATCCTTTAAAAGTCAAGGATATTTATGATGATGTGGATTCTAAGTTAGATTCCTGCTCTCATTTTTGTCTTTATAGAGCAGATTAAAGCATGCTGATGTTGGCCTAGATGATTTATGATTTAATGTTCTGCTTTAGATTACAATGCAGGATCATTTTGATTAGAATGAACTGCCTTCACTGAATATCAAGAAAACTCAAAAATCGAAGTATGGAACACTCGTTACAATCCCAAAAAAGATGCTGAGTGGCTTATCTGTTATAAAGCATAGCAAAGAAGAGTTCTACAATTGTCATGCAGGTTCAAGTATCAAGTAGATGTGTTCTTGGCCATTTAGTGCTAGAAATCTATTGTCCATACCAGTATTAGTGTCACCTAACAATTTTTTAGTTTTAGCAGTATTGGCAGATTAAAAAAAGCCTAACAGCAGAATGCCCCATCTGCTGAAACAGTTAAAAATACATGAAATATGTAAATGGTTAATGTTTACAGTGAATGTTTACACACAATATCATGAAAACAATTTGTAAGATGCCCGTTTAGCATAGTGTACTAGTACTGAAGAAAAAACATGAGTTTCTTTATTTAAATATTTCAGACATAAATATCATCTGATACTTTTATGCTGTGATATGTTTAGGAAACACTGTGAAGCTGAATTTTAAATTAGTACCTTCCAGCAATCGTGCAATGTCATCACCCAGAAAACAACACTTTTCTGCATTGTGTTTCTGGGTAGTCTCAAAGGATAAGTAAAGAGAACGTTTAAATCAAAAACATCTTGCAAATAACTTCCCATTTCAGAATAAAAGTGGGCTAAGATAAAAACATTGCACCCCTGGGGGCTTGGTTGTATGTCAAAAATATTCAGCTATTTAGAAAACCCTACAGAATGTGTTTATTCAATCAAAGGCCTCAAAGACTAGAACATAACTAAAATAAATGACAATAACAAATGTCAATGACAAACCAAAACTATATATATATATATATATATATATATATATATATATATATATATATATAACTAGATATTATATATCTGAAATGGAGACA
>JBBPDA010000001.1:37808961-37824657 GCA_037974385.1 Arnoldichthys spilopterus
CTTTGTCATTGGACAAACTTACAAAATCAGCGAGGGGTCAAATAATTATTTCCTCCACTGTATGTATGTATGTATGTATATATATATATATAAAATCAGATCATCCATAACGCTATAATCAGCTGCCTGCAATTGTTTAGGTTTCCCTTGTACTGCCAAATAGGCTTGCTTAAGGTGTTGTGGTAATTGGCAAGATAATGGGGTCTCCAATGACTGGACTAGTTTGTCCAGCACATCACAAAGATGCTCAGTTAAATTGGGATCTGGGGAATTTGGAGGCAAAGTCAACTTTTTGAACTCTTTGTCATGTTCCACAAACCATTTCTGAACAGATTTCTTACACTGTAGAAGGGCACATCATCCTGCTGGAAAAAGCCAGTGGCATTAGGGAATACTGCTTCCAAGATGGACTTGGTCCTTAACAATGTTTTGGTAGGTGGTATATGTCAAAGTAACGTCCACATAAATGCCAAGGCCCAAGGTCTCCATATTTCCAGCAGAACAAGGCCCAGAATATCACACTGCCTCTGTCAGTTTGCCTTCTTCCTGTAGTGCATCTCGGTGTCATCTCTTCATTAGGTAAGTGATGAACACACACACCTAGTCTTCCACATAATGTGGAAGAAAATGTGATTCATGAAACTAGACCTTGAAGAACACCCAGTTCTGATGTTCACATGACCATTTTAGGTGGTTTCAGCAGTGGACAGGGATCTGCATGGGCACTTTGGCAAGCTGCACCACACTGTGTGAACTTTTTCAACAAATTATGCCACGGCATTTGTTCTTTAGGATTTACTTTTTACTTTTCACACACATTAATGTGCCTTTGGCACCCATGACCTTGTTGCTACTTGACCAGTTGACCAGTTTGTTAGATACTACTACTTAGACTCTCCAATTTTTCCTGCTTCCAACACATCAAGTTCAAGAACTGACTGTTCAGTGGAACAGCTATATTTTTTTCAGACTAAAATCTAATTTTCTTTCTATTATTATAGTATTACTATAATACTATATTTTCTTGGTTGAAGTTTAGAGATCTGGGTATTGGACAAGGGATAATTAGTCATCTGAAGCGAACATACATGTCAAAGTATGGCAAAGAAATCATAATGTACAGATAGTAAAACATTTCTAAGATGTCTTAACTGTTAATTTAATGTCCAAAAATATATGCAGTTTTAATATACAAATGTGTTTGTAGTCAAAGATCTGTGTTAATTATTTCTGCATATCTGAACAAGAAAACATTTTACCCACTTTGATACAGTGCCAACAGATAGAAGTAATATGCTTGAACAAAATCACAAAGAAAAGCAGCTTTTTCAATGCTTTATTTAAAAATATTAAGAGATAAAATATTATTCTGTAGTAAAAGTAACTACACTCTGGGCTCAGAAGCTAGCATTAGCAGAAACATACTCTTGTAGGCATTTTGCATTATTGCCCATTCCTTGGTGGATTTGCTAGTAAGTTTAGGATTTTTAACCTGCTGAAAGGTCCATCTTCTTTTGGACAGCAGTCTTCAAGCACTCTTTGATACGACACAAAATCAATTTCCACTACTATGCTTCAGAGTCGATATTGAGTTCTTCTCTTCTTTTGTTTATGCAACACATGCATATGCACATGAATACTGACATTTTGGCCAAAATATTCCACGTACATTTTACAAAAGGCCTGTTCTTTTTCTATATGTTCTTTTTAAAACTGTGGTCTTGCTTTAATGTTCTTTTAAGAAGCAAAGTTTTTTCCTGCCATGCCTTTCATGCTGGTCAAATCTCTTTTTGATTGTAGATGTATGAACAAGAATCTTCTGTGATGAAATTCAAGCATTTCTGATATTTCTTATCACATCAAATAGCCAAATCTTAGGCTTAATTTGTTGGGGGCAGCAAGTCATGCACAAATTAGCAACTGTTTGGATCCAGAACTGTTCTTCTACAGAACATTTTTCTTACAGTTTAATGATCCACCAATTGCTTCAAATCATTTCAAAGAGTCCTTTTAAAGTTCCTTGCCAGACTCACACACATCCACATCCTCTTTTCCCTGAACCTTAGAGAGTTCATTAGATCTCAACATGATGACCTCACACACTTCAAGAAAAAAAGAGAACCCTTGATGCCAGGTTAAAATAAAACAGGTTCCACCTGTACCTCCACCTGCTGGAGGTCCTTATCATTGGCACCTAATATGAAACATCTCATTTTAATTTTAAGGACTTAAATGTGTAATAAATTTAAGGGTGTACTAATTTTTTAGGTCAATAATCTGTTTTTTTCTCTAAATTTTAAAAACGACTATAAAATTTAAATTTTATATGTCATTTTTAAATCCCCTTCATTAATAAGTCATGTATCAAGGAGAGAAAAACGCTTGTTTATTCGAACTTGTTGAAGCACACACGCACACAGATATGGAAGCAGCTTGGACAGCTCCAGCAGTCTAAGACTCATGGTCCCATGGATGAGAAAAGAACCATTCCCATGAGCCTCTCTGCTTGGGTGGCTTCAGCAGCTGCCAGGTCCACCAAGCCTCTTTGTTCAAATCACACTGGGAGAGGAAACTTAGGCATTTAGACTTAGATGCTGAATGCATAAGTCAAAGTCTAACACATTAGATGCTGAATAAGGGGTTAATTTTACTAAACAGTCATGGTTTGCTTCATGGATACTTAGGGATGAATCAATTTTATAGACTCTACAGATATGACAGATATGACAATATTCATTTTGCAACTACATATCTGTATTTAAATTCACAGAGTAGATGAACAAAATGTTGGTCATTGATAGTCATGGTGATTTCCCCATTGGTTACCATTCTTCTGATAAATGCTAAAATAAAAAACACTTGTTATTCACAGAGACATCCTTATTCATCCAACACAAACAAGCAGAGGTCATGTAGAGGTATCAGAGCAATGGATGTTCAAATTAGTTCATTAATATTCAAAGATTCAGAAAACTCTTGATCCCAGAGGAAATTGTTGGTTACAGCAGCTCAGACAGACAGAAAAGACAAGGAGGCACTAAGTGATAAAGAGTAAGAAAAATCAAAATAGAATAAAAATTAAAATATATAAAATATAATTATAAAATATATTTTATAAAATACAAAAATATAATTGCTTTTCAATCAAAATATACTATGTAAACATTCTTAAATACTATAATCTAAAACTATACACTATGTAAACCTTATATATACCAGATCAGTTACACTATATCCTATAACTCTATACTGTGTAAACAGCTGTATGAAACAGTATTGTGCTTTAGTAATGCACCAATAAAATTGCACATAGAAAAAGCAGTATATTGCACTTCCAAGAAAGTTATATTAAGAGTGTGGGATATAAATATGAATGTATATACAGTATATGGCATTTGATAAAAATGTCATGCTGCTCATTTATCCTACAGGACAATTCACGATTCATGGTCTGATTCAGAGATGTTTGACACTGTTTGGTTTTTGTCCCATGACTACAGTTCACAATCACTGTGGCTTATTGTGTAATAGCACTAGACAGTTTTGTGACACTGTTACCATGGTTGTTTTAACAATAATTCAGAGTCTGGTAGATATATCCACTACTCTTTCACACTTGTCCAATCAGTACTATTAACCATGATGACACCCAGTCCAACTGACTAATTTACTTCAATTTACCCCATATACTGATCCCCCAATTTCTTTTAAATATGTATTTATGAAAATGAGGAATTGAAATGGTATGCAAGCTAAAACACCCAGTTTTTTCTGTGTATAATGCTTATATTTATAATTTAAGGGAATGCACACTGTTTTTGTCAATGAGGACACAAGTAGGATGCCAACCAATTCCTAAGCTTTTGCAAATGCAGCTGGTTGTTATTGCTAGTGGTATTCAGAGACTCCAGATCCTCCCTCCAGCAGGAGTATGAGGCTAATCACAATATATAAAGCCAGCTTCAGGAAACCACGCTGCCCCTCTACAGCTCAACCTGCCTTCACCAACCTAACAAGCAGGCCTGTAAATGCAGACGCTCCCCCAGAGGTAACATCAACATGACAGACTGTTTCCAGAGGCACTGTGTGTATGTGGCATGTGTGTTTTTTCATGCCCAACACCCATTCACGAACAGAGTTGCTTTATCTTTGGTCTCCAGAAAGCACATTAAAAAAATTGAACAATTTCATAGGGACATTGTGACATCATTTACCCAAAAATCTTGTTTAAAATACTGGAACCTCCTATTGTATATTTTATTTGGCTGCCAGGCTGCTCCACGGCGTCCAATACATCACATGACTTCGGCTACGACTATTTAATTTAGAAACTCCAAAACTCACAAATGCCAAATGACCAAATGTTCTAAAGATGTACCAGTATACTAAACACACCATATATCTCCCTTTGCTCACTTCTTTCCAAACAGAAATAGATTTCGTTGAATTGTTTGATAAATTTGACCCAAGTTTTCCAGTGGGTCTTATTGGAGCTCCTACTGTTTTTCTGCCTGTTGGTGGCCTAGGCCCTAATCATCCACATCTCCCAGGGAGGCCATAAATTACTCCGATGAGATGGCGCTTTGTGTTCCTACTGCTGGAGCGCGGGGGCGAATTCACAGCGGCGTATTTTCACAAGCCCCACTCTAAATCATTGTTTTATGACAGCAGGGAAAACTTCTGCACGTTCGTGGTGCTGATTTATGTTCATTTGGGTCTGGAGGACACTATAATTTGCAAGAAATGTGAAAACAGATGGATAGAGAGATAGCAAAGGGCAGACTGACCTATACGTTCTCACCCCTCCTTACAAATGACATCCATATGCAGATGGCATCTCTATCTTCTCTGTGCTTTTCTCTTGCTTTTGTGGGTTGCAATCGTTTATGTGGTTGTAATCAGCAATTCACTTCGAGCATACTCTTAACCTGTAAGGGAAACAAATGGTGTCACATCACACCTTACGTCTTATTTGGCAACTTTGCTAACTGTCATCTGAAGCTAGAGCAGGTTTTAGTGTGCCTTCTTTTTTCCTGTCCTCTTGTCTTGACAACGTGCCGAATTATTTTTCTTCATAAAAAGCACAGACACACTTTTGAGAAATTTCATTTAATCAATTATACATGGAATTAACCATTAAACTCAAAATATACTATAAACTGTCCAGAGAAAACCACGTTAACCAAATAGCAGCAGAAGTAAGGGAACATTTTGCCTTTTCCGACAAAGTCATCTATTTGGAGATTATGTTTTTTTTCTTGGACAGTGATGAAACAAAACCTTCAACTATGACATACAATGGCCATTAACCATAAACTGTCTCTCCTAAGCTTATCATCATCAAAACAATTTGAGATTATGATGCACTTAATCATCTTCTAAAGAATCATAATTTGATCAAAGCATTGTGGGGTCAGAAATTTACCCCCATGTTATTAAATAACTCAGATCTGAAGCATCTAGTAAGATCAAATAAATAAATAAATAAATAAATAAATAAATAAATAGAGAGAAAGAGCCAGAGAGAGAGAGATTATATGTATGTATTACTACACTCACTGGCCACTTAATTAGGTACACCTGTTTAATTGCTTGTTAACACAAATAGCTGAACAGCCAATCACATGGCAGCAACTCCGTGCATTTAGGCATCCAGACATGCTGTCTCTCCTGAGCTCTGTCCAGGTCTACACTGAATCATACTATTCCAGTATAACAGGGCATGTATCCATTGATGCTGAGCCAGAAACAACCACCTACAAGAGTAAATAGTGATGTAAATATTGTTCCATGCACTGTACTGCAGCTCAGTCTTCTCGCTCAAAATAAACTATGCGCACAACACCCTCCAGTGTTAGGTTAGATTCTAAGACTTATCATCATCAGCAGACACATAAGAGGCAATAGAGTTTTCATTATCCGTTCTTTAGCACTAAGAAGCTAGCAGATAACACTGTCCAAGGCCAGTCATAGCAAAGCATGGCGGTTTCCATCGAAGCCAAACCGCATCACCCATCAGGCCCTGTGGAGCCAGCAACACAGCGAGAGTTGTGAGGTCAGCGGACCCAGACCAGTCTGCCCTCCTCAGTCCTGAAATGACTCCTAAAAGGCTGATGGAAAGTCCACCTAACATCACTGAGTCAGGCTGGTCCACATTACTGTAAACTCCCCTCAGTCACCCAAACAGTCATTTTTCAGGTGTTGCTTCTGCCAGCTCAGCAGGTATGGAGCTATTTTAGTATATTTACATGAGCCTAAGCTAAAATTGGTCATTTCTCAAGCAATAATAATGGGTCCAAGAGCATACAAGTGATGCGTCCACACCCTCTGTGCAAACAAGTAGTTCTTATTGTGTGCAGAGCAGAGAAAGAGATAAATAACAAGAATTTACAGCATGATAAACGTTTCAGGACAAAAGAAAAATACAAGTAAAAATTATTTGTATGGTCTGTTTTCAGCATGGACCCGTTTTTGGGCATACTTTAGTTATTGCAGACTCTCCATTTATAATGCGATCATAGTCAGTTGATCAGAGTTCAAAAATTCTTTTTAACATTAAAGCTCTTTTTCTTAGCACATATGGCTGAAAATCTTTTCCCTTGTGAACTTTTTTTTGAAAAATGGACACAACATTGCCCTTAAATATTGGTCAATGTGGACACTGTGAGAGGATACATTAGAAATGCTGTTAATTTTGCCACGGAATTGGCCTGGCCTATCTTAGACAGCTGTGATGGATCTTCCGGCATGGAGTCAGGCACTGCCCCAGCTTTTCAAGCAAGGTTTTATGAAGGAAACGTAAATCCGTGACTTCATCTCTGGTGGTTTCAACCGAATACGTTTGAAAATTCTTAATCAGGATTCTTTCTGGGTGTTTTCCTCTTTAAAGCATTCAACATGTCATACAAAAAGAAATATTTCAGAAGAGTTGAGGAACAAGCCAATGACATGGCTGGAGAGATTTCTTTGATGAGAGAGCCACTGTGACATGTCATTAGAAATAGGCAATTTCCATTCCACATCATCTAGTACTGATTGTTACCATACAGAGCATTTTCAGGGAGATCACCACTCACAGCAAATAATCAATTCATCATAAACCCAATAATCATCACTACTTCTCTCCACTGTCAATATAAACCAGGTATTCTCTGGTAGCAATCAAACTGAATGCAAGTCAAAAGGCAAAAAGGGGTGTTATCATTAGGAATGAGGGTAATGACACTATTCACCTCCATGTGGAACATGCTGCATGAAAAGAAAAGGCAATCAACAGCCAGTACCCTGACAGTTACTGACAGTTATATGTGAGTGCACCTTTCAGAGAAAATGTGTGGTTTATTGGTCTTAGATGATCATGTCTTCCACACAGACTTCTGCCTTCCTAATGATTTACTGCAGCTTGGCGGGATGAGCTCAGTCAGTGTGTGTGGTTGGCTGCGGCTTGTGCTTTCCCCCCCATTGCTCTTTGGACTTCGTGGCTCTGGAGAAGCTTTAAATGTTATAAAGCCAGTTTGATTGCAGGCCAAGCGGTATAAAGCTGGAGGGATGCCTTCTATTGCAATGGCTCCAAAAATAAGAAGAGATGTATATTTGTGTGTCCATAGCCTATATACAGTATGTGTGTGTGTAGAGTGAAAGGGGCAGGGAGGGTAGGAGGAAGAGAGTGGGAGGGAGAGAGAGGTGGGGTGAGAGAGAGAGATTTAATGTTTAATGTTGTTTCCCGAACATTTATCCTAAATATAGTACCTTCAATCTTTGATCTTAAAACAGAATATACAGTGAAGTACATGTGAATGTATCAAATTTGGCATTTTAGTAATAGCAATATATAGTAATAGTAAAATAATTTTAAATGAAAGTCATGAAACATTTAGTTCTTTACTGTTTTGATTCAAATGGAACATTTACAACACAAATAGACAACTCTTCAAGTAAAAGTCTCCCAAAAGCATTACTACAGATATTTATACACGGTAATTGTTTTGAAATGACCCCTGACAACATGCAAAAGGTATTCGTGGGTTTTAAATGCAATTGTGTTTTCCCAATGCATTACCTCATTTAACACTCTGAAGCCCTTATTAATTAATTAAATGAGCTAAACAAGTATGAAGGAGGCACCTGCTCCTTTTGCCCCATTGAATAATCAACATGCCATTTTGATTAGAAAAATATATTGTTTATATCAGTTTAAAACAGTGTTAATAAACGACATGTCTGGTTGCTATGACTGCAGTTTTTCTTTAAACATGAGAAGGCACATAAAGTCCCATCTAAGCATTTCAACAAACTTCAAACTGCACGGCATAACCTGTTGTTCATGTTTTGATATGTAAATCAGAAAGCAAACCTGCAACAACAATATCCAGCTTCCAATTGCTGCAGGTTGGGCAGGAGAAGTGGCAGCTTTGCGTTGTTCATGAATGCTGGGTTAACTAAGTTATCTCCATCACCACAAAAGTGTTTGCAATCATAGCCCCTTTAAGGCTGTTTTGATGATCAATGATGATATCTTCATTGTCTTATTATACACATCTTAAACATTTATCATAAACCAGTTTCTAATTTGACTCTTAATGATAAAGCTAAAATTAGCTCCATTTCCCTGCCACAAAATAGCTTTGGCTTCTCAGTTACACATAAACTGTCAGAATTTACCACAGCATTGCCTCTACAAAAGCATCCCGTCAGAGAAGCCCTTGAGGCTTAATACATTACACAACAGCATGTCAGAACTGCCAATGAAAATTGACTTTGAAAGACAATATCCTAACTATCTCTACAGGCCTCAGTAGACAGCAGAAGAATCCATCTGCTTAGATCTACAGAAACAATTGGGACTTACTGCTGTTATTTTAGGACGAGAGAGGTTAAGACCTGTACGCCTCCTCTGAGATTAGCAGGCTGATCTGAGCGCTGAGCTTCAGCAGCACAGCCCACACACACAGCTTACACATGTACATGTTACTTGGGACAAGCAATATTTAAACTACATTTGAAAAAACACAGTTTATATATATATATATATATAGAGAGAGAGAGAGAGAGATATCTTCAGTGCTCCTGACCTCTAGTGGTTTAATGAGGAAATGCATTTTTAGGCATCTATACACTGTTCTATACCTTATGGGTGCTGGTATTTCTTAATAAAAACCAGCAATATTAGTCATATACAGGGGGGGGTACAAAGCTAATAATAAAAAAAAGTGTGATAGTGAATAAGCATTTAAAAATACAAATATATCAGACAAAAATATTCTAATAATATCTAATAATAAATAATAACACGCATCATCTGCTGGTATAATAATAACAATATCAGCATTGTTTTCAATTTTATTTTATTTTATTTTTATAGCCTTTTTTTTACAGCTGACATTGTCACAAATCCACTTTACAAAGTCTAGGTCCAAGCCCCTAATGAACAAGCCAAAAGAAACAGAGGCAAGAAAGAACTCCCTAAGCTGGAGAAAGAAACCTTGGGAAGAACCAAGACTCAGAAGGGGAACCCATCCTCTTTTGGTCGACACCAGGTAACAATAAAATAAAGAACAAGAAAAAAAAAACAGTCTCAATTTATGAGGGTGGCATTAGTCACGGTCAATAACTTTCATGGCTAAGGTGTGAGCAGCGAATCAGTATGTGGTGGTGGTGCATGGTGGATAAACTATGTAATGATATGGAGACAATACATGGAATGATACTATAGCTAAAGATCATAACAGTGTTATTGCAACAGGAGACAAGCATCTCCTGTGGGACTCAAACATATTTTGGTTCTAGTAGCTATTTACACAAAATGCCACCTCTTGAATTAGAAATTGAAACTACAGGAAGGCAAAAGAGACTGAAGTGGGCATGTGGCTTTCATGATTTTATTATTCCTGTCCAAATATGACTTGATGTTCAGCCTGCCCCCAGCCAGCCAGCCAGCCCCTGTCCAAACATAGCCTTGTTCATCTGTATTTTCTCTGGCCACCATCTAACACCATTCTGTTGCGTCATCCATAATTTTGTCTTTCAGCAGGAAAGTGGCAGTGGTACTGCTGCTGGGTCTCCCCTTTTGCTGCTGTACAGCAGATAACGATCACATGATGCAAAGCTATTTATTTGGAGACTGTGTTGGTGACCACCCATGTTTAACAGGGGCCCTGGCCTAACTCTTGATGATGAGTTTTCCAAACTTGTGTTACTGGCTGGGGTGCAAAGTCCAGTAGAATGGACCCCTCCATTTCCCTTCCTTCTTCCAAATCTCTCCACCCCCATTCCATGCAGACCCTTCCATTTTTTCCCAGTGCTTGTGTTTGTTCTTCTTCACCTTGATTCCTGTATGAGTAAGCCAAGTCATGTCCAGGTCAAAGGGAAAAGGAAATGGCAATCCCAGCTGAGGGTCAGCATAGACCTGTAACCATTCTGCTGCCTGTGTGGGAAAACTCACTAAACACCTCAATTTTCAAACAGAAATGTATTAAGTACTAACAAGTATTAATTGTCAGCTGAAGCCCAGCTGCTTATATGGCACATGTTGCTATAGATGTCACAATTGTAGCCTCTCATTCAATAAAGCTTATTTAAAGTCATTTTCTTTGGCTAGTCTTCCATTTGTATCATGGAAAGTAGCAGCAAATACAAGTTGAGCTCATAGCAACAGTGAATGATGGACTGAAGCTTTTGGACCTACAAGCCCACCTGAATATAAAAAAGACTACTGTGGAGTGGCAGCAGAAGCCTTGCAATAGCCAGAACTCACCACAACAAATTAGCTTGAGGCTTCAAGTTCCTAGTTTTGGGATTGCCCTTACTAGAATGATGGTCAGATAAAGGTCAGTGTATTTACATATTTGAGATGCATAAACAATTTTGTTTTTCGAACAAATATCTTATCCTAAATTTTGCCCTGAGAACATCTCCATCATGTGATTTAAAGTGCTCCCACAGATGTGGCATCACTACTCCCTTAGCTTCAGTTTCTGCATGAAAAGTGGTGTTGTTTTTGTTCCTCTCTGCAGCATAAGTTACTTAATTACCTAAACTAAACCAGCTATAATTTTATTAGTCTACATTTTTACATATAGCCTACAACAACAAAGGCATTTAAAACAGTGGCTGTTACTATAAGGAAATAGTGACCATCACTGTCCTTGCTAAAGGCATTTGCTCATAAAATATAGCTTAAGCAATAATATTGCTTTAAAAGAAGGAGGCAATACTTCTTAAACTCAAATATCAGTTAAACATACTGTAACATAAGTATTCAAATTCACTGAGCCAGCTCTCTATTTTTGGTTGCTCATTTTGCATGAAGTAAAAACACAAGTGTAAAGTAGCTCATTTGAATGCTTAGCACTTTTAAGAGAACAGAAATCACATCATTACTGGATAATACTCAAGGTTTCAACATTGTTATTTCTATTAGAAACTAAAAATTGGTCCTGTGACATCTCCGAAAAGTCTTTTTTCTACTTGTTTAGTAAAGGTTACAAATACATTCATACTAATTAAAATGCAGCAATCTTAAGGTGACATACCAATATATCAACTTTGCACTGCCATCAGTAATAATAGTGAAGTGAAAGTGAAGTGAAATAATAATATATAATGATATATAATAATGTAATAATGAAAATTATCATCATTAAATCAAATTGAGATTATGATGCACTTAATCATCTTTATAAGAATCATGATCAGCGGTGTGTGGTCAGAAATGTACACCCCTGTAAGATAAAATAAATAAAAAAATATATAAATATACATGTTACTATATTGTAATATTTCCATTTCTTCTTACCTTTATGATTTAAAAACAAAATACAATGAATGTAATTCTTTACAATATACATATTTAACATGAATGTGTAGCTATAAATGAATGTGTAGTGTTGATGATTTATCAGTTGCACAGTCTCATAGACAGTAAGAGGCTCTATATGGAAAGTCATAGAGATTTTAATAAGCATTTAATTTGCTGGCAGGGCAGTGCAGACACTGGTCAACATGCACATCCTTTTCACTGACTACAAGATCACATCATTTATTCATTTCATTCATTTTTTATCCATTTCGGTTGTAGGGAAGCTGGAGTTGGTCCCAGCTGACTATGGGTACACCCCAGACAGGAGGCCAACCCATCACAGGGCAACACAGAGACAGACAACCAATTACATACACACTCACACTTATGGGCAATTTAGCATAGCCAGTCAACCTTAATCGCAAGCCTTTGGACAGTGGGAGGAAACCAGAGCACCTGGAGGAAGGCCAAGTAAATGTGTGGAGAGCTTGCAAACTCCACATGGTAAGGAACCACAAAAAATCATTTATAGCCACACACTTTTTAGTACCTTTGAGTACCAGAACATAACACAGTACAACCATATCACATCAATGTCCAACATATTCCTTCTGCAAAAAGGACACGTTAATTTATTAATAGTTACTATATTTATTCCAAAACAATCAGGACATAAACAAGCAGTTACGTTTCATATCATTTCAATATCCATTAGCAGACAAAACAGCTACATGAGAAAGCAAACATAAATGCACTTATGGTTAATTTCATCATATAAAACCTATATCAAACCTTTTTTCAAAAAAAGAAGGAAACAAAAGTATTCCATTATATGGGCTGTGTAAGTCGTGCCGTGGGCTCTTTAGAGTTTGAGAAGATATAGTTTATGGATCTTTAAAGTGTAGAAAAAGAAACTACATTACCTTCACTTTTACACATGATGCTCTGAAAGCATTATCTTCATAATAAACTGTAGTGCCCTCTGCTGGTAGTCTATTATGCCCTTAGATGCTGTTATAATGAAATTAACCTTATCTTGACTATTATGCAAGCAGATTACAGTGATAAAGAACAAACACCAGGACAGAGGCACCGAGCCGGATGTGTGCATGTGCCTGAGCCACCACTGCTGTCTCTGATCTTCAGTGCTGAAAGGGCTAATGGAGGTGGACAGACAATGTCACTGGCCACCTTCAGAGCCTGCTCAGCTTTGGCTTGGTACTGACCTCATCTCTTAGAGCTGCTGACCCTGTTTTCTCATCCTGCCAGAGACCGAGAGGTCAGACACACACAGTACAGCCCACGCACACATGAATTTTTCACCGCCATATTTTCTCTGTGTAAATAATCAAGGCGAGCACACCCAACGGCAGATGGCAGCTTATAAATCTTGGATTGAAAATAAATACGGAGGCCTGAGGAAACAGTGCCTCACCGCAGCATTCACACATACCTGTGAGGCTTCCTCATACATGCATCTGTGCGCTACATGTCAGCTATGTTTGTTCTAGCTTGTACAGTGTTTAAATGGCCAGTATTGTATGTCTAATAATGACACGTACCTGTTTGCTTGAGATTTGACATACAAAAACACAAACATGTTTCAGCGCTCATCATTAACCTCCTAAACATTGAATCCAGTTATTAATCTTAATACTTATTATTCACTTACCTCTGTAAATTATTCAGTTACTAAAACTGAATTTACATATCATATGGCCTGATTACGCTGTCTTTTGTTGTCTAAATATGAAACTATGAGTATTGGCTGACACCACAGACCTGTTTGTTCATCTGTTTGATTGTTTTTGTATTTATATTAAGTTCTAAGCTTTAAAATGAGCATTTTTAATTGAAACAATTCATTTAGGATGGCTATTTAAACCACACCTCAGATGCTTAAGCACACACTTTACTAACCCTGCAGTAAGAAATACACAGCCAACATGACTTGCATACCTAAGTGCTGCTATATGTTTTACAATAACAATAACAAATAGAAATACCATTTACAGATTAAATGTGTGCAAAAGTAAACTATTAGGCTACATGTGGCAGCTGTCCTTTGCTTTATTTTGTGCTATAAGCAATCCTTCATTATTTCCATCCACACTTATACACCAGAATCAGATCAGGTTTAAATTTTCTTAACCAGGCATTTAACCTGCTTATGTTGTCCGGATATCCATACTGGGTACTGATTGGACTAACTAATCTAAGGTAAAAATTTGAGACTGAAGTGTGGAACTGCATACCCCCTAATATGGAAACTGTAGAAATATATAGATAGAAATATTAACCAAATTACATGAATAATGGCCTAGGCTACATTTTTTGTCAGTTTATGTCCCTCAGGTCCACGTCTGATTTGGTTTATTCACCAAAATGTTCTCATTTTTACATGACCACTTCTCAACGTGACTTTATTCTGTGATATTAAACAGACTGTTTTTGTGCCTTTAAGAATAATTCATGTAAATTATCTCTGTTCTTACTGCCTGCCTTGTACTGCACCTTATTTAAAATTCAGCCTGGACTGAAACACATCGTATAACTTCACAGTGGACAGTTCTTGCACAAATGCTGTAGATTGTGTTCACAATGATAAATGCCACTTTCAGTTGAGTTCAGTAAAAATGCATGTAAAAGTGTTGGTTTTCGTGATGTGGCCAACTATTTTTCGCACCTTAATTCACATATATGGACTGTGACTAATAGTGTGCATGTATTGCATCAGCCTCTTTTATTGCAAAAAGGAAAAGAGGAAATTGGAATTTTTCCATGATACCGGCTCATTAACCAGTATACCCATAGAACTGTTTATTATTCTTATTTTCCAATATTTTTGAAACATGTTTTGTTTACTTGTCAAGGCAATCTCACTGGGCATAAAAAGTTAATGAGGAGGCAGAGAGGTGTTGTTTGAAATGCAGAGCAGCTTATTAGGGAGTCTCTCACAATAAGGGCCTGCGGCACAGAGGTGGCAGGCACCTGCCTTCTGCTGTCTTTAATAAAGCTTCCCTAACTCTCCCCTGCTCTGTCTATTATTTACTTTCCTTTAAATGATTTCATGTCCTTCATTGGCAAAGATAAATGGAAGGATTAATATATATTGGACTAATCTGTGAGAAGTCTGGAAGAACATGGAGAAGCTGACTAGGATTTCCCACAGGTAACCACATGCAGGATTCTAGGATTAGAAGTCATTTGCTTTAAGGATTAACTGTGATCAGAAACCATTAGAGGAGCGGAGTTTCATTGTGCATCAAGGAAAGAAATTACAAAGCTCTTTAATTGCCTGATGCATATTAAGCACATGTTGATGTCCCAAGAAGAAATGCAGACCAGGCCGTGCTTCTTCTGTCATAAACACATCAGCACTGCACTGAAACTAATGAGCTCTTGAGACTGGAAGACATGAAAATGATCTGCACCTGTCACAGAAGCTGAATAAGCTAAGAATATCATTCATGAAACCTTAAACAGAGACTTCTATTGCTATTCTGTTTCACAAGTCAGTCCAGGTAATGTTGATAGAGTTGGCAGAAGTGTTGAGTACTGAGCCATGGTATTAGACGGTATTTAAGTTTGGATTAATAAATCATTAATCCCTTGTTTTTTCAGTACTGATACTCTACACTAAAATGATGTCTTTCAAACCTGACATAGCTTTTATCCAAATTGAATTATCTTATTCTATTATGATAACACCAGTATAGGAATGAATGAATCAGACATAAAGCATATTCCAAGAGTGTAATTTAACTTAATTTTTGTTGTTTGTTTATGTAAAACAAACAAACAAACAAACAAAAAACATATACATAAAATAGCATCAACAAAAATCTTGCAGGGCTGTCCAGTTTTTTCATCACATTTTGGAACACCTAGCTGCCTAC
>JBBPDA010000001.1:37824757-37837889 GCA_037974385.1 Arnoldichthys spilopterus
ATATATATATATGTTTTTTGTATTTTCGACTCTAAGTTGCTCGGCTAGGCCTTTCACTTTTATGGCATAATCGGCCAATTACAATCATTTGAAATATACACAGTAACTTAAGTGCCACTATTTTCCACAGTTTTTTGCCCAACATTGTATCACAACAAGTAGAATGTGAATGAGAATGCATGTTCATTGGTTAGCCAGAAATAAATAAATATATAGAGAAAGAAGACGTGGGATAAGGTATAGATCTTAAAAAACAACCAAGTTCAGACTTAACATGTTGAGATGTATGTAGTGTTTGACAGCTAGAAAGCTAATGCTAATTTTAGTAGAAAGAAGAAAAGCCCAAATTTGGTCTCAAGCAAAAAAATGCAAGCTTTAGTTGATTATACACATGATTCTGTTTAAACACCTGTGATTATACATACAGTGTATGCCGTGTTTCTTTTCATGTCAGTACACCTTAGCGTTAGCTACTAAATAAAATATAAAAGTTATAAAGGAAGCAAGACAGCCAATCAACCATGTTAGCTTACTTACACTTTAATAGGTGTCACTGTTAGACACAGTTAACATTTATGTCCATTTTGATGGCAGAAAAGGGTTCTCTTAACTCTTTATTCTTCAGAGGGGTGTTTTTGACATAACATTCAACAAACCAATTAGAATGACATATCACCTAACCTTTAATAGGCAGGGGCGCATAAGCTATGGCACATTAGCTGCACATGGCTATTTTAATGGCATTTACCTAGCAAACCAGAGGAAACAATCTGGCTCATGAGCAAAGTGAAAATGTGCAAGCAAATAATTTCCAGTTTGGTTCAGCATCATGCTATCCAAAGTGTCCTCATTCATATAAATACATAATACGTGATTTTTTTAAACAATATGTTTCATTCTTTCCTTAATTTTTTTGGTGCTCCAATAAACAATATGATGACATGACATGTATTTTATTTTTGCTATCTATTCACTGTTAGAGTTTTATGGGTTTTTTTATTCCTTACTTTACTTTTCTTATTTGTTGAATTTTGTAATCTACTCACTTTTAGCTGCATTTCATATAAGAAAGGGCGTACACAATCAAAGTTTTTTAATATTATTACATGAAAGAACCAGTTGTACTTTATGATAAATTGTATATAAATGACATTAGTGCATGCGCTTAAATATTGTTTAATAATACGCCACAGACTTGGATGTGGTTTATGTTGATCAAAAGCGCAATGTTATTTCACTGATTTAAAATAGCAACATGCAGACAATGCACAAAGCCTCGCCTCAACGGACCACTACTACGAGTGGGAAACACTCACAAAATCATTTGTTATTTTGAAAATATGCATGAATGGCATGAAAACAAGGGATGCACTGGTATTAGACTAGTAAAACCACATTGTATTGTACTTTCTCTTTTCTTGTTTCTTAAAGCAATAATGATTTTTTTCAGTGAGGCAGATTCTTCGATTGTTCTTTGGCCCTGTTTTAATAGTCATGTTCCCCATTGTAGGTGCTTTTGGTAGTGGACAGGGGTTGGCATGGGCACTCTGACTGGTCTTCAGCTAAACAGCTCCAGCTCCACTGTGTGTTGACACCTCCATCATTACCAGTATTACCATTTTCAGCAGTTTTAGTTCTTTAGTCAATTTTCAGCTACAACAGCTCTTCTGTAGAACCCCACCAAATGGGTTAGTCTTCACTCCCCACCAGTTGTTCTATTTCAGCCCGCTTTTGGCAGGTACTAAACTCTGACAGAATTGAATAACATTGATTATCTTGTTGCAGTGACACCTGCCAAGAGGAATATATCAGACTGCAAATGAACAGTCAGGCAAGTTCTTGCAGAAAAAATGTATGTTAACTGGGTCAGTGCATCAGCTAATGTGATTTTAAGCAGGTCTTGTGGGGAATTTCTGGTATGCAGTGGTTGGTACCTACCAAAAGTGGTTCAAGATAGAACAAGATATGAACCAGCAATTTTGCCAATTGTAGGTGCATTTGGGGGTGGCCAGGGGTCAGCAAGGGCAGACATTAAGTGGTCATGCACTGTGTGTTCTGACACCTATATCACAGCCAGTTTTAGAGTTTTTGCAATTTTGCTCTTTAGATAATTTCCAGCTACAATAGCTCTTCTATTTGATCAGAACATATTGGCTAATCTTTGCTACCCACAAAAACCTTTCGCGTATGACTTTTGGCAGGTACTAAACACTATACCAGAACCACACAAGACCTGCACAAGATCACCACTGAAGATGCTCTGACCCTGTTAACTAGCCCTCAGACTTTTTCTCTGACTCAGTCACCTAGCAACATGCATGTCTGATATATCCATCTGCTTGGCAAGTGTCACTGCAACAAGATAATCAATGTTTTTCAATTCACGTGTCATTGGTTTTCATGTTGTAAATGATCAGGGCATATGCACAATGCACAACAAAATAGTCAAAATATTTAACCTTATCATGTCTTATGTCATTATCTATTGGTTTTACTGACCTTTTTTATTACCACCCCATGATGCCTAGAAGCTATATTTAACTGGCTTGTTTGAATATGAACATACAAGCTTATCAACTGCTTATTGATTGAAGTCATACAGGCCTTTTGGTCAATAGTCTGTATGTCTGGGTGGTAGAAGGCAGCAGTGTATTAGGAAAATGGTTTGTGTTGATTTGAAAGGTCAGTTGGACTACAGTTAGTCCTGTGGTTGATAAAAATTATTTTATATACATTTGTGAGTGTGTGTGTGACTGTTGGTTCCTCAAAGGCTTTATAGAACTGTAAATTGTAATAATAAATAATAATAATAATAATAATGCCTGTGGTGTTTGCGTGCAGAGCAAAAAAACAATACTGAAGACCAAAAGATGATGAAAAATGTACCAGATCGTTGAAACCAATAGCCATATGCCAAAAACGTAATACCTATGACCCTCTAATGACCCTTACATCGACCAATCCAGGAAACCAGACAGGAAGGCAATTTTCCCACAGTCCTGCTTTTGAATAGGGTGTGCTCCTTTAAACCAGCCTATAGGTGGCGCTGACGTTATAGCAACAAACAGCAATCTGACAAAACAGTGTTGCGCTTACCTGAAGCAAGGCCCGAAACGCAGTTTTCTTGTGATTTTTGCTGTGAAGAAATCCTCACACACAACAGTCAGCCCTTCAAGTCACCGGACTGTGTCTTTGCTCATAAACGTCGTTGCAGCATCATGTTCATAGCTGCTTTCCTGTATTTTGAGACACTGAAACGGAGGGAAAGGGTCCTGCTGTAAGCTCTGTAAGACCTCCACGCACGTACTTTGCTGGGGTAGTTTAAGAACTAGTGCCAGCTCGCATGAGAAAAAAAGTCTTGGTGGTATTTCCCCCCCTGAAGTTTGTTGTGGACGGGCAGGCTGCAGTAGAAGTACAGAGAAGGACACCCCTGCTGGTGAAAAGAGAAGAGCACGTCTGCTTGCAGCGATCAGTGACCTTAGTGTTGGATAAAGGCCTCTCTCAGTTCAGTGAGTGTTGTCTTGGTTTTGCTGTTCTGCTTTATGAGTTTTGAGGTTCTCGATGCGATGGTATATTAGCCTATTGTTCCCGCTTAACTCCGACACTAGCTTGATTTGCTCAGGTCCATTAAGGTGATGTTTTTTTTGGGTCCGTCCCAAAAATAATTCATCCACTCGTTTCCTCCGCTCCCCTACTCGCAGTCTAGTTCGCGAAGACAATATTAATTCGAGGGTAGAAAGACAACGTGTAGCACTGAGACCACCAAAGTTTTAGCAGAGAATGTACATTTAAACATTTGAATGCCCAAAAGCCATGAAGTTATCAAATTAAATGTAAATGATTACTGCCCTCTTCTGACAAAAGATATGTTTTATCCAAAATAATCATCCATAGTGATTGATTGATTGAAACACAGTTTTATTATAATCTTTTTTCAGATGGGTCATCCTATTAAACGGGTGCCATTTGAGTCTGCAGCATCCAATGATATGTATTAGGCACGAAACATTTTTTTCTTCATATCATAGTGTGTAGTGTTTTGTACAAAGAGGTTGCTTTGCTTTGACCTTTAATAATGAAATGTTCACATTATAATGTGTTTGCATGTTGGAGATCATGGAAATGTACCAGATTGTGTGAAATTCCATCATATTTCACACTGACTGCAGACTTCTGTATCGAACCAAGTCAACCAAATCGCATCGAACCAAATCACATTGCTACCAATTTTAAGGTATCGAAAATGTATCAGATCGTTTGATTAAATAATCAGTTCGGATCGAAACGCAGTAAAACTTGTGAGTTACAGCACTATTGTTAAGATGGTATTTCAGAAAATACTTCTTATAAAGATTGACACTGTTTTTTTTTCTTTATTACATGGCCTTTATTAATCTGCCGTATGAAACATGACATTTATGCCTAATATATCAACAATAAATGTTGAACGTGAAAGTGGCTTATTTGTCATTGTGAACGCACTCAATCACACACAAACAAAGTGTGACCTCTGCATTTACCCATCACATGCACAAGTGGAGCAGTGGGCAGTTATCAACAGCACCTGAGGAGCAGTGTAATGAGATGATTCCTTGCTCAAGTCGGGACTTAAACGTGTGTTGTGTATATTTTTATACATTTTTAGTAGGTTCAATGTTCTATGTATCCCTGTTTATGTAAGATATGTTTATTTAAAATAAAAATGTAATTGTTTTGTAAAATATTTGGATTTTTGTCCCTGAATTTGATTTACCACCCAGTTATGCAAACTTGTAAACCAAAAACAGGAAAGTTTGCATTGTTTGTTTGATGCTTTGTCATGTTCGATGGGGGCTGTCAAACTCCATCCCATCAGGCCAAAAAGTGTTTACTATGTAAACATGGATAACTGCTGCCCTTCTTGGATAAAATTTCACAAAAAATGTGACCGGTGGTAAGGAATGTAAGGGTTAGTTTTGTTTCACATTAAAATATGAAAATTGATTGAATATTAACTCACATTCACTTAGTCACTCACACATTCACATACACACATTCACTCACTATCTTTTTCATTCGGTTACATACACTTACTCACTCACTCATACATATTCACTTACATTCGTGATCTCTTTCATTCACTCACATTCACTCATTCACTCATACAGATTCAGTCACTGTCTCTTTCACTCACTCACATTCACTCACTTTTTCTCCCTCACTAACTCAATCTCTGACTTTAGAGAATAAATTCCATTTAATAACATTTTCACCTGTAGATTTAGAATAACATGCATCTCTAATCAAAGTGTAAAATCACACAGACCGTGCCACCCTGTCACAGAGTAGTTCTGTTGAAAATTGATGAAAAGCAGTGAATTGCTCCATATATTAATGCTGAATAAAATTCTTGTCTTGTGGGCAAAACAAATAAATGTAACTTTTATTTGAACATTGTAAGTGAAATTGTACTTTTTGTAATAATAATTTAAAAACAAAATAGACCAAATCAATTTTTTTTATTTAGGGATTAAGTATCTAAAAAAATTACATAGAATTACATATTTTAAAAAGGTTTTTACCAAACAACATTTTACTAGTTAGAAAACATTAAACATTTTAATTTAAAAGGGTTTGCATATTGTCTGTGACAGTGTGTGGTCACTACAATGGCTCCCATGTCGGATTTAAAAGAATAATATAATTAAAGGTGGGAAGATATATTTTTTGGAAGATTAACATACCTTTCATGTTAAGGATAAAAAAAAAGGTTGCTTTGTATGAAAACTTTGAAAAATGAAATGTATAAATGGCACCCATTTCATAGATTGACCCAAGTTTATTTTTAAAAACTGAGAATATAAGCACACCTTACAAACGTATCTGCAGTATTAAATATTGTAATTAAAGGTGTCCACATTTGGTTAGTTACTCTAAATGACACTTGTTTATTCCCTGTACTTGTAATGTGATAAGACTGCAGACACTAGAGAAAAATAACAGATAAAATCAGATCAAAGTTGTTGTTTGGGGCAGAAATCTAGATCAGCACTGAGAAATCCGTAGCAGTCTAAGAACAGTAAATGCCACATGTTCTTAAATTTCTCTGTTACTGTAGTTATGATGACCAGGACTGTAGCACAGACATAAGTCCTGGGCCTCAGGAATCTTCTGGTCAGTTTGTGGGTTTGGCAGTCCAGTTCTTTTCTTTTCAGATCTAAATATTTCCCTGAATAGACACAGTATCCCAGTATGTTTTATATAGTGGTGTAAGGTAAATCCGGGTCAAGCCAGCACTGTCATACTGAAACATTGTACTTTTGTTTTCTTTTTTCTTTTCTTTATTTATCATTTAAAAATGCTTACTAACTTTGACATTTGTCAAGGAAAGATGGAATTAAAAGCCCATAATTCATTGCCCTTGGAACATGGTGCATGGGTCTGTTTGCTGAAAGTCAGCTTAGCTTAGTTGGAAGAAGTGAAAGACTTTAGAAGTGAATAAGAAAAAGAACAAAGTTTATTATCCAGTAAAATATGTTTACTAATTATCTGCTGCTAGATCCTAAGCTATGAGATTATTGAGAGATTATGAATTGTCTGTCTCAAGTTCTAGTTTTATTGTCATATACAGGCAACAATGGAACATCATTACCAGCAATGAAACTCTTGGACTTGGCTTCCTTAGAAATTGCACAGCAACATAAATAATATTAATGGAATAATAAAATTAAAATAAAATGGTAAAAAAGTGAAAATAATAAAAGGAAAATTAAAAACTTTTATAATAAAAAGGAAGACAAAGAGACTTTATATACAAAAAACTTCAGG
Organism: Arnoldichthys spilopterus; assembly: GCA_037974385.1. NCBI lineage: Eukaryota > Metazoa > Chordata > Actinopteri > Characiformes > Lepidarchidae > Arnoldichthys > Arnoldichthys spilopterus. The sequence goes on from JBBPDA010000001.1 coordinate 37,831,565, forward strand.
TAGAACTGTCCCTGAATCTGCTGCTGCAGATTGTCTGTGTGTTGTCCTGTGATGGGTTGGCCTCCTGTCCTGGGTATACCCCGCCTTGGGCCCATTTTCAGCTGTGATTGGCTCCAGCTTCTCCGCAACCCCAAATGTAAGAAGCAGTTTGGAAAATTAATGAATAAATGAATGAATGAAGAGATGATGAGAGGTAATTTTACAAAAAATGGCTCAAACTGTGCTTTTTTATCTTTAAAGCAACTCCAGATTTTTTTTCTTCAAATGTTGTGACTCCAAATGAAGGTGGCAAATGTCATTGTGTCATTGTGAAGCATGTAAATGTCATCTCAAGCCCCAGTGATTTAACCTGGCCTTTCCACCCACCATAACATGTCAAAGTGTTGCTGGTAAGGTTTCGGGTCAGCTTCTTCTTCTTCATCTTTTCTGTCTCTTCTTCATAAGCTGTCATGTTTTAAAATGTGCCATGAATCCATGAATCTGTGGCACATGAATCTGTGGCGCATTAGACAATGTTTTAAGCCAAATTCTTATCTGCTCCTATAATTTTTAAAAAACTGTATTGTTTTGTGCAGTCATTTCTGTGAGGCAGCTTATATGCATTTTGCAAAATGCATTTAACATTCATATGTCTCGTTCCTATCACCACTGTTTGATCAATTCTGACTGACTAATCATAATTTATTAGTTATGTTTTTTTAAAGTTTTTTTTAAAAATCATTGGAATTCAGTTTTAATCCCTACAAAATTGCCTCCATATGCGTTTGTAAATAACAGCTATGTATTATTGTTACTTTCAAAAACAGCAACAAAAACAGGAAATCGATTACAGTTGTCCACTCGTCTATTTCATATTTGTTGTTATTGGTCTGTTTTACTTAACATCCAAATAGCCTAGTATGATTTTTAACCAGTTTCTTATGTCAAAACAAGGCACTCATATCAAGCAAAGGAAATAGTGAGGGCTCATCCTTTATATACATGTCGTCAAAGCAGGCGTTCCCTCTCGCACAAGCGCTTCAAACTCAAGAAATCCATTCTGTCATTCTCCACAAGGGGTCAGCAGAGTTCAACAAACCCTGGGCTGTGTGACCTACTTTAGAAATCATTAAGTGGGCAGTCTGAAATAGCACTACAGAATGTCTTTTCATCTTGCTTGTGCCTCTGACCTTGTGAAATTAGTTTTGAGTCCGGAAACTTAGAGGCAACCAGATGCTGATGTGTGATAACTTTGTAAGGCCGAATAACGTGGTTGTCAGAGGTGCTGATAAAAGCTCTGGTGGCAATGTGTTTAATGGCTTAGAATAAGCAGAGGAATACCAAATTCAACAGATTTGGAGGTTCCTACACATTAAAAATGGTCTTTAATTGTCATGGACCTACAGTTCTAGGAAAATACATTAAGCTGTAGAACCTGGTAATGTAGATATTCTTTATGCTTTAAAAAGAAAGATCCTTCACTCTTGCATGTATCGCTTACAATCTGGTTCTTTAAAGCTCTACTAAAGAATTAATAAAGGAATGGAGTCCTTCTGTGGTTTCATAATTTGGAGACCCCCTTTGTACTGTTCTGACCCCTTCTATAACCAGTTAAGGCCCTGATTGTCTAATGTAGTTCTGGGCAATTAATTAGATTTATTAGATTTAACTTTGTCATTTTGCAGAGCACAAGTACAAAGCCAATTAATCAAAGCAGAAGTGCAAAGAATAGTATAAAATACAGAAAGTGCTGTATAGATGATGTTTATATGTTGTAGTATGTACAGTGGTATTGACTGGAGATCAGTATATACAGATTATATGTACAGTGAATTAAATGTGTAGCTCTAACTTGTAAAACCATTTCACCCTAATTACACTCATTGTGTTTCATATACATTGCTAAAAAAATCAATATAACTAAACAGCATTATAACTATGCCTGTATCACATGTATGTCAGTATAGACAATATCACCTAGCACTTTTCTCCAGCCTTGGATGAGGCCTGATGTGGTCTTGTAGATAGTTGCCATAGAGCAATGTGTCAACACTAGCCTACAGAGCACACTGTTGGAGAGTGTTAACCCCTCATCTTTCACTACAGTGAGCGCACAAGGGCCATAAAGCACATACTGTAGCCAATGTAAAACAGGAGTGGAGCAGGTGTGATGACTGGTGGGCAACGTCCCAGTAATGGTGACGCTAAGTTATGGCTTTATTATAGCTGATATCCACACCACAGCCCACAAGCCAGACCACCTGCCTTATCACTAGTCATAAAAGGTGATGTATGGGGCTTACAAGAACAAACTCAAGCAAGTAGGGCTGATAAATGTTAAACAGCTTTCATGAAAATGTACAATTTAGGCCTGGGGTGTCTCTGTGTATGGCAAACAAATGCCAGTGTAACCCACTGTTTTACAGAAAATTTAGTAGAACTTATTACCCAGGCAATATATCCCATTTCTTTAAAAATTGGCATTTTCTGCTGACTAACCTCATGTCTTTGAAAGCAGAACTTTATAGCAGAATGAATAACATTCTTGACTTTAATGTATGTTAATGCAACAAAATTTTTTTTTGTAAATAAATAAATAAATTTTCACAGAATAACATTGACTGTCTGGTTACTTCATTGCAGTGGCACCTGTCAGTAAGTAGGACATATAGGCAGCAAGTAAACAGACAGTTCTCGAAGTTGATATGTTCTCAAAGGAGAAATGCATAAGCGTAAGGATCTGAGCCATACTGAGAGTCAGAGCATTTATAAAATGGCAGGTCTTGTGGTGTATTCCAGGTCGGCAGTAGTTAGTACCTACCAAAAATTATCCAAGCAAGAACAACTGGTGGATGGGCAGCAGGGTAATGGGCACCCATAGCTCACTGATTTATGTGAGGAGTGAAGACTAGACTGTTTGGTCCAATTCCACGGAAGAGCTACTGTGGATAAAAAGGTGAATGAATGTGATGATAAGGTTTCAGAACACACAGTTCACCACAGTCAGAGCTGTTTCGGCAGCATGAGGAGGAACTAGTCAATATTACATTTACATTTACAGCATTTAGCAGACGCTCTTATCCAGAGCGACGTACAACAGTGCTTTGTAGTCCATGTGTGTTCTAACTGTAAAGCGGATGTTAGGCAGAGGGTGTGATTGATGTATATATTAAGGATACACCGATGTGGGATTTCTAGGCCGACGCCGATATCTTCCATGTGCATATCTGCTGATACAGATGGCAATAAAAATAATAAATGAATAAATTCTATAGGCTTAAGAATGACGTAAATTGTGGAAAATTAAAGCATTTTAATATGGTACTCAAGTGTAACCTGCAATAAATGCATCTTTAAATATTGGTTTTGAATTTTTTTATTTTTTATATTTTATTTTTTTTATTGCTTAAGTAGTTTGTTTTTAGAGGATCAGTGTAGTCAGAGTGCAGAGTAATGATGCCTTTCAGTGATGTACATTTAAATATTGACATTACAAATGTAGCATATTGGTAATACAGATGAATGGTGACATTGTGCACAAGATATCTTTACTTAATTCAAAATACAATATGGATGTTCTTTGTTCCTACAAGAAAGTCTGTCAAGAAATATTTACAGTAACAAAGATCTCTGATTATTTTGGAGTGCCACAGGAGCAGTGTATTGAAATGCTTAGATCTACAGTCACACGGCCAAAACAAGTGCTCTTCTCTTCGTGTGCTCTATGCATTAAGACAGGAGATCCCTCTGCAAATATTGTTTTTATGACACCCATCCAAGCCAATGGCTTCAGGCCTTTCAGTCTTCAGTCTGATCAGACCTGTGGGCACTCACTATAAAGAGAGCCGCTGTTTGCTCTCAGCGCCAGTAGTCAGCAACAAATGTTTATGTTCAATGTTGACATTAAGTCGTCATTTTAAAGCAGTGTAATCTAAATAATGATTGCACTTGAGGTTGCTTTCCAAAGTACATTCAGCAGTGTCGGGTCAGGGTTTTTTTTTAAGGTCTTGTTAAGGTTAGACTGAGTCAATGCCTAAAAGTATTTGCAAATAAAATAGTTGTATACTAGCTGTAAAAACATCAGCAGCTAATTGTGTTCATTCATTTTGTGTGCAGCTAAGAATAATAGATGTTATGTCACATAACATTTAATCCGAAAGAGACAGAAAGAGTGAGTGGCAGTTGACTATGAATAGTAAGGGGTGCTTTTTGGCTGGGGTGGTTGGCATCCACTTGAACACCTACCCCCCAACCCCCCAAATTGAGCCCTGTTCATAAGACTTGCAAATGAGAGGCAGACGTCTGACCTCTACTGTTGTTCAGTATGAAATAAGCTCACTTTTTACAGCTTGCCACAAGTCTTTTGTGTAGTAGTGACACTAAGTAAGATTTTATGTAAATCAGACTGCGTGCACATAGCTCAGATTATCAGTAAACCTCATATTATATTTTTGTAGTTTAAGACTTTTCTGTAGTTTTTCTATATGAACATTTCATACTGGGTTGACGTTCAGCAGTATAGTTGTTACAGTCTGTTCAAAATTAAAAAAATTAAATTTATTCAATTTCTAAGGCCATGAGATCAGAAGTTCATCATTCACAACATTAAAACCCCTGAGGGGTGAGTGAATAACACTGATTTATAGTTATTAATTGTTACAATAGTACCTGTCAATGGTTAGGATATATTGGACAGCAAGTGAACAGTCAGTTCTTGAAGTTCATATGTTGAAAGCAGGAAAAATGGTCAAGCATAAGCCTCTTTGTGACTTTAACAAAGGCATCTCTGAAACTCCAGGTCTTGTAGGGTGTTCCTGGTATGCAGTGATTAATACCTATCAAAAGTGACCCACAATAGGACAACCAGTGAACTGACAATTGAGACATGGGCTAAAGAGACAAAGAGGTTAAAACGTTCAAACATCTGTGGGATTTGTTGGACAAACTAGTCTGAGCCATGTAGACCCAACCTTGCAACTAAGCAGGACTGCTGCTAACTTTTTGGTGCAAGATACCATGTGAAGTCCATATTTCACAGTCATTTTAGGGGCACATGTGGTACAAACACAATATTCAACATGGTTGTTTTAATGTTATGGCTGACCAGACTATAAGCTACTGTGAAAAACTCCGCCTCTGTATGGTTCAGGTAGTCTAATTAACTCAACTGGGCAAAGCATTGTCAAAAAAGTAGATTGTTCTCCAGGGTACAAACAATATAAATGTAAAGGTACAACAATGGTATTAAATTAAAAGTATTAAAAAAGTGTGTACGTTAAGTACATTCTGAAGGTGCACTATTTTTACATTGGACAGTTTTGTACTTTTTTTTTCTGAGTCCAAATTAGCATGTGTAATTTACTGCATGTGTCATTTGATTGACCTACAACAATAAGATTATAGTTCTGTCCTGTTAAAATAGCAAAATGAAAGTAACAAAAATGCCTTTTAATGAAGGGTATTAATATCAGGAGTATTCATTTATTTGAAAAAATGATAAAAACCTCTCTGGTAAACTGGAAAAAGCTTGAAAAAAAGTAATACATTGTTAATTTGAGGGTTTGGCAGTTTAGTTTCGCCTGAAAACTTGTCTGTTTTGCCATCTCTCATTTTAATTCATATGAACTGTTTGCATGCTCAGGCTGACCGTTGACATTTGTTACATAGCTATTACAGAACTTTCTGGTTCTCACTGTTCTCACAGTCACAGTTCTCTGGCTCAGTCTTTGCTGGTTTGTTTACTTCTGTTTATTTCCTCTTCAGCTTCCTGAATGGATGTGATTTCAACACCGTATTTAAAAGCATGGAATTTGATTTTAATCGTTTTCATATGCATATAAAAGAGTGCTGAAAAATATGTTTATGACTGATGACACAATACTACCAACACTGGGAGGGTGAAGGGAAGCACATGCTTCCTTTGAGTAAAGTGAAGCCATGATCTGCATCTTTTCAGCTGGCTCTGCTCTCTCTCCCTCTCATCTCTGAGTGTGGGATTTTAGCCAATGTGGGCACCTGCTATCTGATGTAACAGATTTGGTACTCCGTGTTCTCCAAGTGCAATTATCTGCCCAGTGACATTTTGGCAGCAGCAGTTTGAAAAGATGCGCTGGTTCTTTACGTGACTCTGAGAAGCGGATGCTAACCTTCTTCCTCCCAGTGTTGGTTGTATTGTAGGATAGCGAGAGTCCCAGCAAGGGGGGTGTTGATGTTGGCGAGTGTCGACATGTCTTTAAGGAGAGGTCAGAATTACACCGTAAAGTAATTTTAAGAAGTGAAGTGAAAGTGACTATTTGTCATTGTGAACACACTCAAGCACCACAACGAAATGCAACCTCTGCATTTA
>JBBPDA010000001.1:37837989-37857438 GCA_037974385.1 Arnoldichthys spilopterus
CTAATTTACTATGTGTGTGTGTTAACCATGTCACTATGTGCGTGTGTAAACTATTCCAGCCAACGTCAGAGGCCTTAAAGCATCAAATTGTCTGGCCTTGATTGATAATTAGGCACAGAAAAGACGCGTATTTTGAAATGATCTCGGTCAAAATGACTCCTAAAGTTTTAAGGGACCTTGGGCCTGAGTGTCCGAATTTAGGCCGAACGCAACAGTGTGCTGAGAGATCTGGAAATGTATGGAATTTTGAAGTAGAAAATGTGTAGGAAGCTGAAGGGAGGCTATTTAGATGCTTTTTTTTCTTTCTCACTCCTATTACTGATGACTTGGTCATATCAGGTGCAATTTTTCCATGTAGTAAATTAAAGTAAAACATTTTTTTTGTCATTATTATGTGTCACATCCTGATTGTCCTCTTGAGTTAGAAGAGGATGAGGATCCCTGTTATCTTAGCATCTCTGATTTGCCAATTTTGTGTGGGCTGTAGCACACTTATAGGTTACAGGGCTTTGAGTTGAAACTGTGAATAAGCTTAGTGATGCCCTTTTACAGAAAGTTCCCAGAACGTGCTCATTAATCAGTGCATGGGTTTCTTTCATTCCTTGACACTTGGAGCATTAAGCAATAGTCTTGTGTTTACAGAGAGGGAGGTGCCAGGCTTTACAGCAGAGCTTTGGTGGCTTTCAACACCTTTGGCACTGACTTCTCTTGCTGTTCACTCGGTCAGCTCAAGCTGCTGCGCCCACCTGCCAGCTACAAAGCAGGGCCCTCTGCTTTTTCCTGACACACTAAGCTTTTTCTACTTCTTTCACTCGCAAGTATTTTAATTTTCATTAACGATGTGGGGAATGAGTGTTGCATATATCTTCCATATATATATATTTCGAGGTGAAACAACAAATGTCAACATAATTATACATAAATACATATCTACTTTTCTGTATGTTTTTACTTGAAGATCACAAAAAATAAGTGTTTTACCTTTTAGGCATTTATTTCTTCCTTTAGGTTCCTGATGACTTTTTAAGTACTTACACAAAGCCCAAATAAAGTGTTATGAAATTTTTGAGTAGAGGGTTGAAAATTGTGTAACAGTTTAAGACTTAAAGTGGAAATTTGCTATATCAAATTGTCTGAATAATTCACTCATTAAGGTATTCAAAGTGGATGAATGTGAAATAGTGCTTTGTAAAAAAAACCCAAAAAAAACACGTATAGGGTTCTTTTCAGTGATGCTGATAGAAACCAAGGGTCACAATGTTTCCAACCCAAAAAAGGTCATAATACTTTGGCTCTGACATTCGTGTTTCAAAAAAATTTTTCCGACATTACGCAACATAGTAAGTTGTAGCTATTTCATGTAATTGTGTTTTGTGAAATAGCTTTTAGAGGCATTATACCATTGCAAACAATTCAGTGCATTTCACAGAATCACTTTGTTTAAATCTTTTAGTTTGAGTTATGAATGTATGCCCCTTAATTATTATTTTTTTAAGAATACATGACTTCTGTTTGTTTACTGGTTAATTTCATTTCCCACCTCATGAGTACAGATTGAGGTCCCTAAAAATAAAACTTTAAATATCAATCAGATGTATGAGACTACAAACTAATGCATACTTAAGGTTATTTTACTTTAGGTTTGTGCTGCTGTGTGAAAAAAAAAAAAGTTGTATGTACAGTATGAATGCCTCGTCAACATGTCCAAAGAAACATGCATTGGCAAATTATAGTCTGTGACATAAAATCACTTCATCTTTGTTCAGATGGATTCTTTGATTTCATCACCACCAACCTTATAATTTAAATTGCATTTAGTCTGACTTTCGTATGCTGTTGCCAGTGTTTATATGGTCTGTATTTTGGACGAGCCCAAGGTAGCCAGCCACATTGTTGCAATGTACCTCAAGTGGGCATTGCTAACTTGCTAATAAGCACACCTAAATGGCCGTTTACGTTAATCTCTGACCATCGAACAAACAAATTAGCAGTCAAATAAGCTGCAACGTCTGTATGATACGTTAATGTAAAAACATTGTCGAAAACGATCAAGTAAAGGCATGGCCTCAGATGTAAATGTATTCATTTCAATATCTTCTTCTACAAAGGATCTACCATAATTGTTACCATTGTTACCAAACAGGAAAATAGTATTCATGAAATCAATATCCATTTCCATACTGAGGGCCACTAATAATACAAGTTTAAGCCTTTGCAGATGGTGCCACAGGAAGAGGCCGTTGGTAGTGGTTTTCTTATGAAGACTCCTCTAAAAAATTGCTAAAAGCCAGTGTGAGGATACAATATCTAATCTGCATTGTGCATGTGAGAAAATACTCCAGCACTTGTGCCTAATGGAAATCCCAAGCAAAATTTGCTTATAGACTGCTATATTGTTGTACAAGCTGTTCAACTGACATGCATTGCTTTACAGTGGACATGCCCCTTAAATGGTTAATAAAGATATGCAAAGAGTGTGCATTTTTAATAAGTATTTGCATGCTTTTACAAAGTAAGATTAATAATTTTTTGATAATTGCTGGCACTGGTTTCCCAAAAAAGTGGTGTCAGTGTCAGATTTTAGGTTCTTTGGAAAAGTATTTAGGTACTTTGGTCATTATTCAGACCTTTACTTGGCACTGACATAAAGTGTAAATGTGTAAACAAAGGAAGTTTCAGGGGTCTGCAAGTTCCACGTGTGGTCAAAATGTGGTGGTATTGGAGTGGAGGTTCTGCAAACTTAACATACTTCTACACTGCTGTTGCATTTTTGCTTCATCCATAATAATAAATTGCTCAACTAAAGTTGCTTTTTGAAGAAGCATGCATATGAAAATTTTACTAGGTATCTTAGAAGAGATGTTTAGAATACAAGCACCACTTGAACCATTCAGATGCTGTCAGGTAAAAAGGATTATGTGTTCCTGAGGCAGTGTGCAGACCTTGTTTGTACTGTCTCTTGTGTCATTCCTGACCATTCCCTGAATGAGCAATGTTTTCAGCCATGTGTGACTGGAGCACTCACTAGTGTAGGCTGGTGCCCCTAATTGAAGAAGAGGGTCCTAGTTAAGAACGCTCCATTGACTGATTGACTTCCTTGGAATGTAGCTTAACATCTCTGCCTTATCTGTCTTCTCTTTGGTTTCCTTACCAGTGATACACTATTACAACCAAAAGTGGTTTCTTTTTGGCATCTTCTGTAAGAATGCAACACATGCAGAAACTCACCATTGCTAGCCAATGGGTAGCAGAAAAGACTCATGGGAATGCAAGCCAGGTGCACACTGTGGTTCAGATGTGGTTTCTTTAGTTCTTCAACCAAATTGTTTGTGTGTGTGTGTGTGTGTGTTTCATTGGTCATTCTACTGTTGTCTGGAAACTGTGGAATCAGCTGCTAGCATTATTATCCATGCACAGGAATTATACAGGGTGCCGATATTCAGCCTCTCCTCATTTCCCCCAGACAAGGAACGCATCCCTACTTTGATTCATCTAACAGATGTGCAGGGCTTTTATGAAATGTTGCTTTTGTTTAGCAGGGCATGGCTGACGTCCAGGGCAGAAGCTTTATGTAAAACAATCAATTAATACCTCACACCTGCTGAAGTGCGCAGTATCAGGGATTTACCACCTCTTCATTTTCTGTTGTCATGTAAACTTAAAGATATTACATTTCTTACATTTCCAAGCTTCATTTCTGAACCAAGGACAGGTTGTACAGCTATAAAAGCTTATCTTCGATGTTGGAATAAACCTTGTTTTTGTTCTTTTATATTAAATAATATGAAAATTCTTTTACATTGGGTTAGAATTGCACAATGTTTGGACCAATATCATGGTCTACATTTTTCCCCCATTCATTTCCATTCAGAGTTTGGAGAGAGTTTTACTTCTTCTGTAAAGTTGACATTTTGGAAATATGAGTTTTTGTCATGACAGAAACAATGTATTAATGTGTGTTTTTATTTTTCCACACTATTGGCATGGTTATGACTTATTAGTCAGGGTGTGATAAAAGACTGCATACCTTTAGTGTAAGACACCTACATACTTCAGTGTGTGCCACAGGCTTTAAGGCATGTGCTGTGTCAATAACTTTGCCCTCTGTCTGAACTCTACATTGTCGTTTTTAAGAATCGAGAGAGAGAGAGAAGAAACATGCAGAAATATAGGCATGGCCAGCTAAGAAATTTTATCTATAACAGCATGAGACGGTTAAAGGAAGTGCTAAATGGTCACATTAAGGAACCCTTAACAATTCTGTTGTCTCATCTGTCTTATTCCACAGACTTGATCTTATTGTAAATTATGCACCAACAGCTTTTTGGAGCATGATTGCTAACTGTAAGGTTAGGCTTTAGCTTAATTATTTAAAATACATCCATTTAGGTGCTCTCTAGTGATGAATCTTTTTAAGAGTTTGTTCCATCTTCAAAAGATCCTACCCATGCCACAGCCAGTCCTGGCAGGGAATCCAAGATGCTATAATTGGCCTGGTTTTCTCTGTGTGAGTGGTATGGCCCTACCACTCCTTCTATCACTGCATGGATGCATGGGCATTTGTAAGCCTACACAACCAAACTGACGTTTAGTGTTCTTCATGCATTATGAGCTGTCCAGTGACCTTGCATTCGTGGCTGTTCCAAAAGGTGCAGTGGCACTTCATGTGACTTGGAGGAGGCAGGTGCTAACCTTCACCCTCCCTGTGTTAATGATATTGTGTGATTGGGGAAATTGGACATAGCATGCCTACTGTCAGGAGAAAGTTTACAGTGAAAATTTTGTTTGCAATGCAGTATTTGCCCTCCTCCTGATTACCTCTGTTTTTGCATCCTAAATGGTTTCAGATATTAGATTTCATTATACATAATGTGATCAGTGTCCAGGACACCATGAAAAAACACAGTATTTAAAAAATCATTTTATTTATTTGAGGAGAAAAAAATTTAACACTGATAAAACCCATATGAAAACGTAATTGTCACCTTTAGCAGTAGTAACTGCAACAAAAAGCTTCCTATAATTAGAGATCAGCCTTTCACACCACTGTGGACAATTTCAACCCACTTTTCTTTTACCTTAATTCTGCCATATTGAGCATGAGTTGCCCATTTAAGGTCTCGCTACAGCATTTCAATGGATTTCAAGACAGGACTTTGATATCAAAAGCCTATTTTTTAGTCAGTCCAAAGAATGTTATTTCATCATGATCTATCTTCATAAATGTTAGACCAGACTTTGCATTCCTCTTGGTCAACACATCACACCAAGGCAAACAAGGCCTGCAAGCCATTAAGACCTTTTTATGTATGTTACATTGCTGTTTAACAGATGTGTAGATGCAACAGGGCTGCCAGTAATCATGCCTGGTTATATCTAGTCAAATATATCTCCATTATGAACAAAAATTAATTTAACTAAATCTGGTTAACCGGTTCATAGAGTAAAGGGTGTTATTCAAGCTGAAGCGATTTAACTGTGACAAATATGCAAACATTTTAGTAATACTGTGTCTCACAAAAAAGCTGTAAAATAAGTCCATTGTGTGTTTACTTGTTTAATTCACCAGTTTATCTCACAGTTCATTCGTGTGATTAGCAGGTATTTTTAAAATAATGTTTTTCTGTAGCTTAGTTGTGACTTGGAATTAATTTATTGATAATTAATTGTGAGAATAAGAATGCATATGTTTCCTGTGTAGCCTGACTTACCTGGTTATGGAGTTGACACCTGCCAGGTCAGAGTAACACAATGTGTGTTTTTTATATTATTATAATAAATATTCTGTTAGTTTATATAGTCCTTTTAAGTCATTTTAAAGCACATGCTACTTTTTACTAGGCACCCTAAAATGTGCTTGTGACAGTTGATTAATGGATCTTCAAGTGAACTCCCAAGAATTAACCCCACAGGTCACATTTTTGGCAGTGACCCTACATTGGGGTGGCTGACTTTCTCAGGTTAAAATGATGTTCCTTTAAGAGGGAAAATAAGAGTTGCCTCCTAGCAGCACCTTGACAGGTTACTGAAAGGCTCACAATAGGGATATCTGTAAAGTGCTGGTGACGGGGGGAAAAATCACATCACGTAAACGTGTCACTCACCAAGCCAGTTTGCTTTGATAACTTTGGCATATTGTCAGACTTAAGCTATTACACGGCATGTTTGCAGAGTAAAGAATCCCAAAACATCCATTATTTGCTTATATCTTAGAGGATGTTTTAAATGAATTAAATAAGGTCTTAATGCATTTTGTTTGTAAACATAAAAGGGTTAATTGTATACAGAGCGTATTGACTTAACGAACATGTTATCAGAGTAAAGCCTATGGCAGTGCATTCCATGCACCAGAGGGCTGATGGGCTGTGGCCTTGCTGTAGTGTGTGTTGTACATAATTGGTAATTAGCAACATAAATCAAGACAATGCTCTGAACTGAGTGTCGAATGCAGAATTTAGGCTAATCCAGTGTTTGACATTAGCCTTTCCCACCAACATTCCTTTCCATAGCACCCAGGGATTTGGAGTTAGATAAGGTTTTTACTGTGTAACAAGTGTACAAAAGAATGGGTGAGAACGCTCAGTAACTCATAACTGCACATAACTGGAGAAGTGAGGTTTTTGTGGAAGACTGACAGGTTTGTCTCTCCTTTTTGTTGCTGTATTGTGACCTATATGCTCCACTGAACTAATGTGTTGTGTGAGATCCGTTTTTCTAAACAACTTGTGAGTTTTAGGGTGTGTCCACTGGCTGCTATGACAGGCCTTTTTGTGAGTTCTCATGTTTTCCTACAAGTGAGAAGTTCCATTTACTTATTACCTAATTCAGTTTGGAGTGATCTGTCATAGACATATGTAACTGTGACTTGTTTGTCAAATCTGTTTTTTATGTTGGATCTGTTATTTTTGACTAGTTCACTGAACTGTATTTTGCTTTAGTGAATAGGGAAGTACATGCATCCTTACCCCTGTTCTCCTCAGTAGTACAGAGGAGCAGAAAGAGGAACATGCAAGTCTGAAGTCTTGAGGTCAGTCTTCTGACGCTGTGAATTGTATTGTTCTGAAGAATCACAAAGAATTTAAAAACCATTGTGCTTTGAGGAAGTCTGTTACTTCTCCTTAACTTCTCCATCCTCAGAGCAGCAGGCATGGGAGCGTGCCAGCCATAACCCCAGAGATATGGATTAATGGTGACTTTGTGACTCTGTGTGTCAGGCACAGTGAGGGAGTGTGGAGCTAACAGACAGAATGACAGACGGGACAGATCACAGCACATGGCAAGTTAAGCCTGGGACTCCAGGGGGACACGAGAGGATCAGAGGAGTCTCATACTTGAGACTTAAGTCTGTTAAGGCATTGTCATTTATTTATGACTGTTAGTTGTTTCTTCATAGAAGATATAGCTTTCAGTCAGGTTGACCAGGGATGGACGTCTCTGTCTGAACTTACTGACATTTATCCAACAACCAGCTTATTCATGCTTTGCCCTTAATTATGTTCTTTTTTAGCAGTTTGGACAAGATTTACTAAAGACGGGCAAAAATCTCACTCAATCCAATACACATTTGTAATGCACAACTTGCCTAAAATGTTGAATGTGTGTGTGAATGTTTATTATTTGTGAGTATTATTAATTGAAAACGCTTTATATAATATAGATTATTAGGACAGAATGAATGTAGGTTATCATGCTAGTATTAGATCCAGCCTGTCTAGTTTAGGTTTAAACTTGAAACTCAACTTTTTTTGTGGCAAATCTGAACTATAACCTACATTTTAGGGTTTTAGCCAATGTAATGTAAAGCTTGGCCAACCTCACTGTCATTTACTGCACTTGTTGGGGGAGCAAGGAAAGGTCAGTTAGAGCTGCTATGAAATATGCAAGAATGATTGCTGGCCTAATCGAAGTTTTCAATATGTAAATATGTTACAGATTTTGGGGAGACTACTGTGTGAATAAGTCAGTATATTATATAGCTTAATAAAGCAAGTGTAAAAAAATATCTTCATCGCATTTTTAACTGACATAAGCTGTATGGGTATAATCTGATGAAGTCATTCTGGGCAATTATAAGATGTGAATTTTTGAAAGCACGGCAGGTGGTTTAGAAAGCTGCAGCAGAATCCCCTTGCTTAATTGCATTCTGAATTGTATTATTTAAAGGATAAGGCAACCAGATGGTCATTTGGATGGAAAGTTAGGTTTTTAACTTCTTATCCTGCATTCTGGGCTGTGTAGTTTAGGGGGGGTCTCTTAAGGCTTCATGAGAGCACTAAGTATGTTTTTTTTAGTCACATCAACAAATAATTAGGTCAGTAATAAAAATCATAATTTCATTATTATTATTTAAATCAACCTTTCGCCAGCTGATAAAAGGTGAAAAACTTGGTGCACGTTTACATTTAATAAATCACTACCCCACTTAAGCACAGTAATGTAGGAAACAATGTTATGGCAAGATGACTCACGTCCTGAGTGACAACAAGAGTTGCTTTGACTCACATGATTGATTGGGATTGAATTACAGCTCGCTCGCTCCTTCCCAGGGGTGGTCCGTTTGTGTTAGTCATGTTGTTTCAAGAGCCTTACAACGCATGTTTAACCCTCCAACCCAACCCTCTCAACAATAGACACATGCACATAACATCAGGTCAGAGTGTTTTGGTTTCTATTATATTTTTTCTTTTTTTTTGTCATTTTCATTTTTTATATATATATATATATATCATTTTTATATATGTCTGTGTGTCTGTGTGTCTGTGTGTGTGTGTGTGTGTGTGTGTGTGTGTGTGTGTGTGTGTGTGTGTGTGTGTCAGTTTTACACCTGTGATAAAAATTTCATCAAAAAAAGTGATTTTTTTGATTTTGCTGTTGTCCAATAATGGTGGAATAAACAAGCCTCCGAGTAGTTTATTCAGGCTGTTCATTATTCAAGGTTGTCTTTTAAAAAAAAAACTCTCTCTAAAAAAAAAAAACGTGGTTCTAAAATGTTTATTAATTTTAATTAATACACAACCCTCATGTTATTATTAAACTTCAAGACACTCATATATCTCATTTATAGAGATTGTTCTTTTAAAAATATCCATTTGGGAACCAATGGATGCTTGGGAATGTTGTTTTTGTTTGTTTGTTTTAGACTTCAGGAGGAAACACATCTTCGAGGATATTTTAATGATTTTTAAACATCATGAATGTGGGTACTAGGACACGTGCATGTGATAATAAATATAAAAAGATGATGTATTTCACTGCAAACTGCTTAAAACTGAATGTCTGTGGCCTTGCTTTATTTCCCCTCAGCCAGCATCAGATTAGAAAATGCACAGCATTGCTTTGACCATGGCCATAGATGGCAGTATTTTGCTTCAGTTTTTATACAACTGTTCTGTGGGTGCATAAAAATCTTATCTTCACTCACCGTTATCATTGGACAGGCTTTTGCCTGGGAAAGAACAGTTGGAAATGTTAAGATGTTCACATGCAGAACATAGCTATAAGTGTTTGAAACCAGAAAAGTAGGTCAGAACTGATCAGAAGTGACTTGCTTGTAGTGATCTCTCTCGACCCACTCTCTTACTTTAATTGATTTGAAAATGTATATAGGGCTTTATATTTTTGTAGTACATCACAACTGTACCACCACGCCTGGTCATCTTAAACAGAAGAGCTAATCTGTTTAATACTATAAATACTGGCAGAAATATTGACACACTAAAGCAAATCAACACAATCTGAGATTAATCAGACTGATAGATACATATAAAACATGTGTTATCTGTTAAGACCTGCTATTATACGTGCTATGGTGTAAATGTCTGGTTGTAGGTTCATAGCAGTACTATTATAGACATATTTTATAAGTGCTATTTTAAAAGATTAAACAACAAAACAAGCACAATCATTTGGATTTTTTAATTATCACCTTCATTTCATTTGTAACAAATTCTAGTTATGCCTGTGTGTTACGGAATAATACGTTCTTGATGTCATTTGGGTCTATGTTTAAGTTTGTTCTAAGTTTAATTATGAGCAACTTGGTTTTATTATTAATTATTATTAATTGGTTTTATTATTAATTATTATTATTTTTTTATTTTTTTATTATTATTGTAATTTTTTTTTTGTCTGTCATTTCCCATTGCTCATATTCATCTGTATAATGTGTTTGAGCTTGCTTAATGCATAATCTACACTTAAGAAAGGGCTTTCAGAATATGCTCTTGCTGTGTTTCATTTCTCATGTGTTAAATCATATGTTATTGTAAAAATACCGCACGTATTGCTGAACCAAAGTTAAATATTTCCTTTACCTTCTATTAGTCTTTGATTCTCCTTTGTGTCTGCTTACTTGATAAGTGTTTTGCTTGGTCTCCAAAAAATGAAAAAGAATATCATTAGACACTTCCTGTTTGAATATTAAAAATCATAGCGGTAAAATTAATGTGAGTTGTGGTTCATTGGTTTATTTCCATACTAACAAATTGGTCTCAGCCCCTATTTGCTGAGTTATTGAGGATTTGTTGACAAGCTCTTCCCCAACAAATTGTATTTGGACAACAGTATATTTCACGGTTGTCTTTTGCCATGGCTGGGGCCAAGGTCGGTTTTATATTCTACTGAAATCATAAAATGACACTCGAGATAAACAGAATGTTTACTCTCCCCGTGTGAGCTGAGGCAGATATGTAAATTTAGCCTTATTCTTTCATCAAATTTGCATTTGCCCTCTTAACCAAACACTATAGGGCTCCAATTCAAACAACTTTAATGATGGCCGCCCCTTTATGACCGATTGCCATATCAGGGGAAGAGGAAAGAGCAATTTAGATTGGAATGAATTGGGGGAAAAAGCACTCCAGCTATCGGCCACTGGCTGACAATAATTGGATCAAGTTTGCAGAAAAATGGCTGTTTTGATGCTCTAGTGGCTGACTGGTGATCGCCTGCCTCTTTTGCCTGTTTATCGTTTGCCTTTTATCTGCCACTTGCAGACCTTTCCATGGGTGCCATTCTGGGCCCCGCTAATCAAACAACTTTTTAATAAGACTGAACGGCAGCTCTGCAGCCTGTGCAAGGATTCGCCACTCTCACTGTGGAACACTGGGAATGCCGGGATGAATATCAATGAAGACACAGGCTCCCATGCACACACACACATGTGCAGGGACTTTTTAACACACGCATCTAGCACAGTTATTTGTGCCACTGATATGCAGAAGATATTTATATGGTTTTGTCATTTTCATGTGCATTTTGAATGCCTCATGTCATGTAATATTCCATGTCATGCAAAACTGTGCATGCATAACATATTCAAAACACATACGTTTAAGATTTTGATTTGAGGAATTGTTGTAAGGTTTTTTTATTATTATTATTATTATTATTATTATTATTATTATTATTATTGTTATGATTATTATTATTTTTATTATTATTATTTTGTTGTTTTATTGTGAATTTATTTGATTTGTTTTTGTTTAGTTTTTTATCACATTAACTTATTTCTTTGCCCACTTGTTTTCAAGTTGCAGCAATCAGCACAAGCAAAACAGTAGGGTCAGAATTACTAAAGCCTATGTTTAAATATACAAAATTTGAAAGGAAAATGAGGGAAAATCAAACTATGAAAACAATAAAAATAATGACAATAATATAAGAACAACAAGATGATGTCATAATAGGATGATCTCCAATCAGCTACTTAGTACAGTGTAGTTTATATTGCCACTATAGACTGGCTATAGAAGTTGTTGTTGTTGTTGTTGTTATTTAGAGAGTGTCTGTAATTGGCCTAAATTAAACTGACCTTAAGTTTTCTTTTTTAGAATGAATCAGTGCTCTGTACTGATGATACATGTCATAACCAGGAAGGCATTTCATGATGTGATTTATCACAATAGCAATAGCATAATGTATTGTCCACCCCTACTGCGTTATAGAATGCTGTGTTATTGATGGTGGTATGGAAGGTCAGCAGACTTGTCGGAAGAAAGTGTGGGTGTTTTTTCACGCCTCGTCCTTGCACTGAATATTGATGCCTCACAGGTCCTCGCGAGCTGGGCAGCTGCTTGGGTTAGCGCAGCCATTGAGAAGTTAACAAGCTCAAAACAAAACAAGTGACAAAAAGCCACAAAAGGGGGGCTGGGAGATTGAAGGCGTTTTTTTTTTTTTTTTCCTCCTTCGCAGGCTCTGTGTTTAAGGAGCATCCCCCTGTTCCCCTATCTCCCCCTGCATGGATGCAGTGGCGGACTGAGGACTGTGGTGTGGGCCTTTGCTAGGTGACTGAGGGTCCATGGTCTGGAATGTGCCTTCCATTAGCTCTGCGATTCTCCCTCTGCAGGCGCCCCCCAACTTTAGACTATTTCACTAATTTCTCTTAGTTCTCCAGACTGTGTGATGTTTTACAATCAGGTTAAAAAAAAAAATTAAAAAGGTGACAATAACTATGTGTAGCCTTTCACACAAATAATCCCAAGCGTATTTTTTCGTTCTTTCTGTCGGCCTGTCAAATTGCTATCTAATTGTAGCAGAGGTGGTTGGGGGAGCGGATATCTGCTTTTCTCTCTCGCCGGCTGCTGGCAGGCCCTGCCATTCACAAAGCCAGGGGATGCCACACACATTCTGTTTGTTCTACATGAGCAAACAGATTGTAAACTGGCTGATAATTTTTGTACTGACAATGTCATTTATGGCTGTCAGGCTTTTGTCTCCTCTGTTTGCTTTATTCAAATATGAACCGAGCGGACCTCCCCTCCGCCGCTGTCTTCTGCATTAAAACCACATCAATTCACTTCCATTTCGTCTTATCTGAAATTCATTGGAGGCAATCACTTGGTTGAATGCTCCGACGTTTCCATGGCGACAAAAGGTCCCGCATGGACTTCAGAAGGATTAGGAACTTGTAAGATTTAAGTCTTGAAGTACACACTTGCTTTGTTGTGTCGTCCTTTGATATCGAGTCGAGAGAATTGGCCTTTTGTGCTTTGATTTAGGGAGAAAAATAAAAGTATTGATTCTTATGACTTGTTGCTCACGGACGATAATAAATGTTTGGTTGCTACTTTTTTTGCACATTTTGTGACCCTCGTTTTTGTCCTTTACTAAAAAAAAACCCAAAAATGCCATTTATGTATTCTTCTGGTCTCCTCCTGATTATTCTGCTCTTTTTCCCTGCTTTGCATTTGTGTGAGTTGATTGGAAATTTATGCTTCATTCCTGTGCTCCTCGTTGTGACTTGGCGAGCAGTGATCTTTGTGCTGCAGCTATGACAGTCGCCGTGGCATGCAGCGGTGGGTGCCTCGGTGCCACCGTTTTCAACCCAAGCGGGGACAATAAATCCTGCTCACCGGGGCTCACTCCAGGGGCCGCCTGCTCGACTCCCCGCTCCTCAGCCAGCCACCCCCCGCACCCTCCCCTTTGTTCTGCAGAGGTCAGGGCAGCCGCAATGTCGAGTTATTCACATCCCAACTGTCTGTCTGGAAGCTCCTGCAGATGTTACTGTGCTCTCCCTTTCATTCTTCCCGTCTCTCACTCCCTTTCTTTCCTCCGCTGTGCTTCCAGGGCATTTGCCAAAGCGAGTTTTTTTTAAAGCACTGGAAGGAGGGGAAGAAAGTAGCCTCCATGAAGAAAGATGGCAAGGCGAGGCTCCTGCCACTGAATTGGCTGCCTCTTTTATTTGTCGCCAGCCAAAAGTACAAAGTAAACACTGTGAAGTAAATGGATTCATTTTTAGTTGCGGTGGGGCATTTTGTGTGCAGCCGTAGGCTGCTCTGTTTTGTTCGCCTTTACCATCAATGCTAACATCTATTATCCCTCTTTGTTGGATGTGACAAGGTTTTTTGTTTTTTTTTGGAGGGGGGGGTAAAAATATTTTTACTAAGAGCAGGAACAAACTGTTTTCTTTGAATGTTTTAATCACTGCATTTGAATTGTTTATACTTCTAAGAACTTTTATCTTCCTGTAGTTTCCTTTACACTAAAACTTCAGCTCATAAGTCTTGTGATCCCCCGCGCAATGTTGTTAAAAGCTGTGTTGCTTTTTTTTAATTAAAGTCAACTTTTATCAAAGTGCAATTAAGCATTACGTATGCACTCTCAGAACAGATGTATTAAAAACAATGCACATCTGTTTGTCCATTAAAGGATTGCAGGTTTTATCTTACTTTTATCACAGATAAAGTGTGTATTGCAAGTGCATTGTCATTTTTTTTTATTGCACTGAGATTGCTATTTTTTATCATTCTGGAGAGTGAATGCAAAGTCTAAACACCCGAACAGCTCATCAATGGGTCAACAGTTTTAATGCACCTGCAACATTTCCTGAAATTTGAGGAGTAAACAGAAGTGGCCTCAAATGGCGTGCCATTACCAGGAGCATCTAAACAATCGATCAGCATTTGCAATTTGCTATTTACCATGTTGTTTGTACCTTTGACTATCTGTCACTGTATTTAAACCTTATAAGTTGATTACTAGGAAATAGACAATTGGCTCTTTTGTCTTTTGTGATGTATTTGTGATGCCTGATATTTCGTATTTGTGACTGCAACGTTAGAGAATGGCACAACCTGAAACCTCAGTCACATTCTAAATAAGCAATTGGAAAAAGTTTTTATTCATATAAATATACACAGAAGGTAAAATAGATAAGACTAGTAGTAGTTTTATATACTTTTTTTATTATGGTAAATACTTTGAAGTTTGCTGTTTTTTACAAACTCACTTTCAAAATGTTGGGACTGTGTAAAATGTAAATAATTCATAATGCAATGATTTGCAGATCTCATAAACCCATATTTTATACACCATAAAAAATAGAAAACATATCAAATGAGTAAATGTGCCATTTTAATTTTAAAAAATAAGGTCATGCCAAGGATGGCACATACATGTCTAAAAAAAAAAAAAAAAAAAAAAAGAAGTTTGGATAGGGCCATGTTTAGCACTGTGTAGCTTCCCCTCCAAGTCCATACACTTCTGGGAACTGAGGAGACCAGTTGCTGAATGTTTGAGAGAGAAATGTTGTCCCTTTGTGTCTGATATAGGATCCTAGCTGCTCAACAGTGCTAGGTCTTCTTTGTTGTATTTTTCCTTGTATGACAAAATGTTTTCAACTGGTCAAAGGTCAGTACTGCAGACAGGCCTGTTCAGCATCCGCACTCTTCTACCATGTTGTTGTAATTGATGCAGTATGTATACGTTGCACTAAAACCTGTATATATCTTTCAGCAGTGATGGTGCCTTTTCAGATTTGCAATATGCCAATCTTTTTGCAGATGCTGTAGACACTAATGTACCCCTTTACCATCAGAGATTCAGACATTTGACCTTAGCACTAATAACGAGCTGAAAAGTCTCTCTCCACTTTAGTCTTTAGACATGGCATCTGTGTTTTCCAAAAAGAATTTCAAATTCTGATTTGTCTGACCACAGAACATTGTTCTTCTTTGCCTTAGTCCATTTTAAATTAGCTTTGGCCCATAGAAGATGGTGGCAATTTCTGGATCATGTTCACATATGGCTCTTTTTTTGCATGATTGGACTATAACCTGCATTTGTGTGTTTTTAGGCAGTGATATCTGGAAGTGTTCTTGAGCCCATGCACTGATTTCTATGACCGAATCATACCAGTTTTAATGCAGTGCCCCCTGAGGGTATCCACTATGTTTTTCAGGCACAATGTAACCAAAACAATAAGATTTGAGATAGTTTCGGAGTTAGAAAAATGACAAGTCTATCAATGAACCACCTTTTAGAAGCTGATTGAGGCTCTAAATGTGTAAATACAATGAACCAAGTTACGTCCTGTCCAACTTATCTCTCTTTTTCTCAAGAAAGAACTTACTCAGCCTTGAACGTGGTATAACTCACAAAGACCTGTCTCTGAAAAAGCTCGGGATCTGATCCTGCCCATGCCTGTTGGGACAGTATTCTATGGGAAGAGGATTATTCCCAAATACCAGTCCTATGTTAACAAAGAGAACTGATGATGGCAAATTAGACTCTGGCTTTTGTGCAGGAAAAAAAACAGATGGGATGAAAACTTACTTCTAAGGCCCGTCAAACCTGGTGGTCTCATATTTGTAATAATGTATTATACTCTTCCATTACCTGTGGTTTATATACATTTCATTAGGCTTATGTATCATCGATAAATCCCTAATGAACAACTTCTCTTTGCTGTGTCAGAGGCTTTACATGTTGCTGCAAATTCATGCCTTCTATTTTGATGTTTATATCAGAAAGCAGAAGTAGAATTTGGAAAATGTATTAATGTCTATGTCTATGTTTATTATACAGTTTGTAGTTCTTTTCAACATAATTACACTCTGCATGTTCAAGTGTTGTCGGCATTTCCTTTGATCCTCCAATATAAAGTTCATATTATTGTACTGTGCATGAAAATACTGCAGTATCAATCAGTACTAGATAAGAATCAGACACAAATGCCAATCAGACAGTTTTTGTTAGTGTGAAAACATGTCAAAAATAAACCTTTCAAGAGGTTCAGTGTACATGCTTATGAAGAAATGTAGAGACAGCTGCAAACTGGGCTTTAAGCGTCTACTTAAACTAACAATATAAGACTCCAGAATGTGAATGTGTCAGAGTTGGTTTAGGAACTTAACGGCATCCACATACTTTAGTTAGAATTAGAGTTAGAAATGTATTATCTGTATTTATCATATTCTAAATATATGGTATATTGCCTATAAAAATGTATTGTTCAGTGCTTCCACTGTTAGCGCCCCCCCCACCACCACCACCACCACCACCACCCACCTCCACTCCCACTATTCACACAAAACCTTCTGATCCAAAGGAAACACTGAACGGTTTTGGCTTCACCCAGCTGAATTCATTTAAAATTTTAGATACGGTTTAAAAATTAAGAAGCAGTGACGTGCAGCAAATCTTCATACTGTTTTTATAGAACAATTCATTTTGCAAAACAACTATATAATATATAATATAAACTGTATGTTTTTACATTGAACGCTAAGTATTTTGGTGTTATTTTAAGAGAAAACGTCCAATCAAAGCCAGCTTTATTAGGGTGCATGAAGACACTCTTAGCTGAGTATTAGTACTCAGGATTCATTAAAGAAAACTCCACCTTTTTTTTTATTTTTGAATTGTCACTTAGTGTGATTTGATATTTGTGTGAGAAATTTTGGATTGCATTACAGTTCTACAGGAAGCAGGGTTTGCGATGTCTACACACAAATACACCAATCAGCCATGTTAAAACCACTGACAGGTAAAGCGAATGACATTGATTATCTTGTTGCATTAGCACCTGTCAGGAGGTGAGATAAAGTAGGCAGCATGTCAACATTCAGTTCTTAAAATTGATGTGTGGAAAAATGGTCAAGCATAGACATCTAAGCCATGTTGACAAATTGTGATACCTAAATGACTGTGTCAAAGTATCTCAAAACCAGTAGCTCTTGTGTGGTGTTCCTGGCAAGCAGTGTAAAGCACCTATCAGTAGTGTTTCTTGGAAGGACAACCGGTGAACTGACAGGGTCATGGGTTCCCAAGGCTCACTGATGCATGTGGTAAGCAAAGGCAACCCCATCTGGTTCACTCCCATAGAAGAGCCACTGCGGCACAAAGAGTGAAGGCTGGCTATGATTGAAAAGTGTCAGAACACAAAGTGCACAACATGAAAGGGAACTACACAATATTAGGTAAGTGTTGTTAATGGTCTGGGTGTTCAGTCTTGAGCCATTTTATTTAATATCCTAGTTTTTGTGTAATGTTGATAAAGGTAAAACTGTGGTAATTCTGAACGTCTGAAAGTTTTCTTTGCGTACTATTTGTCCTATGCCCTGCATGTAACTCACTACGTTGAATGGATTTAAGCAAATACGTTTTAAGCCAAAGCTTTATCACATCCAATAAAACATCCAATATTTCAGACAACATAATTGTAACCATTTCATGTAACAACTTTCTGAGAGGTAGCTTTTGGAGACATTTCACCGTGAACAATTCTGCCAATTCTGTAAGTTTGAATAGATCAGAGCATTAAATATCAAACCAATCTTAACCATGTAGTTATGCAGAAATGTGGTATTTGTCTGCAAATGTAGTAAGGATGTAAATCACAATTCAGTTCTACATCAATTATTTTAGCCAATGATCTGATTCTTTTTTAACGCCTTAAATTTGCTGAGATGCTATTCGGTTTGATTCGATTCAGTCCGATTCTGGGGTCTGCGGTCAGTATGAAATGTGATTTCCCACAGTCTGCTACATTTCCTTGAACTCACACATGCACACACATTATAATTTGAACATTTTATTATTAAAGGTTAAATACAGCAGTGTAGTCATAAGCAAGAGCCGCATTTTAGTACAGAACACTGCACATGGTCAAATAAAGTAAAATAAATTGTAGAGTGAACACGCACACTGATTTTAACCTGTCACATCAATGCATCAGGTCGTGCACCATTTTGGTCAATGCGTCAAGCAAGACAGATAGATTTATTGTTACACCCCTAAACTGTAGTAATGAAAAGTAAAGTATTGCCTGATATATCTGAAATATATACTAAGATTGAATTTTAGCAGCAGCAAACAGTAGTGTAGGAAATTAAGCTTTGAGTCAGCCTAAGATGATTGAGGAAAATGCTAAGTAACACCGTTAGTGTTCAACTACTGGGTTATGCTTTGGTTTTCTAGGCCAGAACGCTTGCTCTTTTCCCACGCATTTGTGGTGTTCATTGTAATCCCATTACAGCCAATAGCTGTCCATGTATGCTGAGAGAGTTCTCTACTAAAGGGTGACACTGATACCACAGCCACCAGAAAAAAGGCCCACCTCGGAGTGCTTCGGTTTGTGGGGGTGGAAGGGGGCGCTTAGAAGCAGATTTGGCCTAAGAGGAGAAGAGAGCTTAAATTAGTGAGATTTAAGAATCAAACTAGGATTGGAAGAACAAAGGACATGGCTTAAACGGTGTCCAGTATCTCCTACAATAGCACTAGTCTGGTCTGCTTGTGAAGGCTTAGTATCAGAAGTCCTATCACACTCCCACTAATTCTGCTTTTAGTTTTTTACATTTTAAAGGAATATGAAAGGAACAGAATTACACTGGATAATAGACTGGAGATGAGAAGCCTGGATTTGCATGTTTGTGTGGTATTTTAGGCTACATGTTTTAGGACATGGGATTTGGTGTCTTAATCCTTTTGCACAGTTATCATTGAAGTTAATCAAAATAAACAATATGTAATACATTTTAAAGCAATTGTGTTACAGCTTTACTTAATATCAGCTAGAATGTTTACCACATCAAAGTCTTTTCCTAGACTGGTATGACCAAGTCAAGAACCATTTAGTAACCTTTATTTTTAAGAGTCTGGCCTCAATAAATAGCTGAAAATGAAAAGAACAACATGTTTAAAGAAGCAGCTAAAAAGAATGAGTTAAAA